>PVIW01001063.1:0-345083 GCA_004026585.1 Noctilio leporinus | reverse complement strand
TATGCTTCCATTTATTTGTGTCTTCCTTGATTTCTTTCTTCATTGTTCTGTAGTTTTCTGAGTACAGGTCTTTGACCTCCTTAGTTAAGTTGATTCCTAGGTACTTTATTTTTCTTGTTGCTATGGTAAATGGGATTTGTTTTTTTGCTTCTATTTCTGTTGTTTCATTATTGGTATACAAAAATGCTTTTGATTTCTGCCATCCTTGGTTAAGTTTATTAATAGATATTTTTAAAGCAATTGTAAATGGGTTATTTTTGACTAACCTATCTGATAATAGTTCATTATTGGTGTATAAAAATTCAACCAATTTCTGAATATTTACTTTGTATTTTGCTACTTTACTTAATTTATTTTTCAGTTCTAGTAATTTTCTGGAGGATCTTTAGGGTCCTATACAAATAGTATCATGTCCTCTGCAAATGGCAATTTTATCTCTTCCTTCTCATTATGCCATTTACTTCTTCTTGGCTGGTTGCTGTGGCTAGGATTTCCAGTACCATGTTGAACAAGAATGGTGAAAGTGGATATCCCTCTCTTCTTAAGGAAACTGCTTCTTTGTTTTACTCTATTGAATATGATGGGTTTGTCATATATGGCCTTTATTATGTTGATATATTTCCTCTGTTCCCACTTTGCGAAGAGTTTTTATTTTTGTTTATTTAACATAAATAGATGCTGGAATTTTTCAAATGTTTTTTTGTATCTATTGGTATGATCATAGATTTTATCTTTCATGTTGTTTATGTGGTGCATCATGTTAATTGATTTGCAGATATTATACCATACTTGCATCCCAGGGATAAATTCTATTTGATGATAGTGTATAATCTTTTTAATATATTGTTGAATTAGGTTGACTAATACTTTGTATTTATGTCTTTCAGGGACTTTGGCCTATACTTTTCTATCTTTGCAGTGTCTTTACCTGGTTTTGGTATCAAAAGAATGGAGGCTCTTTCATTTTTATTTGTATTTAATTTTATTGTTGTTGTACTACATTAATCCCATTCCCCCTCCCTTCTCTCCCCTTCCCCACCCAACCATTCCCATCAAAATCAATCCCACTTAATGTCCATATCTATGGGTCTTCCATGCTAGTTCCTTGACTAACCTGCTCCCCTTCTTTGCCTCCTTCTCTCTCTCTTCCCACCTCTCCCCCCTGCCCACTGAAGGTTTAAAATGAGCTTTAAAGTCTTTCCTGCTCTTGAAATTTTTGGAATAATTTGAGAAGAATAGGTGTTAATTCTTTCAATGTTTTGGTAAAGTTCACCTGTGAAGCCATCAGGTCCAGGACATTTGTGTTTTGGAAGTTTTTGTTTGTTTGCTTTTTCATTACTGTTTTGATTTTATTATTTGTAATTGGTCTGTTAAGATTTTCTGTTTCTTCTTGATTTGGTTTTGGAAGAATTGCATGTTTCTTTGTGTTTTGTTTTGTTTTGAAGATTTTATTTATTTATTTTTAGAGAGAGGGGAAGGGATGGAAAAAGGGGGAGATAAACACTGATGTGTGAGAGAAACATCAATCAGTTGCCTCTCGCATGACCTCAAGTGAGGACCTGGCCTGCAATCCAGGCATGTTCCCTGACTGGGACTCAAACCCTCAGCCTTTCAGATCACAGGCCAGTGCTCAGTCCATTGAGCCACAAAGCCAGGGTACATTTTTCCAAGAATTTATTCTTTTCTTCCATAATAAAATCCATATACAAGAAACCTGAAGTATGAGAACATCATACTCAATGGGCAAAAACTGAAAGCCTTTCCCTCAAGATCAGGAACCAAGCAAGGCTGTCCACTCTCTCCACTTCTATTCAACATAGTCTTAAAGGTTCTAGCAACAGTGATCACACAAGAAAAAGAAATCAAAGGCATCCAAATTGGAAAGGAGGAAATAAAACTGTTATTATTTGCAAATGACATGATAGTGTACATAGAAAACCCTATAGATTCCACTAAAAATCTACTCTACCTAATAACTGAATTTGGCAAAATAGCTGGATACAAAGTCAATATCCAGAAATCAAAGGCATTTTATGTACCAACAATGAAACACCAGAGGTAGAAACTAGAAGGCAAATCCCATTTACCATTGCAACAAGAAAAATATAGTACTTAGGAATAAACTTAACCAAGGATGTAAAGGACTTATACTCAGAAAACTATGGAACACTGAAGAAAGAAATAAAGGAAGATAGAAATAAATGGAAGCATATACCATGTTCATGGGTGAGAAGAATTGACATCATTAAAATGTCCATATTATCCAAAGCTATCTACAGATTCAATGCAATCCCTATTAAAATACCAACATTATACTTTACAGAATTAGAATAAACACTTAAAAATTCATATGGAGTAAAAAATGACCCTGAATAGCTATAGCAATTCTGAGAAAGAAGAATGAAGTAGGAGGAATCACAACAACAGATATCAAGCTATATTACAAAGCCATAGTAATCAAAACGGTCTAGTACTGGCACAAGAACAGATAAACAGATCAATGGAGCAGAATAGAGAGCACAGAAGTAAACCCAGGACTTTATGGGCAACTAATATTTAACAAAGAAGGAAGAAATATAAAATGGAGTGCAAATAGCCTCTTTAACAAGTGGTGTTGGGAGAACTGGACAGGCACATGCAAAAAAATGAAACTAGACCACCAACTTACACCATACACCTGAGTAAACTCAAGATGGGTAAAAGACTTAAACATATGCAGTGCCACCATAAAAGCCCTAGAGGAAAACATAGGCAAAAAAAAAAATTTGCAGATATCCCACACAGCAAAATTTTCACTGAAATATCCCCCAAGACATGGGAAATAGAGGAACAAATAAACAAATGGGACTACATCGAACTGAAAAGTTTCTGCTTAGCCAAGGAAAACATTGACAAAATAAAAAGGGAACCAACCATATGGGGAAACATATTTGCCAAAGACACAGACAAGTTTTATCTCCAAAATATATAAAGAGGTAATAGGACTCAACACCAGGAAGAAATACAACCCAAATAAAAAATGGTCAGAAGACCTGAACAAACACTTCTTCAAGGAAGACATACAAAGGGATTATAGGCATACGAAAGAATGCTCAACATCACTAGCCATCAGAGAGATGCAAATGAAACCTACAACAAGATACCACCTCATATCTGTCAGAATGGCCATGAGCAACAAATCAACAAACAACAGTGCTGGTGAGGATGTGGAGAAAAAGGAACCCTGGTGCATTGCTGGTGAGAATGAAGACTGATGCAGACACTATGGAAGACAGTATGGAACTTTCTCAAAAAAACTAAGAATAGAATCACCTAAAGACCCAGTGGTTCCACAGCTAGAATTATACCCAAAGAACCCTGAAACACCGATACATAAGAACCTATGCACCCCTATGTTCATAGCAGTGCTATTTATAATAGCCAAGTGCTGGAAACAACCTAAGTGCCCTTCAGTGGATGAATGGATCAAAAAACTTAGGTACATTTACACAATGCAGTTCCATGCAGCAGAAAGAAAGAGAGAATGCCTACCATTTGCAATAGCATGGATGGACCTGGAGAGTATAATGCTTAGTGAGATAAGCCAGGCAGCAAAAAATTAAATACCACATGTTCTCACTTAATACAGGAGACTACTGAACAAACAAACAAGCAAACAAAACAGAACCAGAGAGATGAATACAAAGAACACACTTTCAGTGTGCAGAGGGGAGTATGAGGGGGGAGGGGGAGAAAGAGGCAAAGAAGGGGAACAGTTTAGTCAAGGAACTAGCATGGATGACAATGCATATGGGCATGCATATGGGCAACATATGGAATTGACTATGGGGGGTGGGTAGGGAGGGTAGGGAAGGGAAAAACAGAGAGGGAAAAATGAGATGAATATAATATAACAACAATAAAAATAAATTAAAAAAGCATTTCTTCAATTTCATATCTAGATAATCACTATTTTTGTATTTCAAATCATATCACTCCCTTTCTTATTCCATCTGCCTTCCTACTGCCCTTTCTGATTTTTTCTTTTTTTAATGGTAGTAAATGGGTTTAATGTTAAATTCTTTTTTTTTTTAATTTTATTGTTGCTGTATTACATCCATCCCCTTTTTGCTCCCCTCTGTCCCCCTTCCCACCCACCCTTTCCCCCCAAAGTCAATCCCATCTGTTGTCCATGTCCATGGTTCCTTTATACTAGGTTCTGGTCTAAGCTGCTCCCCTTCTTTGCCTCTACCTCCCCCCTCCCCCCAACCCCTTTCCCCCTGACCACTGCAGGCCTATTCCTTGTATTCATACACTTGGTTCTGTTTTGCTTGTTGTTAGTTTTGTTCATTATTATCCCGTAATGGGTGAGATCATATGATATTTCTCCTTCATTGACTGGCTTATTTCACTAAGCATAATACTCTCCAGTTCCATCCATGTTGTTGCAAAGGGTACAAGTTCCTTCTTTCTTTCTGCTATATAGAATTCCATTGTGTAAATGTACCAAAGTTTTTTGATCCAATCATCCACTGATGGGCACTTACGCTGTTTCCAGCACCTGGCTATTGTAAATAGTGCCGCTATGAACATAGGTGTGCATAGGTTCTTATGAATTGGTGTTTCAGGATTCTTTGGGTATAGTCCAAGTAGTGGAATTGCTGGATCAAAAGGCAGTTCCATTTTTAGTTTTTTAAGGAAACCCCATACTGTTTTCCACAGTGGCTGCACCAGTCTACATTCTCACCAACAGTGTATGAGGGTTCCCTTTGCCCCTCATCCTCGCCAACACTTGTTTGTTGATTTGCTGATGATTGCCATGCTGACAGGTGTGAGGTGGTATCTTATTGTGGTTTTAATTTGCATCTCTCTGATGACTAGCAACGTTGAGCATTCTTTCATATGCCTCTGGGCCCTTTGTATATCTTCCTCAGTGAGTTGTCTGTTCAGGTCCTTTACCCATTTTTGAATTGGGCTGTCTGTCTCCCTGGTGTTGAGTTGCATTAGTTCTTTATTTATTTTGGAGATCGGACCCTTGTCTGAGGTGAGAACCATACATTTTATGTTCACATGAAAAAAAAGTTTCAGAGGTAAAATACCCATCTGCCTGTACCTTACTTTCAGGCCATTTCTCTTTAAAATCTATGGATGATATTAGATAAATAATAGTCATGCACACTTAACAACATACTGCCCAGAACATTTTTCTGTTAGGTGATTGTCATTTTGCGAGCATCATAGAGTGCACTTAAACCTAGATGGTATAGCCTAGCACTACATATGTGCTAAACATGTTTGTGTACAGCAACATTGGCACCAACATGTGACTAATGCTTTGTGGTATGACAGGTGGTAGGAATTTTTCAGTGCCATTATAATGTTAATGAGGCCACTGTCATATGCAGCCTATTGTCCACCAACCGTAATAAAGTTGGCTATATCTTGGTTTGCAACCTCAGGAATTCACTAGGTGAAATCTGAAACTCCCCATACATGGCAGGATGAGGTCATAGTGGAGACAGGGAGGTGGACCTCTCCTCATCAATGGGCGACAATTTAAATAAGGGAACTGAGCTAGGCTTGTCTTGGATAGTCACCAAGATAAAGACCTTCATCCTGCCTGCCAGAATCTTAAGAGTTTATACATTAAAGCCTTAATGTGGTTCAGGCTCAGAAACACATTGCTTTCTCAAGGCTGCATCTTGGAAGTGGCTTCTAGCGTGGGAACAACGGACAGACCATTCCAAGGACAGGGCAAGGGGTGAGGAGGAGTCATTTGTCCAGTCCAACTCATGGGTCATCCAGTGGTTCTGTTCTTTTGATCTCCTTTAATAGCATATGTTGCAGGAAACCTCTTTGATATATTCTGCAGGATTGGTATGGACAACTCAAGTATTAATGTCATGATTCTTAATTTGCAAGTGGTGGTTAGGGCAAACTGTAGCTCTTCCAGATGGAAACAGGTCTTGAGCTGAATTACTTAAAAGTGACTGTTCATTTGCTTTTGTTTTTATTTTTGTTTTTCCTCTGTTATGGCACCAGCCTCTAGTCTTGATAGCAAGAGTCCACTCAGTTGCTGTATCTTCCTGAAAATGTCCCTAGATGGGCTGTTTACATTAGATTTAAGCACGGAAAATTAATTGTCCTCTTAAATTCACATTCACATGGACAAAAAATGAGCTTATCTTTTGTAAAAGTATTAATTTGAAGCCAAATATGTTTCCAAACTACATCTGTCTAAATTAAGTAAATTCACTGTGTCAATGCAGTATTGTTAACATTGAATTCAAAAGAGGATTCCATAAATTGAAAAGCAACTCTAAGTTTATTATTATAAACAAAACAAAATGTTTTTCAAATTTTCTTGCAGTTTTCAGAGCCAATTTGCATAACACTGTCAATTACAATGAAAGTCTTCTGCATATTGATTCATGTGAGAAAAACTTGTAAAATCTATATTAAATGTATTACAAAAATTTCAATTTTAATGTTTTTGTACTGATGTAGCCTAGCCACAAATAAGCTTTTCCTTGGTGCTTCAGATTTAGCTCATTCACATGCAATTTGATTATCTATGAGAAATCATAAATCACATTACTCTGTTGTCTTTGATTATTGCATACTTGGCAAGTGTTCGGTATGTTTTAAAGAAGATCTTGAATAGAAGTTAACAGTACAATACATTTTTGTAAAGCATGTCCATGACCCAAACAAACAGCATTGGCCAAGAATAATCTATTGCCTATTATTTGTTTTAAGTGCTCTACTAACAGTGATTAATCACTTGCATATAATTACTGAATGATTTTAACAATTGTAACTGCAATACTTTTTTGTACAGTCTTTTTCATAGAGCTGAGCAAAAATATGTTCAACATGCATCATACAATAGAAGAAAGTGATAAGAAAAATATCCTCTTGTTTTAAAATTTTAATGTTAGGTCAAAGATCTATATTTAATTGGAGTATCATCTATCATGAATAGAAATGAATTTTTCATAACTAAGATTCTCCTTTGACATATACATATATATAATTAAAAAATATCTCTGCTAGGAGTTTGAATTTTAAACTGTAAATTGACAACATTTCTTATATTGGCAGTCCTTCAAGACAAATGTACTCTTGGGGAACTCATAAAAGAACATGTCTTTAAATATCAACCATATGCTAATGATGTCCACAAATATAATATGTTTAGCCCTAACCTCTTTCCTGAATTCTGGTCTTGAATATCCAATGTCTACATAACATTTCCAGATTCTTATATCTCCTGCCAAACTTTTGTGTCCTAGTTTTCAATAAATGGCAACTCCAAGTAAACATTTGGGAGTTATCTTTGACCTCTTTCTTTTCTTTATACCCCATATTCAAATTCACCAGTAAATCCTGTACCCTAAAAATGACCATTTCTCACCAATTTTGTTGTTATCACTCTAATCCCATATGACCCCTTGCAGAACCTCCTAGGTAGTCAGTCTGCTTGTTGCCACTTGGAAATTTAATAGTTTATTTTAATACACCAGTGAGAGCACTCCACGCTTCTCTTCCATATCTCTTCAATGGGTTCCCATCTCATTAGAAAAAGGTCCAGAAGTCCTTCCCATAAGCAACATAACTTTGCTCCCATCTACCTCTCTGTCCTTAACCTCTACCTTCCTCTTACTTGCCCCTTCCTTGCTGTTCTTCAGATAGGCCAAGGATACTATTTCTTCTGGGGGTTTGAACTTGCTATTCTTTCTGCCTGTGACACACTTTCCCTGATAGCTAGTAGCTTGTTCCCTCACTTCATTCATGACTTTGCTCAAAAGTCTTCCCTGTACACTCACCTAGCATGTTAGTCTGTGTCCTTTCACCTTGTTCTGTATTTCCTCATAGTGCCTAGCACATGATATATTTATGTTTTGGGGGTGTTTCTGTCTTTCTCTCCCCCTAGAGGATGAATATCAGGAGAGCAGATATTGGGGGGAAAGCCCCAAAGGCCTAAGTTTAGGATTGATTCTGAGGGACTGACACATAGCCTTACTCATGTTGGTAAGAGCTTTAATAGGAGAAACACACGTGGGCAAAGCCGCCGATTACTCCCAATGGTGACTGGCCAGGAAGAAGTCCCCATCTCTTTCAGGACAAGCTCTTTTTCTAACAGGGAGTTAGTAGTTAAACCACATGGTGGGTAGTCACATAGACCACCAGAAAGAACGGTGCCACTTCCAAGTTAACAGATAACATCAGGCAGTTAGTTATTTATACTATACGTCCATTAACTTCCTTTCTGGTGCACAGCATTTATCTATGGGCAGTTTTCTGGGTAGACAGCCAATCCTGAGACCATGGAGTGGTGAGCAGTCACAGAAGCTTAAACCGAGGCCAACATTCCCCAGAAGCCTTGACTGTGGGAGCTGTATTGCATCTTTGACTTACCCTACAGCAGGGTATTAATCCACTTGCTACTACTCTGTTCTCCAGTGCCTAGGCCAGCGTCTTGCACATAAGATGCTCAATGAATGGTTGTTGAATTTATAAATGGTGTATGCTTCTGATTGAAAACCCATCAGTAGATTGAAGTCTTAGAGTATCTGTTTTCTGGATGTGTCTCTTCCCTGAAAAATAACTCATTTGTTTGTGGTATGGTGGGCCAAAAAAAGGCATGAGAAAGAAAGAATGCTATAAAAACAAGCAACTGTTAGATTTGACACTGCAGGCATTTTGTGGTCCTTTACAACCATGCTATGAACATTGGTGATGTCTCTTAAAGTTATGGAGTTCAGTTCCTAGAGAGGCCAGATTTTTCTCTTGTTTTTTTGTCCATTCTTTTTAGTTCAGCCTTACTTTTCCCACAGCAAGCTCTAGGCTTTTCTGTAGGAAAACCGCAGGTTTCTAGACAGTCCAGGGACCAGCCTTCTCATCCCTGCACTGGTACAAATTTTATAGTCACTAACTTGAATGTACAAAAATATTACTTTATTGTCTATACAATTTTACTCTAGAGCCTGGAACTCCTACTCTGAAGGTAGCATAGAACTCAATCCACTAACCCCCCGAGAATTTTGGTCACATTCAGCAATTTCTCAGCCACTTCAGACTTAACCCAGTTACAGTAAGGACATCTTAGGGTTTGTTCTCCTTTTCCCATGGACTCAAGGCCACACGCTACTGTGGCAATACAGAACATGTGACACAGAGGGAAGAGTTGGCTTGTGTCTATGCTGGCTTTGTCCTATGCCTGTCCATGACCTGTTCCTTTGGGCCTGCAGCATAGGCAATGTGTGGTGCTTCCCTGAATGCATGCTGTGTTGGAACGGGTCCTAACTGGGCTTCCCGCAGGTCTATGGAGCCAGCAGTGATTGACATAAACACAGCTTGTTCCACTGGTCCACACTGCACCCTTTGGAGGGATCCTCCTCTTGTTTTCAGCTATAATCTAATAAGACTTCTGGCTCAACCTCCCTACTTAAAAACTAGGTCCCAATTATGGCTTGAACTCCTAGGCCTTATAAAACTCAAGGGGTTGTCTCCAACCTTCTCATGCCTACAGAATTCCTGTGGCATTTCTGTTCTGCACTCCCTAGATAGGGGACTTTTCTCTGAGGTGTCCTTTTTCTCTGAAATATACCTGGGAGCCAACAACTCAGCTTCTGTCTCCTCTTGAATCCTTTTGTTGAAAGGAGGTCAAGTGTCCTTTCCCCTACTTCACTCCTGGTACTCAAGAGAGCAGAGGTTCAGATATTTCCTGTTTTCTGTAAGAGCTCTCTCCACTTCTATCCAATTTAGAGGGTTTTGCTAGCCCTTATCTTTAGAGTTGGTGCAAAAGATGTGGGGAAAAAAAATTAGTTTTGACTAGCCAGGAAATGTCAAAGTCTTGGAAGGGGGCAAAAGAGAGGACTAGATGTCCTTTCTGCAGAGACTGGGGTGTTTCCTAGGAGTGGTTCTCATTTGGCAGTATTTCCCCCCAGTTTTCATTAAGATATTATTGACATCCATTGCTGCACAAGTTTCAAGTGTATAACATAACTTCTTGACTTTCCTATACCTTTGAATTATTACTGCAGTAAATTTTGTTAACATTCATTATCTCATATACGTACAAAAGTGTTTTTTCTTCTTCATGATGAGAAGTCTTAAGATGTTTCCAGAGATGTTTTTGATTGTCATAACTGGGCTAGGCATTGGTTACTGTCATCTAGTGGTTTGAGGCCAGAGATTCTTCTAAATATCTTACAATGAATAAGATGGGATCTTATAACAAAGAATTATGTAGCCCCAAATAATGTGCCAATGTTAATAAATCATGCTCTAGTGGATTCTGTGGTAATTATATATGATTTATAGAGGTGTGTTTCTTCCATTGCTTTTGCATTGATTAAACTATCTTACATCATTGTAGGGTAAGAAGTTCACTTGTTAAAAAATAATAGTAATGCAGATGAATCTTGTCCGCAGCAATGCAAATGAATTGTGCCCACTAGAGAGACTTTTGGTTTTTACTTACAGAAAATATGACCCCAAACATTTTATTTATTTCTGTATAATAACCAAATTCTTGTTTGAATTGGTTTTAGCATGCTACTCCTTTCATTATAAATGAATGAGTTGAATAAAATTTTTGCCATGTTGATTTCAAAGGGGCCTTAGAGTCATGTTTTCAATATTTTGAAAATTACCCTTTAGTAAACTATGTCCGCTTTCAAATATTTTCTGTCTTATACTGGTATGGTGCCTTCTGATCTTAGAGGTCAAGAATTTAAAGCTTTTTTTCTCGGATCCTACACTGATGTCCCTAAGCTATGGGGTCTCACTGTTGGGGTAGGTAGGGGCATGGAGAGACAGATGAGACCCTAAGAGTACTTATTTTTCAAATATGACCATAACATCAGTAATCACCCCTTCAAATGAATAGCAATCACTTAATATCAACACATATCCAGCATTCACAGATTCCTTATGTTTCACATTTTTTTTTAAAACAGTTGTTTGATTTGTATCCAGATAGAGTCCACATATTGCAATTGGTTGAGATGTCTTTTAAGGTCTCTTTTAACCTAAAGCTGCTCCCCAACCTTTTATTTTCCTTCTAATTATATTAGAAGGAAATGTGATCATTTATCTCCTAGAGTTCCCAATTTCTTGGATTTTGTTGATTACATCTTGTGCTGCTGTTATCCATGTTTCCCATATGTAGGCATTAAATCTACAGGCTTGATTAGATATAGGTTTGATTGTTTTTTGGCAATAATACCTCATAGATGATATGTATTTCCACCAAGGGACCAAAATGCCTGGTGGTCTCTTGTTTTTTTCCGATATTAGCAACTATTGATTATCACTGCCTAGACTGATTTTTGTTTTTAAATAAAGGATGAGCCCTGAATATTAAATAAATATCATTGGCTTTATTTTCTTCCAAGCTTCATTTTCATTTCTCCTTTGGGATGTTCCATGGCTGTCCATACACACTTCATAGTGCTTTTCCCCAGGAGGTTAATTTTTCCTAAGGAAGAGTAGGAGTTGGGAAAGGTAAAGGGAGTTCCAGGTAGAGGGAACAGCATGTGCACAGACAAGAGTACAAGAACGAGCATGAATCCGTTAGGAAGTCTGACTATGTTTGGGGGAGTAGAATCCAGGGAAGAACTAAAGTGTCATAAGCTTGGGGGAAAATGTAGATTTGGGTCCTACTGTGAAAGGTCCTGTCATAGGACATTTTTGAAAGTCTATAATTAGTGATTAGGTTATTGCATTCTAGAAGGTCCTACACACAGATCCATGAAAGGGGAGGGACTCCCCACAGAGGAAACAGAAAAACCACCAGGACATCACCTCACCCATGTCAATGCCCTCATAGTGTGCCCTTTTTCTTCCTGGGGAAAGGAGTCAATGAGTTCCCCACCATTGAAGGAAACATGTGAGGAGAAGTCAAATCTCACTTTGCTCTTTTCAAAGTCTTTGCTACTTCTGTTGAGAGAATTATCCAGAGCCTTCAGACCTCTCACCCTTATTGTGTGATGGGAGAAGGAGAAATCAGGCATGCATCCATTATATTATTTTTCTTGTCATTTTAAATTACTAGGTGGCAGCTTTGAAATACTGTACGTGGCTGAATATGGCTTGTAGTAAATACCATGTCTGATGCTGGCAGACAATAGGTTTCCACAAGCTTGAAGCATGCAATTTTTAAAGCTTTTTCTCCTCTTTCTTGAGGTTGAGGGTATTTTGTACATAAAAATAAAAAGCTTTAAGAATATGAGCATATTGAATATATTTTAAAAAACCCATCCGTACTTAGGGCTTTAGCTTTAGTCATTGATTCTTTTCTTTGACATCATTTCAACCACTATCTTAGCTTTTTCTGTCGCTCCCTATGCCCTATTGATTACTGTTTTTATCTCGCTTGATGATTCTGTTTCCCCATTTGTCTTCTTTAAAATAAAACTCAGGGTTTGAAAAGGGTTACCCCATTCTCCAGCATTGCTTTTTCCGGATGTTGGGGGCCCTAATGTCCTATTTTGCATGTAGATTAAGAATAAAACGATGTATGACCCTGCCTGGCGTGGCTGGGCATTGCTGGTTCTGTTCCCAGTTCGGGCACGTGCCTGCATTCCAGGCTTGGTCCCTCTTTTCTTTCTGAAAATAAATAAAATGTTAAAAAAAAAACAATGTACAAGACTAAGATGATTCCATTTTGGTTTACCTTCAGCCTTTTTCACAAACTTGGAACTGCTCTTGGGCACAGTAGTGCTGTGATTTTATTTTTCTGACATATTTTCCTAACGTCTCTTATTCGAGTCCTTTTCACTTAATTACATTAATCGAGAACTAGCCATGGGTGAAACTTTGGAAATACAGAATAGAAGAAGAGAAACACATCCCCAGATAACATGGCAATAAAACTTCCAAAGCTAAAATGAAGTTGCTCCCTTTCTCCTTCTGATGTCCTGTTTCTCTCCCCACAAAATTGTCCCTTGAACCAGAAACCAGGTGCTAAACCTCAGCTCCTTCCTCTCCTTCGTGTCTTCATCAATTCAGCCAGTAAACAATTCCTGCTAACTCCACAGCATCGTTTTTGTTGTTGTTCTTGTTTAACTCATTTTCACTTTTTCATTCTCACAACAGCCCCCATGGCCTTTTTATTTTGCTTTTCGCCCAAACTTTTATTGATCTCCCTTCGCTTCAAGATCCTCCACACTTCAAATTAATTTTCCAATTGTGTTAGTTGAGTATATCAGTTTACACTCTCAAACATTTTCAGTTACTAACGGCTAACTTACAGTAGCATTCCCCAAAGTTTGTTTCCACGGAATGCATTGATTGCCTTTCACTAACAGGAAGGTTTCACAGATTTGAAAGCATGTGGGTAAGCAAAGTAAAATAAATGAGCTGTAAGGGTGGAGGTTTTTTCACCACGGGATTTCTCTGAGCCTCTAATGTGCTCCAGGGGATAGCAGTGACAATGGTGCCTGTTTCTCACACTTGCTTGTCTATAAAACATATCCATTCTCCTCCCTCAGGGTGTGTTTCTTCCATGGTGGGTCTCATGGGGTTAGTGTCACGGGGCATCAGTTTGACAAGAGTAGATGTGTGGTGCAGATTCCAAACTTCTGGGCCTGGCCTTGAAGTACCTCAGCAGTCTGCCCGGCACTCTTCAGCCTCTGGTGTGCATGCCCCCACCGCCACGGTCCCCCCAGCCTTCAGGAAGGGTTACTGGACGCCTTCTCTCTGCATGCCTTCTACATGTCCAGAGCTTATTCATCCTTAAAGGGAACTGCACAAACCCCAAAGGAAACCAAAAAAGCCGACTTGACCTTGTGCTTTGAACCTAAGGGGGAAGGTACTGACTAAAAGGGGCATGGGGAGAGCAGATCTCTGGAGTGGGGAGAGGCTGGTGTCATGAATACACCTTGGGAGCTGCCTACTGGTCAAGGAGGAGGGAGAGCAGAAAGGTGGAAGCGGCTGTCTGGCTTGGGGAAGGGTCAAAGGGAAAAAGGCCCCATGCAGGACTAGGTTTTACACCCGAGACCCCGGCAGCCTCGCTCTCTGGGAGAGCCCTCAGCCAAGGAAAAGGGGTGGAGCTCAAACCTCTACCCCAGGGGCTGCAGGAGGAGCAGGGAAGCTAGACCTCAGGGGTCTTTTTCTGCAGGGATGGAGGAACAATGCTGGGCAGGAAGCATAAAGGCACAGGCAACTAAAAGTGCGACAGCCTAGGGACTGGGGCCTGGAAAAGCAAAACTACCAGGCAGTCAGCCTGGAAGCCAAGTTAAGACCAGGTGGCCAGAAGAAATGCCAGATAAGCTGAAGCTGACCTCCACAATGTCACCACCCCCCACTCCCTCCTCAAAAATGCAGAGGTGGCCGATTTTTTTTCATTGTCGCTGTACAGCTTATTCAAAGCAAACCGGGAGGATGTGGGGAAGAGGATGAAGTGGCAGCTGTCCAGAATCTTGGTGGATTACAGACACAACTTGGCTGGGGAGGAGTCCTGGGACCCACACTTCAGTAAAAGACAAGTCTGTTGCATAAAGACAGAGAACATAAGACACAAGACCTTTTATAGCAGTTTGCATTGTGTTTCCATGTTGTTACAACTTTACATTTTAAATTACTATATACCACAAATTTTGCGACAATGGCCAAAGGTGCCATGGTCTCAACCCCCTGATGTAGCTGATTTTATCTTTCCTCTGCTGCCCCACATGTAAGCTTATCAAGGTTGGATCACTATACCAGCTCCCTAAGGTGGCAGTGCAGTCTGCCATCTTGTCCCTCCCACCCCCAACACCCCCCAACACGGGCACAAATGTAGTTACCAGGCCACACAGCTAGAAAAAGGATTCACCCCATCCTAAAATGGAAAATTCCACACCACAAGCCCACCTTTTCACGTAAACCTACCTTTTTAAAAAAGCCCACCTTTCTTTCTCTTCCTTCCTTCCTCTCCTTCCTTCCTTCCTCTCCTTCCTTCCTTCCTCTCCTTCCTTCCTCTCCTCCCTTTTCTTCTTTCTCCTTTTTCTCTCTCCCTTCCTTTTTTCCTCTCTCTTCCTTTCTTCCTTCCTTCTAAATAAACAGAATAGTTTATTTAAAGAGGTTTTTCCCCATTGATGGTGTGATACCCATAATTCCATTTGTGAAAAGCCCACCCTTGCTCCCAACCCCTTTTGTTTCCAGCTCCTAAAAAAGCAACGGAGCAGAACCAGCCCCCAAAACAGGTCAGAGGACCTTCCTTTCCTCTGTGCTGCCTCCCCTGTGCTGGAGCATAAACTTGATGAAAATCTGACTGGACATTTCTTTGAAATTTCCTCTTGACTTCCATCTTGGGGACCCCAAACATGGGTGACAAAAGTACAGCAGAAGCAATGGCAGCCCTGGAGACTGTCATGAAGGAAGAGGTGCTTCCAGTCGCCTGTAGCCTGGACTGCGCTTGGAGCCCTTAGCAGCTGATGCGTCCATCTGGGAAGTTTGTACCCCGCTTAAGTGTTGGTGCGAGGGGGTGAGGAGAAGGAGTTTGGGCTCCTTAGCTTTTGGGTGTGCACTGCAGCTGTTTTGTTACCCATTGTCATCTTAACGCACCCACAGGCTGGTGTGACCACAGAAGACATTTGAGTAGCTCTTTACAGTTTGCAAGTGCATTTCATCTACGTAATCTCCGTCCTTGGAGGGTTCCCGCAGGTGGGCTTGGATCTGCAGGCAGGCAGTTCCTTGTGGGAGTAGCAGAGGGAAGGAAGCCTCAGCAGTTGAGCCGGCCTGCAACGCAGTTAGGAGGAAACTTGATGGCCCACTTCCTAGCTCAGCAGTTGGGCTGGCGCAAGCGGTGGAGATGGGGTAGGGATTTGGATTTTAATGCCATTTCTCCTTAGTGGGTGCAAATAGTCCTCCTTCCTCCACCCAGGAGGTTTCTCTTTGGGAAGAGCCCCTCTTGGGATTGGAACTTCAGGTGAGCTGACTGTCCCCAGCTCTCAGCAGATGAGAGAATGAAGGAGGCAGACCTATGGTGTGAAGCACTGCACCTGCTACCCCGTTACCCTCAGAATAATCTTGAGGGTCCCCATTGTATAGGTGAGGAAATGGAGGCCCAGGACTGGTAGGGGAATTTTGCCTTTTTTTTTTTTTTTAATAGCCAATAAGTACCAAATAAGCCAGGACTACTCAGAATTCAGATTCAGGACCTCAGAATCCAAATCCAGTGGTCATTGTGCTGTACCCTCTGGTGGTACCTTCTTACACACCTGGCCCCAGGGCCAGCTGGCGGGGGGTTTCTCCTCCCTTTCAAACCTCGTGCTCTCCCCATTTATTGGCTGCCACCTTATTTTTAAATCCCTGACCGTGGCCTTTGATGCAGTGGGCATGGTGGCTAGCCTGGCCACTGGTAGAATCATACAGCCCCTTGAGCTTTTCCATCACTGTTTTGTGGTTAAAACCTCCATTTTCTTGGCACCTGGAGGAAAATGGCTGTACTCCATTGAGCCCCATCCCCCACTCCCCAAACCACAGGCTGTGGGGACTTTTGGGGATGGCCTTCTCCCACCCTGTAGCAGAGGCATCAATTCAACTCTGGGAAATATTTTTCTTTATCTCTTCCAAAATTAGGCATTTGATAAGCCTCTTATCATTTTGCATCAATCAATGCCTACATTCTGTTTCTTTATCCGTAAAACTGTACTCATCAGTTTCTTATAACGTGGGTCTTTTCCTTATATGTAGGATGAAGACATACTTTCCTTACCCTGGTTGATGTGTGATGCTAGAAACTTTCAGATTTCCCCTCACAGATGGATTCTTAACTGGTCGATTCTGTACTTAAAGGAGGGCTTATGACATGCCTTTGGGCCTGACATGATCAGTGCTTGGGCCACATGCCAAGTGTCATGAGGTTCTAAAACCTTACAGAGAAAAGATAGTCAAGGAGAAAAGACTGCAGAAGACGGTTATTCTGAATTCTCGGTGAAATTTTCTAACCCTCCTGGCTTCTGATAATAGTCTTTCTCCCCAATAGTTACAGTGATGCAGAGGGGTCACAAATTGGGAGAAGAGGGTGAAATGATGATGTCTTGGGGGACAGGGTTTCTTGGGGCTTAAATACATTTTTGACAATAATGTACCCAGTGGCTGGGCCTTCTTCTGTAGAGGATCCTTTTGAGGGTAATTAAACTGTCTCAACTTTCTGGCTTGATCTCTGGTGACTGCAGAGGCCAAAACTAATGTAATGACAGGGTGGCCCAGGATGGGGGACACCTTGTCCAGCATTGTTTTGTAACCTCCCTGGTGGCAGGGACTGTGACTTTTGCATTTTATTTTCTCTGTGTATATAAATTGTTCTCTAATGGCAGTGAGCATAAAAATTGCTTGATCGATTAACAATGTTGATTCTGGTCTCTTCCTATATGTCTTTAGAAGCTACTTTTTTACAAAACATTCAGTTCAATTTTTCTGGAAAAGGCCCGTGTCAGGTACTTCTGACTTCTTAATGCATGTAGAGTGAGGATAGTTCTTCCTGTTTTTTTGCCACTTAAAAAACAACACTAATTTATTGATATGATTCACATATAATAAACTCACCATTTAATGGTGTACACTGTAGTGGTTTTAAGTGTATACAAGGTCTGTCTCAAAAGTATTGGCTACCCAGACTTTTAATTCTATTGACACTGGCTTGATACTTTTGGGACATACCATGATCACTAACTCCAGAACATTTTCCCAAACTCTTAAAGAAACTCCCTACCTATCAACCGTTATCCTCATTTCTCCTGGTTTTGTAGTTTTCAGTGTACAGGTCTTGCATTTCTTTCATTGAATTTATTCCTATGTACTTTATTCATTTTTTATGCTAATGTGAATGAAGCATTTTTCTTAATTTCATTTTTATAGGTTGGTCTTCTATTCTACAACCTTGCTGAAATGGTTCATAAACTGTAAAATAGCATTTAGTGGGCTTCTTAGGACTTTCTATCTCTAAGAGCATGTTGTTTGTGAATGTAGTTTTGCTTTTTCCATTATAATCTCCCTTTATAGAGATAGTTTCATTTCTTTACAATTCTCCTTCATAATCTGAAGCTTAACCAGTCATGACTTAATTCATGTTTTAAATTTCTTCCTGAGTCAGTTTTGGTTGTTTATGTTTTTCTGGGCATGTGTTCATTTCATCTAGGTTCGTTGTTGTTGGTGTGTAGATTTTCCTGGTACTCCTTTAAAGATCCTTAAAAATGAAACAGGCAGGGAAGTCGGTCAGAGGAGACATGACCATGGAACCAGAGGTCAGATTAAGCCAAAGAATAGGGGCAGTGGCCAAAAGAAGGAAAAGGAAAGGGGTTGCATTCTCCTCTAGAAGTGCCAGAAAGAACAAAGGCCTGCCAACACTTTGTTTTAGCCCAGTGAAACCCATTCAGATGGACTTATGGTTTCCAGATATATAAGAACATAAATTTATTTTGGTAAGCCACTAAGATTGTGGTAATTTTTATATCCGCAACAGAAAGCTGATAATGGTGAACCTGCAAGGCTCAGCAACTTGCAACACGACCCTAGACTTTACGCGCTGTGTGTGTGAAAGGACAGCTGGGAGCAGACAGGCCTCCTCGGGTCTGAGAAACACACAGATGTGTGTGTATGTATTGGGGGGAGGGGGTTCTTGGTCTCTAGGAATAATCTGAATGTTGTAAAGCCTCCTATGGCTATTTCACTCCCTTCATTTTCCTTTTAAATTGCTTAGCCAGTCCGTTGTTTGTACCAATGGATATCAGTGCCTCAAACAGCAGCAATTTTAAACAATTTAAATCAAATCCTCACCCAGACATATATTTTTCATTAATTTTTTAAAAAGATTTTATTTTTAGAGAGAGGGAGGGAAGCATCAATGTATGGTTGCCTTTCACCTGCCTCCAGCTACAGACCTGGCTGGAGACCTGGCTTGCAGCCTGGTTATGTGCCCTGACTGGGAATCGAACCAGCAACCTTTGGGTTTGCAGGGTGGTGCAAATCCACTGAGCCACACCAGCCCGGGGTTCCATTAATTTTTTTTGAGAGAGAAATTGAGCGGTAGGGGGAGGGGGAGATAGAGATAGAGACAGATAGATAGAAACATTTAAGTGAGAAACATCAATTGGCTGCCTCCTATACATACACCACTGGGAAATCAAGCCCGTAACCCAGGCTTGTAACTTGGTGTATCGGGACTGCGCTCCAACTGAGACGCCTGGCTAAGGCACCTCTGTTTTAGTTTTACAAACACCTTGGAAATTGGAAATAGGACCCCCCCCCTTCCCCCCGAGTCAGGTCAGATAAAAGGCCAGCTCTCCAAATGACACTTCCCCAGACAGGGCAGAAGGGACAGATCTTGGGGAATGGGACTTTTGGGAAGCTTTAAATGTACTAATGTATCTCACCCCTGCCTTCCCCGTGGCTGTTGGGCTACTGGCCTTCACAGCCACCAGTGGGTGGCGCTGCTGGATTTCAGAGCCACTGCAGACCTCAAGAGTGCCATAGGGTCAGCAAGTTAAAATGCCACAAAGCCTGCTTGCTGGTCCTGGTGAGAACTGACTGGGTGGTGTTTTTTTTTTTAAGTGTTAGAAGATTGTATTATTTTTAGAGAGAAGGGCAGGGAGAGAGGAAGACAGGGAGAGAAGCATCAATGTATGGTTGCCTTTCACCTGCCTCCAGCTATGGCCCTGGCTGGAGACCTGGCTTGCAACCTGGTCATGTGCCCTGGCTGGGGATTGAACCCTCTGGTTCACAGGCTGGTGGTCAATTGAGCCACACGAGCTGGGGCGACGGCCTGTAATTCTATTCCTGTATTTCTATTTGCTGGTGACTCTGGCCTTCCGTAGGGCCTGCTGACAACAAATTGCAATGGCCCCAGGTTGTCTGTAACAGAAGGTGTCAGTATAGGTGGCACATGAGCTTCCTGGGAGGCTGGAGGTGGGAAAGCAAGAGCGAGCATGTCTGCAAAGAACTGGGTATGAGTCCCTGGAAAACTGACTAAATGTGAACATGGGACAGTAAACATGCAAGTGGTTCTGTAGTTTATTGTCACTAGCCTGCCATGTCCCTTCTAAGGGAGGGACTGTCTGAACTGCCCCTCCCTAGTATGTTTGTAATGTTTCTGTACCATTGGTCACTCCTGGGTGCCAACTGAAGTCTCTGGGAGCATTCCCTGCATCCCTCTGTCAGACCTCATGATCCCTTTACTCCAGACTCCTTACTTCTGCTTTAAACCAAAGTTTTGGTCTCAGCCCTGAATCCCCCTGAGCGGGGCCTACTTGGCCCTATCCATCCAGGGTGGGGTATGGACCCCATCTGTGCATGCTTTCCCCACCTGGGGCCCGCCTGGTAGGTGACCCCTTGGTGTAGCCTGGGGAGATGAGCAGGAGTCTGGAGTGCATCTGGGGCCCTGCCTCCTGCAATACCCCGGCCGGAGTATGGCCCTGACCAGACAGGGAGCATCATGTCCACGTGCAAGTTCAGAAATGTGAGGTCATGAAAGTGTGCGGAATATAGCATGGCCAATGAAATATTTGGGTGAGACTGTGAGCAGAAGAGTCATCAAGTTTTAGGTAAAATGGCAATGGGTCTAAAACGTGTTCAGATGGTTTTGTAGAGGTGCTATTTTTACTTGTTTGTGCTTCTTGGGAAAAACATGCCTTCATTATCTATGTGTTTCTCAGCTCATACAAAAGTAAGTCAGTACCCCCTCTCCTTTCCTGCCAAACCTGCTCTTATCCTTCTATGCCTAAGCTTGATTGAAAGTGCCATCACTCACCTAATCAATACCACTAAGAATATTGGAGCTATCCTAGGCTCTTAACCCGCCCTTCACCAAGACGGCACGTCCTTCCAATTCTACGTCTCAAAGCCAACCTTGTCCTCCTCCTGACTCCCCACTGCCTGGTAGCCTTCCCCCTCAGCTGGATGACTATAGCCTAGTTCCATTTCTGAATTTAATAGCACTTTGTTGGCAGCAGAGAATAGATGAATAGACTGCCTCCGTATTTGATGTAAGTGCATGTTCTCGTCGTGTGGGTTGGCTCAAATCATCATTGTCGTCTTTCTTGATGGGGTGAGTGGAGTAGCACAAGGTGGTCACAGAAGGGGGACAGAGAACAGCAGGACTGTCCCTGGAGCCAGTGTGCTGCAGTTCAGAGCCCATCCCTGCCAGTGCCAGACCTCAGGCAGGTAGCTAACGTCACTCTGTCTCAGTTTGCTCGTGGATCAAGTGCAGTGATAACTAATAGCGCTGTTAGAAAGATTAAGCGAAGGTCTTGTGCAGCGCCGTAAGAACTCTGTAGCTGTTGGTCGAATGAAATAGTGGGTTTTCGGGGCTGCTAGGTCTGAACCTGTTTCTCACTGCATCCGCCATAACTCGCGAACTCACCAGAGGCAGGGCTGTCTTCTCATGACTGGATGGTACTTCTGAAAGACCGGGAACCTTGCTCAGCATCTGCCCACAGGCTCTGGCAGGAAGACTTGAAACACTAACTCATCTCTAGATTTGTATTTACAGAAGAGGAGCAGGGTGCAGGGGACCAGGCATGCCATGTACCTTGTAGAGATCACTTAGTACTCCTTGGGGACTCCCAAACTGTCCTAGGGTAGCACTAGTTTCATCTAGTTATTTATTTTTTCCATGTTTATTGTACATGTATGTCTTTTGCATGCCTGGTGTTTGGGCAACATACGAGGATATGTAAAGAACTACAGCGTTCCATGTTGGAGTGGGCACATCATTTATACACATGTAGACAAGGATGAGATGAAAGGGGCCAGGAGTTGAGTCAAAGGGACAAAGACATTGAATATTTGGCAGCCCAAAAAGCAGGTGGCTGATCATGAGTCAAGAGTGAAGCTCAGTGATCGGGGAACTCTAGATCAAACTTCATGCTCAGAAGTGATGAGGATTTGGGCTGGAGTTACTGGCCAGAAACTAGGCACAAGGCCCCTAGCAGGAACCCACCTATGACCAGGCCAACAATGGGAGGAGGTGGTGGCGGTAGCTAAGGGCATCTGGGGCCACAAGACAGACCTTCCCTGGAGATCCAGTTCCCAAATAGGAACCAAGAGAACAAGGTTGATCTGGGCTTGCTTTTAAGGTACCTGGTCCTGATCTGGAGATGGTCACCTAAGTGCCTGCTGAGCCAGCAGGGGATTTTTCTCTGCTTGCCATGAACCCTTTCAATACTGTGGGGATATGTATGTTCCAAAAGTGATATGGAAAAGGTTAAGTATGGATTTGCTTAGAAATCAGGGTAGGCTGAGCCAGATGAAACCAGATGGCGCTGAGAACTTGGCCTTCACAGAGCCCTGTGTTGGATGCCTGAATATGAAACGGGAAGGAAAAGTAAGTCTTTCCCTCCAGGAGGAGTTGCTGTTTTAACAAGAGAGGTGAGGTGTGTCCACCCATAGGGACCCATAGTACACATTAGGACCCTTCTCCCTTTTCCCTGCTGGCCCCACCTCCTGTTGTAATCAACACCATGACACATGCACTTTAATACTTTGGTGCTGCTTCACTTACTGAATCTGCGACTAATAGCTTTGCTTCTTCAAAAAAAAAGTCTTAAACAAATACCACATGATCCCAACTAATACAGGCGATTAATGAACAAAAGAAACAAACAAGCAAAATAGAACCAGAGACATGAATATAGGGAACAGACTTTCAGTGTGCAGAAGGGAGTGGGAAGGGAGAGAAAGAGGCAAAGAAGGAAATAGTTTAGTCAAGGAACTAGCATGGATGACCCATGGACAAGGGCAACATGTGGGATTGGCTGTCGGAAGGGGAATGGGGGGAGCAGGGGAGAGCAGTGGGGGAAAATGGGATAAATGTAATACAACAACAATAAATAAAAAAAAGCAGTCTCAAATATTGCAGAGTGTTTTTAAAGAAGGAAGGGACACAGTGTCATAAAGAATGGGTATTTTTCACTTTCTTAACATCAGATATACTAGCGCTTTACACTGTGACCACCTTTCTAAGAACTACCCCTGCTTGCTTCCCTGAAATGATTTTTATTTTAGGAGTATTGGACAAAATGATGACAACCTGGGATAAATCCAATGCAAGGTCCCTTGCCTCATTTTCAGCAAGAGTCCTTGCATCCTTGCAAAGCATGTGCTTTTAGTTCTCTGTAAAAAGATTCTCATCTTTTTGAGATGGCTGCCCCAGATGGGTGCTGTCAAAGAAGTGTTGGCCTCTGAGACTTACTGCCGAGATTTCACTGAAGACCAGGGAGGGCGATGGGGCTGGTGTCGGAGCTCCCTGGGGAGGGAGTGGGAGGCGGGGCAGACCAAGTAGAAACTATCTTGCTCGAATCATCACTGACTGATCTGATGCCCCTGTGCTATATGTGTGTCAGTGAATAACTGGCTCATTAGTTTGACATAGTCACATATCAAACCGGAGAAGGGATCTGTTGTACTCCTCATTCCACTTGATAGAGAAGACATTGTTCCTGATTTGGAGCTTGGCGTGCACTTTGGCTTTGCTTATGCCAGCCCCTTGAAATAAGGAGTATCCTGTGGATCTGTGGGTCCCCTGGAGGGAAACCGCACTGGGTAGTTAGTAGGGGGTGTTTGCCCATAGTGGGGCAGGCCTGCCCTGGGTCAGAGTCGAGCAAGGTGGTGGTGATCAAACTAATTGGTTGGCTCCTGGGAGTTCTGGGTGACACCAGGGCTGTGCTTCAGGCCAGCAGAAACGGGGGGGCAGCAGAAGCTGGGGCTTTTATTACACTTCGGAGTGAAGAAAGCACTTCTATGCTGGATTGACAGGGTTCACTGTGCAGCTCGCGATGGGACCTGCCTACAACCTGTGTCCCTGTGCCTTTGCTGGGGTGACTCCTGAGCCCTGTTCACCAGCAACATGGCCAGTCAGCCCAGCTGACTGAGGTGGAGGGAATGGTGCCCAGCAGGGACATGAAGCCTTTTCTGAAGCCTCCAGAAACCAGCCTAGCCTCTCCCCTCCTTCAGACAGGCCAAATTAAGCCATCATCTGCTTTCCTATGGGGACATTTGCATTTCTCTTCCTCTGCATTTTCTTCCCGAGGATACTGGGTAGGGGAAAGCTAGGGAAAGGGTTGAAAGCGTATGGACTTTATTATTTTAATTCGGATCCTAACTTGGAGCAGTCGATTCCCAAAGCCCTCCTGACAAAATGAGCAAGGTCTATTTCCGATAAAGGTGGGCGCTCCTCTCACTTGTGGCCAGTAGATGGCGCTCCGTCACCACCCAGCTGCGCAGGGGGCCCAGGCGTCAGGGCGGGCTTTGTGGTCCAAAGTGAAAACCCCTGTTCTTCAGGCTGGCAAGAGGCAAATATTAAACCTAGCATTTTAATGCATTTTGAGAAAGAAAGTCTGTCTATTTCAGTTCCCTCCAGATTCTCTGGAGATGCGTTTGGAAACCCCCTCTGCTACTGCACTCATCACTATGGCCTTTTATTCACTTACAAAATGCTTCCCCAGAATCCCAGCTCAATTACCTTTTGTCTCCCCTCTGTCCCAATACTCTGGTTGAATGCATGAAAAACGGAGCAGCAAGGTCAGACATTTCACAGCCGCTTGTCTTGTTTTCCAGAACCAAGTGGAATGAGTGGCCCTGCTGCCCACATATAAACATGTGTGTTGGTGTATGTATATTCCACAAATATACACTCTGGTCCAAGAGAAAGAAGCATTTCAGCACATATAAGTAAATAAGGAAACATAGGTCTTTTCTTTGGACAAAATCAAAACATTTTTGGACAGTATTTTTTTCACTAGCGGACTCAATGCATGCTTGCATGTCATTTCAGGGGTCCAACATCTGAAAAATCATCATGACTATCGTTCATCAAGTCAACAAGTAATTACTGACTGTGATGACAGAAAATCTGAGTCTGTGTTGTGGGGGACCCTTAGATAAGTAAAGTCTCACCCTCAAGAACTTGACCACCTAGTCCTAGAAACATGGCTTTTGGACAATTAAAGTCAAAACATTGCGTGGACTTCAACAGGTGCATAGAGGCTGCATGTACATGTTTGTTAGTATGTGTCCTGCATTCCCATCAAACTGAGGCCCAGGAGCTGCTTTCCACCTACAGCCATGTATTGAGATAAGGAGGTGACTTGGTTGCTCAAGTTGCCACACCTGGATGGAGTTGTGGGTAAGGATGTTAATTAGGCTCTGAAAAGGACCACATTTACCTTAGGTTGATAGAACAAGTGTGTCAACGTGTATTATTTCAAAGGTAACATTTGGCAAAGATTTTGTTGAGATTTACCTTGCAGCAATATGGAAGCAAGAGATGAAAAATTAAGGTATTAAGTAACAATGCATGACAGAACCCAGAATGCCAGCCATAGCTTCATTTCTTTTGTGTCCTATGGCCTATGTTTCCCCCAGAAAATAGTTATGGATTTGGATGGAAAGGGAAAGTTAGTTTCTCTGGTGGGAAAGCAAGTGAACTCGGTGTGGGCGTGGGTGTGGGTGTATGCGTGTGTAGTCATGCACATGTGCTATTAAACATTTTCCAGAGGTCTTGCTCTATTGAAATAGCCTTGCCGATCCTTCAATTACTATTTTCTTTCATGAGAAATCATTACTGGAATGCACTCACCCTTGGAGAGAGCTGTGAGTGTGGTTATAATTGCGGGTGTCTAAGGTAATTGGCTTCACTGCACAGCCCTGGAAGTTACTAGAAAGAATGGAATATATGTGGAGAAGAGCCTGAGCTCTTTACCATGAGGCCTCGCTTCTACCATGGACCACGGTCCTGAAGCCATCACAGTGAATAGCAAGAGACACATGTCTAGAAAGTTCTCTAAGCGAGGCCATCTCAAAGTGCCATGACCACTTGAGTTTTGACATTTCCTTGTAGGAGGAATTTTTTTGGAGGGTAAGAGTACCCATTCTAGCTTTTGATGGGTTCAAACCCAGTAGCTGTAGAATACTAGCCTCTCCAATGGATTCCAGGCCCCTCTTTATAGAAGGCTCTGGGGAATAAGGATCTTAATGTGATCTGAGTCTGCAAGGTTAACGAAAGAGATATGGAATGGTGAAAGGTTGATTGATTTTAGGCATTAAATCAATGCAAAGTTTTCTCGCATCTGTATTATTGGTGACTCTCGAGACCCTTTGATGGCATTGATCAAAGGTTGTGTTAATTCATTACACACTGACATGAAATGACCATGTTATTAGCTCCTGGGGAGAAAATAAAATATGGGGCCTGTCCCGAAAGTATTGAGCCATACAATGTTTTAATTGGCATTGGCTTGATAGCTTGTAGACTTGCACTTAAAAGTGTAGGATCCCAAGGTGTTACAGGGATGCAATTAGTTTTTCTTCTTTTCCCTTACACTTCAGACCCATTTTCCTTTCTTAAAAAAGAAAAGGAAAATACTATAAAAGCTCCTCATGATGTATTTCTGTGGCAGTAACTGAAACTTGGTTACCTAAAAGGTTAAAGAAGCTTTAACTGGCTCAGAGCAAGAGAGGAATAATAATTCACAGGGGAAAACAGAGGCCAATATAATTAGGTGACTAACCCAATCAAAAACTCCCAATTTAATGAAAGATTGTCTAACCATCCTGGGATTTATGAAAAGCAAGTAAGGACTCTCAGGAAAATCAACCTAACAAATCCATGTGGCTCTTCCTCTGGTTCTTGTTTGCATTGTTTCTCCTCTAGAAACCTTCCCTGTGTGTTAAGTGCTCACAGGGTCATGGGAAGATACAGGTTATAGGTAAAGCACTGTCAAGATTGAAAATCACTTGAACCTCCCCAACAGTTTTCAAGGAGGTACTGCAAAATTTGCTCACCCAAGCAACTCCCGCCACAACCAGCCAGGTTGTCTTGTGAACAGACAGGTTCATGCCAAGAGATCTCTGGCAGCAGTGAACTCTGGACTTCATTTTGCAGAGCATTTTAAATTTTTTTTCAGCAACTAGTAACTTAAGCATGGCTCCAAAAGCTACCATTTACTTTTTCACAAGATTACTACAACACAGGGCAAAAAGTACCCTTCTTTTCCAAAGTTCTTTCGAGCCATGACAACGCAATCATAGTTTTCTAGATCAAATCACAACTAAGCAGCCATTAAAGACAATGAGGCACATCTGTATATACTAACATGGAAGGACCATAAAAGATGTTAATTGAAAAAAAAAAACAACTAGCAGAAAAATAGGTTTAGGAAAATTCTGTCATTTACCTCAGTGTAGAGAAAAGTGGCCAGAAGCACATAGACTGGCAGGGTTATGTTTGGGGAGAAAAATGGGAATGGAGAGGTATAAAAAAATGAACTTATCCCTGCTACTCTCTATACTTTATTGCTTGAATCTTTTTTTCCCCCGAAATAATGAATTATTTATGTCATAAAATAGTTTTTAAAGTGACAATAAATGTGATCAAACACACGGAGAAAACCATCTGTTTTATTTTCCGCTTTGTGTCAGAGAACATACACATGATTTCTTATTGTTGTTACATCCCTTCCTGTAGCACAGATGAGAAGGGGTTAAGGCAGCCAGGTCATTTTTAAATGCCTAGATTCTTGCAATCAAGGCAATCAAAAGCCACTTCCACCTTAGCCCTCTGCCACCATTCATCAAATCCATCCTGTTCTGCTGGGAAGACCATCTTTTTTCACCACTAGGAAAATATCCAGCTGCAAACGGTGTGCAGAGAGCAGGTGGGAAGAGGTCTACTGAGTGTTCCAGCGGAATGAGGCTGGCTCCTATGTGGATCTTTGCTTTCTACCTCTATAGTGAAACCTTCCTTGCATAGCCCAGCATCATGAGGATGAATGAAAAATATCCTGGCATGTGGAGAGGGTATAAGAAATGAGTGCTCGATTCATTTTATCGTGGAAGGGATGAGAGTTGGGAATTTTCTCTGAAGGAGCAGGAGCTGGAATTCCAAGGGGAACCAGACTGGGCCGAAGGCCTTTCTGATTTCGTTTGTGCTGTTAGAGTTGTACTGTCCTTCTTCAGCATCTGTGACCAGCCCCAGTTCTCAGGAGCCTGAGGGAATTTGCTCCTGGCCTCAGTGCAGGGGCTTCTTGGTGGGCACAGGAGATGTTTTTCTTCTTTCTAGCCCTTTCCATCTCTCCCCTTCTTTAGTCAAAGGCCTAGTAGAGATATTGCATAACTCAAGAGCACATGGTACCACCATTTTTTAACTTCCCTGGGAAAGAGTAAACCTGATTACTTAGTATCTGATTGACTCTTTTGGCTTGCTTGTGCGTTTTTCCTTCCCTGAATATTCTTCGGAGAGCCCCAGTCTTGACCAGCTTGTTCAGGAATAAGACCTGGTAAAGTAATTGGGGAGGCAATGGGGAGAGCCTGCTCCTCCACGGAGCTTCCCATTGGAGGGCCACATGGTTATTAATGTGAACATGCTTTAAAGAGTGTTCCTGCTATTAGGAATTGAACACTCAGATAAACCGTGACCACTCATCAAGCCACTTTCCAACCTACACCTTTACCAAGGGCTAGTAAAACTGTGTCACCCCTAAAAGGAGACTTAAAGTTACCATTCCAAGGGTGGGGACATACAAATCCAACGTGGAAAATCAAGGAAGCAGGACGTAAAAATTGTTTCTCTTCTTGAGACTATAAAGAGAGAGAGCAGTAGATTTCTTTCTCTGTGTGTACCCTACAATGCTAACTAGCTCCCCTCACCTTGTTGAGCAGCCAGACAGTCAACACTTGACTCAGGAATGTTTCTTCCAAAGGCTGTTAGGCCTATGGGTTCTGTCACAGGGATTTACCATCGGAAACTATCCTACTGCCTTTTAACTTTTTCCGAAGTCCTCTGTTCTTGATCGGCAGTCCTTTTGCCATTTTTGCCCAGGAAAAGAGGAGAGTGGAAAAGCTTTTCTAGCCTGTCCCGGTGAGTGTTCTGCCCGGGAGAAAGCCCCTTATTTGTGTCAGCTGAGCCACCAGGCACCTCTTGGGACATTGGGTAGAAGAAGCTGCTCCAGGGGTCCAGGCTAATGGTCCTGAGCGGGGTTTCGCAGCCCAGAGGGCAGCTTTGCAAGATTTAGGGAACGTTACCTTCTCCGCCCAGGGGTGGTAGGGGCCGATTTGGCCATCTGATTGTTGCCTTTTTGTAAAACTCAAAGGCTCTGTCTCTCCAGATGAAGGCCCTGAGATGCCAGGACACAGCTTGGTGAGCACAACACAGGTTGGATTTTGCACCTATTTGTTCCCTTGCTTGAGGTCTTTGCGCAGTACCTGAGCAGTTGGTTCAACTATGCACCAAAGCCTGTGGCTGAGAACCGCTCCCCCACCAGTGGGGTGTTGAGAAAGTGACTGAGGTTTCCCAGGCCATTGAAGAAGGTGACAAATGCTGAGGGAAGTGGTTGATGGAGGGTGGAATCAGCCACCTTGCACAAGGCACCCAGGGACTAGGCACAAAAGATCTCAGGGTGCCATGAATTCCTGTTTGAGAAACACTGACCTGCAGCTGTCACTGGGTTCTTGAACTCTCATTATATCCCCACCTTTGAAATGTGCTTTGTTTGGAGCTCTGACTGTTCACACAAGTTGGGCGTCACAAAATAGAAGATAGAAGTTACTTGGCCAGCTTAATAGCAACATTTATTCCCACGACTTGCTCTGCCATTTAGATACAAGCTTCTCCCATATTTCTCTGTTACCAAATCTTCCTGCAGGGCCCTTCAACACAATCCTCTGATGACCAGCAATCTTCTCACTCATCCACACCAGGGTAGTCAAACCTACACTGTGCTTTTGCAAGATCTATACACTCTGATCTTCATCAGGGTTCCTGAGTTCCTAAGTCATCTGTACCATTCACTGATGGCATTTCTGGTTAAAGATTGACCATACTAGACCTTAGACCTGTTGTCCTAAAAGAAAAGAGGTAAACTGGGACAAGCTCAAGTTACCAGGAAGACAGTCTATGTGGGCAAGACAGGGAATTGCACTTGGGGGCATATGTACTGCAGTGAGCCACTGGGCCAGTCCAAGGACAGCTAAGGGTAGGTGGCTGGGTGGCCTTTATGGGCCGGAAGCCCAAAATGGGGAAGTCAGGCCAGGGTCCACGCCATGAGTTCAGTGGGGAGAGATTTTTGGCAGATGCTTGTTGGTCTAGAGATAAGTTTTGGTCTTAGGCAAATGAGGCATTTTTGGGTAATCACTCTCTCAGTATGTTAGGTTTTGTTTTTCTGAAGGTGCATGTATGAGATTCCTCATTTAATGTCCCTCTGTTCCATTTTGGATTCACGTCCTCTCACAGGCTTTTTTTTTTTTTTTTAATTTAAACTTTATTCATTATTTTCAGAGAGAAGGAGAAGGAGGGAGGAAGAAAGGGAGAGAAGCCTTTTATCTGCCTCCAGCTGGAGACTTGGCTGGAGACCTGGTTATGTGCCCTGACTGGGAATCAAACCAGTGACCCTTGGGTTCACAGGCCTGTGCCAATCCACTGAGCCACCAGCCAGGGCTTCTCTCATAGGCTTTGAGCCAAAAATAATTCTGTCATGCAGTAAGTTTGAAAGGACTGCATAATATATTTCTTTATTCATATTCTCTCCTCTTTCATATTACTATTTTCATGTTAGAGTTAGTGAAAACTTCTTTCCCCACCCTTTAAACACCATTTAACTGAAAACAGCCTAGACTTGTTTGATTCTGAAACTCTTTGTTCCTGCAGAACTATTCTAGGAAAACATTTTGACCAATGCTGTTCCAGACTTGATATTCTTGCAGTCAAGACAGGAAGGGACATTTTGTGCCTGACCTTTAAAAAAAGGTGTGTATTTTCAGGATGGTTTATTTTCGTAGTTGGAAAATCCTCTTTCCCTGTTTTAACACAACTGACTGCAGGCTTCTATTTTCTCAAATGCCCTATGCTAGTCTGGTTTTTGTTTTTAATATTTCCTGTTTAAATAAGTTATGATTGTTTACCATTCATTCTGTTCTTTCAAATGCAAAGGATATTGCTATCTTTTCACTTATGCTCAGGTACTCTTTACTGTGCACTGAGAAATGTCTCATTCATTATCTTATTGATTGTCACCAGGACACAGTCATTTTCAACAACCTTGCAAACAGTAGTTAAAAATCATTAGGGCCATTAATATTCTATTTAGTCTGCAAAAATTTGAAATGGCTGACTCTTCCATATCACACAACTAAGAGAATATAAAATTTTGCCTGCAGCTAAAATGTTCACAGCTTTTACTTAAACACAGATGACTGGACTCCTGTGTAAACTAAAAGCAAGTTAGAGAGTGGGGGAGGTGTTTATTGTTCACATTAGAAATACTGCCTTTCTAAAATTTATGGTTCTTTAATTTATTTTACATTTTGATCATGTCAACAGCCAAGGCCATTATATAGAATATATTATCAAAGATTCAGGAACTCTAATTATGATATTCTCTGGTAACCCACAGCAAATCAGTATCTAAGTAAAATATTTTGTTGGCTATTTTTAATTTGCCCAAAGGCTTAGGAGAGGGAATGTTATTTTTAGAACTTCTTCCTAGTTATAAATTCCAGGATTTCTTGCTTGTTTTTACTTTCCTGGTTTCTATTAGAAATAAAACCTATTTGTAGTGTTGAAAAAAAATAAATAATGATAAAAAATATTCATGGAGTGATTAAATACTGAAGTACTACTAACAAATTCCTAGAATTTATCTTTTTAAATACTTTCCCTCCAAGATATTTAAAGCAGAATATGTTAAGTCAGAATTAGTTGCATTTAACTTTTAATTATTCCTATTAAGTTTATATCATTTTAACAACTTGATGAATGTGTAATTGACCCAATAAAATGCATAAGGTTAAAGGGTACAGTGATGGTATGTGACCCATGTATTTACATAGGTAATGGTCCTCACATGAACATATCGAACATTTCCTCTATGCCCCCAATTGTTTTTTTGTGCCCATTTATAATCATCTCTCCTTGTTCCCTGTCCCCAGGCAACCACTGATTTGTGTTCTGTCATCATAGTATAGTTGGCATTTTCTAGGACTTTAAAAAAAAATGGAATCATGCAGCATAAACTTTGTGTGTGTGTGTGTGACTTCTTCGACTCAGTGTAAAGATTTTGAGATTCATTATATTGTACATCAATAGTTCTGTTTAAATGTCTTTTGAGCATGAAAGATATTTTTGAGCATATATTTTTAGTGAGGAGTATTTTATTATAGGAATATTTCACATTTTGTTTACCTATTCACTGGTTGCTTTGCAATGGATTGTTTCTAGGTTTGTTTTTTTCCTCCCATGAATAAAGCTATTATGATAAATACATAACAGCAGGAATGCAAGAATGGCTGGGTAGTCTGGTAGGTGGATGTATGTTTACCTTTCTCAGAAAATATTCTTTGCAATGCCACTTGTGAGAACATCTCAATTGCAATCAATACCAATCATAAATAAAAAAATTTCTTGAACATAAATTATGTGTGGGGCACTGTGTCAAGAGCTGAGGATACATTTGGGACAAAAAGACAACATGCCTATTTTCATGTAGCTTGGTTACATTAAATTACTATAGTTAAATACTATTCCAATGGACAAATACTTGTCCATTGACATGTGGGCTTTAAAGGAAACAAATGTGATTCTGCAAAAGACCAACACAGTAAACTGAGTAAACGTGGACTCGGAAGGCTTCCCAGAGGAAGGGATAGTTCAGGATGAATGGGGATAAGCCAGGTGCAAGGCTGGGAGTATAGTGAGGGGAAGAAGATTTCAGAAAGAGGAACATTATGTGCAGAGAGCCAGAGGTGAAGGGAAACATACATGTGAGGACCTAGACAGTTCTGAGTGGCTAGAGAGGAGAAGGAGGCATGGATCAGATCACGGCAGGTTCAAGGAGGTACTGTTGGTGACTGGTCCTTTATTTCCACAGAATGTGGAGAGTTTGAAGCAGGAAGATCATATTTTTCTGGCTGCAGTGTAGCAAGGATTAGTTAGCCCTGGGAAAGAAGATGGTTTAGAGGCTATTGCCATATCTGGAGCGGGGCGTTGGGTGAGGTGATGCCATCAAACTGCTGGATCTGAGAGCTGGTCAGGAGTTAAAAGCGACAGAGGCTGAAGACAGATAAGAGGGGTGTGCGCAAAAGAGGAGTCCGTGTTCTGGCTTGTACAACAGTGCCAGTAGTGGACACAGAGACCCCTAGACCAGGGCCAAATTGAGCGTAAGAGGCCAGATACAATTTTGAAAAGTTGTGTTTAGGGTACAGCAGGCTCTTGCATAATGTTTTGTTCAATGTGGTTTCATTATAACATCAACCTAAAGCCCTGGCTGGTGGCTCAGTGGATGGGCACTGGTCTGCAAACCCAAAAGTTGCTGGTTCGATTCCCAGCCAGGGCACATACCCAGGTCACAAATCAGGTCTCCAACCAGGTCCCCAGTGAGAGGCAGGTGAAAGACAGCCATACATTGAAGCTTCTCTCCCTTTCTTCCTCCCTCCCTGCCCTTTTCTCTAAAAATAATGAATAAAATCTTTTAAAAAGTTTAAAAAAAAAAAAAGATTCCCTCCAGGGTCCCCTGTCTGTGTGGAATTGGCCTGTTCTCCCCAAGTCTCTATGGGTTTTCTGTGGGTGCTCCAGCTTTCTCCCACAGTCTGCACATGCGCCTGTGAGGGAAAGTGGTGTCTCACTTGTCCCGGTGTGAGCCACAGGGGACATCCAGTCCCAGGTAGGCTGCCAGCCTGCACCCCGATCTGCACCCTGACTGGAATAAGTGGTTTGAAAAATAAGGCTCTTATATTTATTAATCTTTCTTAAATGTATGGATAACTCGCATTTATTTCTGTGTCTCATGTATGACGTGTTTTGAATCTTTATTTGTAAGTTTGATGATTTTGTGACCAGAAATATACTGCAGAAACTCAGTCCTTGTTATATCAATTAGCCTATTGGAAAATTGGTTTCATTATTCATGATTTGGCTTAAAGTCAGTTTCCGAGAACCTGTGGATGTTGTTGTGTAAGGATTTACTGTGCATTTGAATAATCGAAATGGGCACATCATGTGAGATTTATTTCTGTTGATGAGTCATGAGCCCATGGGAGAGGCCTGAGTTGGGAAATACATAGTTTTTAATCCTTACCCAAGGATATGTTTAAGGAGAGGGAGGAAAGAAGTGGATGGAGAAGGGAGAGAGAGAGAAAGAGAAAGAGAGAGAAACATCTATTGGTTGCTTCCTGTACATGCTCCAACCAGTGATTGAACCCACAACCTTACAACCTTAGGTATGTGCCCTGACTGGGAATCAAACCACAATCTTTTTTGTGTGCAAAATGATGCTCTGACTAACTGAGCCACCTGGCCAGGGCAGGAAATACATTTATGATTAATATCTAGCCGGTCCCTGCAGTAGTGGACCAGGGGTGGGGTAATTGTAAGGACCTTCATAAACATTAAGGAGCCTTGAGGAACTTTAGTAGTTAATGATCAAGCAGGGAAGAAAGGACCTGAAAAGAGAAGACGTGGCCTAAAACAAAGGAGGAAAACCCAAGAAAGTAGCCATGGAAGTTCAAGCCATTACTTACATGAAGAGGGAAGGCCAGACTGGAAAAGACAATGAAGCTGCTGCAACACTTCAGAAGCTAGGGGGTGTCGCAGAGGTTAAGAGGCACTGGACTGAAAATGAGGTCTCAGAAAGGTACTTACAGTTCTTGAGCATCCATTATGTGTCCGTACTTGGGTTAACTCTTGTCTCTCTCACTATCCCTGTGACGAATGTTGTGTTTCCCCTACACAAATGTAAGGAGATAAGAATCAAGATGATAATATCAAATAAGGAGGGGCAGTTTTCCATGCACTAGAGAGCTCAGTGCCTAAAACAACTGCTTTTGATGGTTTGTGAATCAGGGAGTCAGGTTTTTCCTTTGGTCTCCAAAATTGTATTTCTTCAAAGTAGTAAATTTCTGCTAAAAGTGAGGTTAAAAATAATGAGAGGAAAAAAAAAAAACCCTCTAAATGCATTTCAAGCCCTTCTCTTCTCAAAAGCTTAGTGACTAGATTTCCTAAATTCACCCTCTGGCCCAAAGTATTATTAGCATTGAATTCAAACAACAGATGCTTCTGCTCGCAGAGGGCATGGGAGTGTCCTGGTTTTGCAGTAGGCACATGGACATCATGGTAACAGGGGCCATATTTTAGAACCATCAAGGATAGAGGTCAAGGCAGGTTTGTGGCTTAAATTAAAGGACTTGGACGCGTATGTCCATTTTCTTTCTGTGCATTTGACCGTCTTCATACCCCTCCAGCTAATAACCAGAGAAAGCTCATGTACCATCCCCTTCAGACAACCTCATCATCTTTCCTGCTCGATCCACTGTAAAGTTGAAATGCCAGATTTATGACTTTGCAATTATTTTCATGGCAACAGACTGTGAGATTGTAGGTTCTGAGGACTTCACTGCAGGATCCAGCAGGAGGAGAAAGTGGGGTCTGTGCAGGAGAAGCTCTTTTTCAGACACAAAGTGCCTTGATGAGAACAGGAAAAATCACAGAAAATTATTACTGATACATAGGGAAAGATTCCCAGACTTGTCATACAAATGTTTCTATCAGCTAGGCCCAAGACAAAAGATCTGAGTCAACCCTTTGATGTTTTGGGACACAGATGTCCAGCCATTGAAACTTGTGTGGATGTTGAAAAATTGAAGTGGTGATTGTTGTGTGTGTGTGTGTGTGTGTGTGTGTGTGTGTTATTTTTGAAGTAGATCTTCCTCAGTTACTGTTTGGCTGATGTTTGAGAAGTGGGCCAAATATTTCCTCATGCTTCTGCTGTCAGAAAATAACAGTATATTTAAAAGTTGAAGTTCCAGTAATGTCTGTTGATCTCTTTTGTAACCAAGTTTAATTTTTGGTTCAGTTTAAAGAAATGCTCCAGGTAAATTACCATGAAAACCATGTAGTGGTTCTCGACTTAGGCGTTCATCCTGTTGTATCACATTCCATGCAGGAGGGAAAAATGGAACACACTGGGAGCCTTTAAGCACACTTCTTGAAACTTGCCTACAATCTTTCCACTTTTATGTCGTTGGCCACAATTTAGTTGTGTGACCATATATACCTAAAAGGAAGATTCGGAATTTAACATTTCATTCTAGGTTGCCTTGTGCTCAGCTAAAATATCGGTAATCTATTCCTAATAGTGAGGAGTCCAACCTTTTTATTAAGAGAGAGAGATTTAAAAAAGGACTGAATGTTGGAAGGCAAACGGCAGTCCCTATCGTGGAATAACCTAATGAAGGGAAATCTGTCCATAACTCTGTGGCTAGAAAAGCATAAAGAGGAAAAGGTCTTTGTGTCAGGTGAATGTTATGAGAGGAAAAGAAGGAAAAAAAAGTCATACTGATTCCAAAGTTTGAGGGTTACAAAATTTTTAAATTGACCAGTCCAGGACATCTTTTATCTCTACTGTCAACCATTGAGCATTGGCAATGAGACAAGTTCATGGCAAGGGAGGCTGGCAGGGCTGGTGCATGCTGCCTGCTTCTAGGGAATGCCATTGATGTGGAATGAACAGTGCCCTTGAAACTGGGCAACACAGGACAGCCCTGGCTGCTGTCACTAGGGGGCTTCCGGCACTGGCACCAGACTCCATTCTTTACCTTAAGGACTCCTGACTAAAAAAAGTAGCAGAACATGATCTTCTAAAAGCTCAGTTCAATGTATTCTCTGCTTATTCAACAAGGGTTTACAAGCATAAGAAAGAAGGGTAGGGAACAGGGTATCAGCTAAGCTCTCTTTTAAGAGTCTGAATGGCTAGATTGTTAGCTTCATATAGCTTAGGAAAGGAGTTAGAATTTCTAGCTGAAACCTTTATGTCTTCATAAATAACTTAGATTTCCTACTTGAAACTCTATGGTAGGCAATTTTAACTTTAAACTGAGGGGTTTCAGAGAGGCTTGGAAGGAAGCAGGGAGAAGCAACAACAGTGAGGTGGTAGAAAAAAGGTTCATTGAACTTGGAATCTTAGGACACTGGTTTTAATTCCAAGTCTGTCACTGGTTAGCTGGGTGATCTTGGTTAGGTTATGTAACATCTCTCAGTTTCAATTTTCATATCTACGTAAAGTAATTGTAAAGTAATGATCCCAAGGTTGTTACAAGGAATAAAAAAGTGTGTTACACACACACACACAGTGTAATAGGAAAACTAAAGGGCAAGTACAAAATTCTGACATTTGTGATAAACTGGATTCACTACCTCTTGCCAATCCTCAGTTTCCCCCTCATTAACCTTCTATCCCATGGACTTAGTGAAGTCCCAACTTTGCCTCCCTGCTCTTAATCTGTGTGCCAAGCGGAGCTGGGGGAGCTCACATACCTGTGAATATTGTTGCTACAAAACTTGGTGGTCACCAATCTCAGTTTAGGCCTCATTACTGCTTGCTGTCTTGTGTATGACTTGCTCTCTCCAGTTCTCTAGAGTTTCTTTAAAAACTCCTCTGTGAGCCCAATCCCTTTTCCCTTCCTGCCCTGTCTCCCACCTCCGCTGACCCTTACCAAGCCATTTCACTTCCCACCTCACGGTGAAATTAGATGCCACCTTGACTCTGCCAGTTCTTACCCTGCAAAATTAATGTTTCTTCACATCCATCTTTGCTCTTTAACTCTGGTAAATGGGAGAAATGGTCTTCATCCAATAGGTGAGTTGTCTTCATTTGTTTTAGAGGTCAGCCCTCTCCTGCCTTCCCAGGATTCTTGCTTCATTCATGATTCCACTTCTCATGTATCTTTGTTTTTTCCCCTTCATACTGGCTCTTTCCTAGAAGCATTTACACATGCCCTACTTTTTCCCATCTTAAGAAAATATCTTCTTGGGCAAAATTTCCTAGTCTAGCTACTGCCTCCCCATCTTGTCCACATTCCACCGCCTAGAGCCAGCCACATGACCAGGCTCAGTGTCAACAGGATGGAGCAGTACCCACCCCCTATAGAAAAGCACAGTAAATCATAAGGTAACAGGTGGGAGGCATCCCCCTGTAATAAGGAAAGTGAATAAATGAGAATGCAGTCACCACCCTGTTATTGCCAGACATGTTGAAGGAGTTGCCTATATTTAAGCATCTCTATTGCTCAACTTAAACCAAAAAGAAATCAATCTCTTCAATCTGGTTTCTGCCTTCACCTGCCCAGGCCACTGGCTGTTTTCTTGTTGTTAAACCCAAAAGACATTTTTTCAGTTCACCTAGGACTTGATTTTTGCCAGCATTCAGGAGTATAGACCACTCCTAGAAATTATTTCCTTGACACCTGACTTTCTCTATTCTTTCCTGTCTTTGATTGTTTATTCTCACCATCCCTTGTGGTCTCTTGGCCTTGGGCAGTGGCAGTCCCTTGGAGAGCTGTGCACCCCTGTCTACTCATACCTCAGTGATCTCCTCCACTTCTCTCCAGTCACATTCTGGTGCTTGGAGTATGCTAGAAGTATAGTACAACCTGCACACGCTCACCTGTAGACTACTTTAATTTTAATAACTGATACAGTTGTGCTCGTCCTCTTTCCCCCAGTCCTGCTGGTGGCAGGGAGAAAAATTAAACCAGCCAATTACATTGACTTATTTCCTTCCAGTTCTAATGTCTTTTCAGAAAAATATTAAGTTAATTCAATCTTCCTTTTATTGCCTCTCAAGGAACCATTCTTTCTCATCACTGCCACCTCCCCAGAAGCAGCCTGGCCATCAGGAGTGTGTGTGAGCCTTTTCCTGCTCATGGAAGCAGGTGCTGGTTTATTGAACAAATTGGATCAGTAGTGTAAAAGTGCAAGATTCATACTGAATCCCATTCAGTTCTACTTTCTTGTTATTCTCCATTCACTGGAATAAATTTGGGCAAGACTCAAGATTTTTCTGGTTATAGTTAGATAATAGTAAGTCTAGTCCAACTTGTTAATTATGTAACAACAAGCTCCAATCCAATTTGATTCTCCCATCCCTGGTGATTTGCTTTGGTCAAGTGAGTATTAATAATTTTTAATGAAAACATACTTCAGAAGACATTTTCTAAATATGTAGTACCTTATAATCATAGGAAATATAAGTTAAACTTAAATATGTATTTTTATGGGAGGAAAGTATGATGGGAATAGAAGACTAGAACCTTCTATTGAATCTTTTAATAAATCCTGAAATTGTCCAATGAGAAAAAGGTGTAGTTTCTTCTCCATTTTGTATTCATCAGCTAGCTGTCTTTGAAGGGAAGGAAAAAGGTAAGCGAAAAAAAAAATACTTCTGGTTCAGTTTTAATGGTCTCTGGCTGTGAAAGATACCAAAATTTGACCCCTTTCTTATGGGGCTCTTGGGTGTGTTTTCAGAGAAAACCAGCCTACCTTTTGCATTCCTGCAGGTTGCCCTACTGTGGCAGCCATGTCTGACCCTCACCCTCAACCCAGACCTTATGACCCCAGAGGCTGGTCCCTCTGTGTCATTGTTTCAATTTCTTGAGGGACTTCGCCTCAGGATGACCCAGCACAACCCTCTCCTGAGAGCGGACACCTGCTGAGTAGAGACTTCCCATAGCATCTGCACTGCCACGTTCTGGAAGTGCGACCGTTTCCAGCACTGCCCTTGCCTCTTCTCTGCTGTAGTTGGGGCCACAACTTCTTAGTTTTCAGGTGAGGAAAAGCTTCGACTCCTTCCCATGGTGGATAGCAGGAAAGAAGCCCATCCTACTAAATCTCCCTGAAGAAACCCTCACTCCTTAGTCTCTTACCTGGCAGTCGCTCATGGACAGGTGCTAGCACACCTGGTCAGTACCTTTGAGGGCACTGGTTGTCCAATTCTCTGACTTACTAGACCACTTAAGCTTATTTTGAAATGGAATTTTGTACTTCCTATACATTTTTATGCTGCTACCTAAATTTTAATCATAAATTTAAATTAGAACCAAAGGATGTACTTTTTTTACTTACAATAAACACGCTATTTTAATTGTTTAAATTACTTTTTTAAAATATCCATAATAGAACGTAAATACCAGAGCTATTTGATGCCCACTATCTTTTATGTAAATTACCATAAACCACCACCTCCACAATAAAATAAAATAACTCTTAATAGTCAGAGATTTTTCATTGTTCTTTTTCCTTCTTAAATGTTTTTCTTCCTATTTCACCCAAAGAATTTTCCCTTATATAATGTTTTGAAGCTTTCCAGTCTTTAAATCTCATTATATTTTTCTTGAACAAAATTACCTATTTAAATTAAAATACTTTATTCTATGTAATCATAGGATACTATTTAGAACATTTCTTTTGAAGTGTGTTATGTGAGTATGTATTGATACTAAGTTGGTCAAAACCTAAGAAATATTATAAGTTTTGATAAATACATCCTAACTATAAAAGTAAACTCTACCAGAAATGTGTTTTCTAAAGAGAAATGAGGCCTTTCTTCTCCTCCTCCTCCTTTTTTTTCCTTGTTTTAGTTTTAGGGATGAGTAAGGATTTAGTGGAAATAAGGAGCAACAATAAAATATTAGGTCTTGAGGCAGTATGAGATTATGAAAGATTCATTACAATTCTTAATGGCATTATTTGCACTGAAATCTACCATGCCTTCTCAATAAGTAAATCCAAGTAAAAGAATTACATAGTAATGGAGTAATGAGGAGATAAAATGTTAATAAATGACAGTAAGTAGTAAAAATCAAATAGGTATTTAGAGTATTCAATAATCTTTTGGCAAAAGTTAAAAGTATTTCTCTTAATCTGAATAAATGCTCAAGAACACATAATACCCTATTTTTATATTTGACTGAAAGATATAATGTTAATCTATAATCAGTAAACTTAGAATTTTCCACCTTTTTATTCTTGTAATCAAAATATGCTGTCAAGACTCACACCTGAGTCTTGATGAACAGCACTTCAACAAACATGGCTATGTTCTCTCTGGGATATGATAGAATTTCCCACAACCCAGACAATCCACTGGAGTTGAACTAGGGATGAGTGAGACATTTAACTTTCTTATGGAAAAAAAGGAATTTTGTGAAAAAAATTTAAATGTATAAAATATGTTTATAGTATATTGAATATATAATTAAATACACATACATAATCCAGAATGAATTTTATAAAATCATCTGTGGCCTGGTACCCCTCTAGAAGCTTTCCTTGTTACTGTTTTGGGAGGGACCTCTCCATTTATGATGTGGGGTTGAGGGGTGTTCTTGAGGCTGACTGTATGTACTCGTCCTTTGTGGCATCTGGGGCAATTCTGAGCAACAGAGGCTGCCATATCTTACTTTCCACTTGACACATATAGGAGGCCTGTCCCGAAAGTATCAGCGGAGCAAGCTGTTTTAATTATACGGGCACGGGCTCGATACTTTTGGGACACACCTCGTAGTCCTCCTCCAGGGCGGAACATCTTTCATTGGCTTTCGTTGGCTTGTTAAGGCGTCCACTTGACTAAAGAGTGTTAAGAAGCGCTGACTGGCAGATTGACCCCCTTCTGACAATCCCATTATTAGGCAACTATGGGTGCAACGTGCGGGTCTAGATTGTGTACAGGACATAACATTGCTGCCTTGTTTTGATTCTGCAGACCAAAGGGTCTGCTTATGTGAAGTGCCCCCTGGATCCATGGGGGACTCCACTGCCGTTCCACAGCACAGGGGGTGCACATTATATGCAGGTTTCTCTAGCAAGCAGCAGGAGCGCTGTGCAATCTGCTACCCCGTCTAAATATGTGTGGCACAAGCAGCCATGTAAACACAATTAGCGTTATTTGATGCTACAACTTAATTTCATGATAAAATTGTATGTACGTATTCTCCCTCAGCTGGTTTTTACAAGACCTTGTCACACAAAGGCCTCAGTTTGTTAGACGTCAGATACCCATTGTAATTTGCACAACATGCGCACCAAATGTGGGATGTTTTTGTAGGAAGGTAAAAAGGCCAATGCTGAACTGTTATATTTAAAAAATGTTGCAAAGTCAGGAACATTCAAGGAATATACTTCTGGGTAGGTGCAGGAGTGGCTGGAGCAGGGAAACACACATTTGAAAATTCCCTTAACCCTGGCTGAAATTCTGCATAGGTAAAAAATGACACAGGTGCAGGAGTAGCTGGAGAGGGAAAAAGATATTTGAAAAATTCCTTCACCTTGGCTGAATCCTACATAGGTAAAAGATGACACAAAGGAAGGGAGGAAAGTGCATCCTAATCAAATGGAACTATGGGAACCACCAAGCTGTCAATTCACCAGGCTGTAGATGTAGAAACAGAATGGAGCCTTTCAATTCTGCTGCCTTCTCCCTGGGGTTGGAGCCTGGTTGCCATGGATATTGTGGAATCCTGCAGTGAATGGGAGGGAGATCTGTAGCTCGAGTATCCTGCGGACCCAACAGGGCGGTACATGAAATGCAGGCCTTGGGTGGGGTGTTGGGGAAGCTGGAAAGCAGGAGGGCACAGGGCTGGTTTCCCGCAGAGTTAAAGCTGATTTCATTTCAAGTCACATTCATTTGACAATCTATATTCTTCTGAAAAATCAAACCTTTTTGTCCCTCTCCTACAGAGCAAAGGAAGCCTCATCTCCTTAAAAATGGTTACTATCACAGCACCAAGTAATACGTGCTGTGATTAGGTGTGCTTCGATGGTTGAGAGAAGGATTTTTTGTTTCAGTGCAATTTTGGGGGAAAAGGGGAGAGGGAAACTAATTTTGGGTTGGTTCAGAGACTTGAAGATATTTAAAAACATCCCACACGCATGGCAGACCGGCTGAATGAATGCTTCTGATTGATTCTAGTTCATCCTAAACTATTATTTGTTACCTGGCCCCATCTTTCTTTCCAATAAGGGTCAGCCTTTTCCCCACTTCTTTTCTCTGGCTTTCCTTCTGTCTCTGTTGTTAACCAAGTCCCAGCAAAAACACGTTCCCTCTCTCTAGACTCTTGGAGAATTGACCTCTGTCTGGAGAATCAAGCACTGGGAAGTCGAGTTTGTGGATGGTGTTTGCTAATCCCCATGAGCAGGAAGGGTGTCTGCTCTGCCCTGACCTTCAATCAAACAGCAGTACACATGATCCTCGTTGGATGATTTTTGTGAACAAAAGATTCAGCAGTAATTCCAACTGAAGGAGTTACTCCGAAGCAGATTCGATGAATCTTGATCACCAACACTGTCTGATGAGGTGGAGAGGTGCGGGTTGAAAATTAGACCTGTTATTATTTTATGTATGTCTTGCTCTTAAAATATCACTTGGGCCCTGGCTGGCAGCACAGTGGATAAGGTGCTGGCCTGCAAACCCGAAGGTCACTGGTTTGATTCCCCAGCCAGGGCACATCATCAGGTTGCAAGACAGGTCTCTAGCCAGGTCCGTGGCTAGAGGCAGGTGAAAGGCAACCGTACATTGATGTCCCTCTCCCTCTCTGCCTCCCTTCCTCCCTTCCTCTCTTTCTCTCTCTCTGAAAATAATAAATCTTTAAAAAATATATCACATAGTCTTTGCTTGGCACTCACTGTGCAGCTGGCTGCCAAGGATGGGAGAGGCAGGCTGGCCTCCACTGATCCTGGAGTTCCAGGAGTAGAACTGTGGGTATAACATGATTAGCCTTACGGAAAGCATGAGGACTTGGAGACATTTCTGTGTGGGCCAAACTTAAGGAAGTTCAGTGGGTTGGAATCCAGGAGATGAACATGTGTTGGCCAAGGAAGCCCATGGGGCTCTGCCAGTCTTGAGCAACTTTTGCCATTTGGCCATTATAAATCCCTTTCTCCCTGTTGGCCATTCCCTTGCTTTTTCTACTGTATTGTCTTACTCCATTGGACCAGTGGTTTTCACATCTATTTTTATCTCTTGGCACACATAAACTAGTTACTAATATTCTGCAGCAACCAAAAAATATATAATTTTCCTGACAAAAATAGGTAGAATTTTGATTTATTCACACCAGGCAGCTATTATTGCCATGGTAATTGTCATTTTTCAGTTTGACAATCTACAGGAAAAGAGGTTAGTGCCCCTGACTAAATAGTCAGGTAGTGCATATTTTAATAATTCTTATGGCACATTGGTTGAAAATTGCTGCACTGGACATTGAGGTAAATACCTGATGATCCTCTTCTAGCAAAGGTCCTTTTCTTCTCTTTTTCTCAAATTGAGGAAGCTGCAATGGTCATCCACAAAACTGGATACTCACACACCCACTTCTATCAGCACAGAAGACCCCACCTTCCTTTGTCCATGGCTGTTTCACAGGGTGCTTGGGTGTTTGTGAACCAGGCACCAACCAGAGGAGCAGGAGTGCATGCCTACTGGGCAGTCAGTGTGGGAGGTGAGCATGGAGACTTCCCCACAGTTGTTCGCAGCCAAAGCATCTTACTCATGGCCTTTCAGAAGGAAGAGAGATCATTCATCTGCTTAACTCTCTAATAGTTGGGGGAGTAAGGTACTTGGATTCTAATATTGACAGTAGTAGGAATTAATGGTGTGGTCATAGTAACAGCCATGAAATCGCTCAAGAATCTTACTTTTCTTAACTATGAAATAGTAGGTTTGAACCGTAGAACAGCAAAGGGCAGTTTCCAATCCCTGATTTTATATAGGAGAGTATTTATATAACCTAGAAATGAGGAAGAACTTTTCTGATTAAAAGAAGAAATTGAAAGAAGCTTGATAGACTTGATAGTCCCCAAAAGAAAAATATATATCTAATGCATATCCAAATGTTATAAATAAATTTGAAAGTTAAATATTCATAACATGTGACAAAGGATTAATGTCTGTTATATAAAATACTTAGTCATTAAGAAAAACTAGCTTGAGGATAAATTGCAGAAGTATTAAAAATCCAATAGGTGAAAAAAAATATTTGCTCAATATTATCAATAATTAAAGAAAAAAAAAACAATTATGATTTTAGCCAACAAATTGTCACACATAAAAAAATAGTGATAGTAAGGTTGTAGGGAAGGTAAGAACAGGGCTATTCCCCAACCCTGACCTTTTGAAAAATCACTGGTAATATTACAAATTGCTGAATTCTTTCGGCTATTGTGTTAATACGTTACACAGCAATTCCACTTCAGGAATTTTCCTAAGGAAATAATTGTGTGTAAAATACTTAGGTCTAGTTCTGCTAATTATAGCAAACTATTGGAAAAAAAAAAAAACCCTAAGTTTCAATCATTGGAGATTAATTAAATAAATTAAGGTGCATTCATATAATGAAATACTATATAAAAAGTTACTGAGATGGTACCCAAATATTTATCTTTGTATGGAAAGATGATTTATAATGTCTTTTTGAAACAAATGATCAGATATACAAGTATACAAGATATTATAGTATTGCTGCTAAAGTAACCATGGATATGTGCATATCTAGACATACAATCTTGAATTACAGAGACCACTACATTAGAGGTGACTTTCTATGGGTAGAAAAATTTATGGATTTACTTGGATTTTAATTTCTTATCCATTTTCAGCAATGAGAATTTAGTGTTCTTTGTTAGAACAAAAACTTCATTTAATAAGATTTTTAAAACTACCATTTTAAAGGAATGTCTGGTCTAATTTCTAAACTGACACTCATCTCTGACAGCAGTGACGGATTAACAAATCTGTAATAATGTCAATAAAGGAAGTCCATTTTTGTTCAAATGGATATAATTCAAGACATAGCTATAATCGTTGTTCATTAGTCATTTCAAGCAGATCTGAGGGGCTATGCGAACAAGTATTTCCCATGTCAATTGTGAGGAGAACTAGTTTCCCAACAGCTGCAAGTGCTCTCAGGTCTGCAAACACAACTGCAGAGGTTGGAGGAGCAAAAATCAAAGACGCTTTAATTGGGTCTGATTCTAAACGAACTTTAAAAATCATGTAAAGTACATAAGCATTATTAATATTCATGTAGCAAATGCTATCAGAAGAATGTTCCTTACATTTATTTTAGATTCGTCTCTTTTGAGAACACATTGAGGTCTGTCCTGAAAGTATTGAGCCAATGTGTCCCTATAATTAAAATAGTTTGTGCTTGATACTTTCTGGACAGACCTCGTATATTAGAAAAAATTGAACTGGTGTAAATTCAATCTCTGTCTACAAAGCAAAATGGTAGTTCTCTCTAACAGTACTAAAATTTATGTGGATTGACAAATCATTTTACAGTACTCACTGAAAGGCTATACTATCCAGCATGCTTTTCTTCTTTTTACTATAAAAATTTATTTTATAAGCTTTTCATTTGTGCAATTTTTGTCCTTTTATAACCATATGTCCCTTCCTCCTGCACCCTTGACTCCACCCCCACTCTTATACCTACTTGGGCAACCACAAATTCATTCTCCATTTCCAAGATGATATCATTTCAAAATGTTATGTAATAAACTCACACAATATGTAATGTTTTAGGATGAGCCTTTTTTTTTTTTTACCTCAGCCATAATTCCTGGGGATTTATCCAAGTTGTTGCATATATCAACAGTTTTTTGCTGTGTAGTATATACATGTAGTACATGTAGTACATATATTTTGTTTAACCATTCACTTGTTGAACAGTAACTGGGCTATTTCCAGTGTCTGGCTGTTATAAATATAGCTTTGGTGAACATTCATGTATAGGTTTTGTATAATGTAGGCTTTGATATTTTTGGAATAAAAGTCTAAGATTGCAATTGCCGAGTCATATGGTAATTGTCTATTTAGATTAGTAATAAACTGCCCAACTGTTTTAAAATGGCTGTGTCATTTTATATTGCCACCAGCCATACATGCATGATAGTATCTCTTCATCCTCAACAGCACATGGTTCTATTACTATTTTTATTTAAGCCCTTCTAATAGATGTGTAGTAATATAGTAATAGTGTAGTTATATCTCATTTGTTTTAAGTGCAGTTCCCTGATTGATAATGATAAAATATTTTCATGTGTTTTTTTTTTTGCCATCTATATATTTCTCTTCAGTTTAATGTCTGTGCATGAGTTTATGCATATTCTATATTTTTGTAACTGCTAAACTTTAAGAGTTCTTTATATTCTGGATACTATGGTTGTTTCCATGTTTTGACCACTGAATAATGCTGCAGTGAACATAGGGGTATATATATCTTGACAAATAAACATTTTCATATTTTTTGGGGTAGACACCCAGAAGAGAGGTTGCCGAGTCATATGGTAAATTTATTCTTAATTCTTTGAGGAGCATCCATACTATTTTGCCATAGTAGCTGTACCAACTTACATTTCCACCAATAGTAAATGAGAGTTTCTTTTTCTCCATAACCTCTCCGACACTTTTTTTCTTGTCTTACTGATAACAGACATTCTAACAGGTATGAAGTAGTACCTTTTTGTGGTTTTGATTTGCATTCCCCTCATAGCTATTAAACTTGATCATCTTTTCATATGTCTTTTGACCATCTGTATATCTTCTTGGGAGAGGTGTTCAGTCAGGTCTTCTGTTCTGTTTTGAATTCAATTTTTTTCTTGTTGAGTTGTATGAGTTCTTTATATATTTTGGCTATTAACCCCTTTCTTGGTGGTGTTGTTTGCAGGTAACTTCTCTCATTTGGTTGGTTGCCCTTTTATTTTGTTGATGGTTTCTTTTGCTGTACAGGAGTATTTTAGTTTGGTGCAATCCCATTCATTTATTTTTATTTTAGTTCCCTTGCCTTTGAGGTCAAATAAATAAAATCCTTCCTAAGATCAACATCCATAAGTTTGGCACCTATAATTTCTTCTATGAATATTATTTCAGGTCTCATATCGTTGATTCATTTGGAGTTAATTTTTGTGTATTTTTTATAGATAGATAGCAGTCTAGTTTCATTCTTTTGCATGTAGCTTTCCATTTTCCCCAGTATCATTTATTGAAGCAACTTTCTTTTCTCCATTGTGTGTTTTGGGGTCCCTTGTTGAAAATTATTTCCCTGTATACATGTGAATTTATTTTTGGGCTCTCAATTCTGTTCCATTGGTCTGTGTCTGTTTATCTGCCAATGCCATGCTGTTTCAATTATCATGGCTTTATAGTATAATTTAAAGTCAGAAAATGTGATACATCTGGCTTTAGAACTAATTTTGTTTCATTTAATTTCTTTATAATATTTCCATTTTTAATTTCATTAATTTTCTTTATTTCCTTTTTTTTCTACTTGTTTTGGGGTTTTGCTCTTTATTTTTTATTTTTAGGTAAGAACTTAGATTATTAAGATTTTCTCACTTCTAATGCAAGGATTTAATGCTATATATTTCTCATCATTGCTTAAGCAACAACATATATTTTTGTTTTCATTCAATTCTATATGTGTTTTTAAGTTTCCTTTGAGATGTTTTCTTTGATTATTTAGAAGTGTGTTCTTTAATTTTAGTTCTTTTTTTTTCCTTGAGTTTATTTTATGATCTAGGATATGATCTAAGTCTGTGGCTGTTCCATGGGTGCTTGAAAAAATGTATTTTGCTTTTGTTATGTTCTACCATTAGATCCTATTGGTTGATTGTGTTGTTAATATCACACAATCATATACATCATATATATATATATATATATATATATATATATCACAGTTTATATATGCAAAAGAATTATTAGGGCTTAAAGTGGAAATAGTGAAACAAAACTATTACCTACTATACTGAGACATGATTACTTGAACAAACATGGCTGGAGAAGAGTAGGCAGATTGCAGATAGATTTTGAAGGAATTATGTGTAGATATTCTGATGGATTGGCTATAGAATATGAATGAAATGGATGGTGCCACAAATGCCTCTCAAAGTTCTGGCTTAATGAACTGTGGGTGAGGAGAGATCACAAGATATGATGTGAGGGGTATTGAAAGAGTTGATTTTGACTTTAGGGGGGATTGGGTTGGTGGGGAAGGGGACAGAGGGGGAGTATAAAGGGGATGAATCTAATACAACAACAATAAAATTAAATTGAAAAAAAAAAGAGTTTGAGATGAATTTTACATATCCAAACAGATGCCATGGAGATGTTTGTTAGTATCAGAAGTGTGAGGAATGGATGAGAAATGCAAATGAGGGAGGTATCTGATCATAAGTAATATGGAAACCACAGTAGTGAATCAGGTTGCTTTGGAGAAAAATCAAGAGTAAGTTGAATGCTCAGTTAACATCCCTGGGGCAAACCAGCCTTTAGTTGTTAGAGGAGCAGGAACATGCCAAAGAGGAGAATAAACAGCAGCCAGAAAGAGAGAAAAAGAAAGCCAAGATATGTTTCCCCTTTTTATAAGAATTAATTTCAAAGTCCCATCACGTTAATCACCCAGTGAGAATGATAAACAAAGCCCAAAGTAGTAAAACACACCTCCACATAATATAATGAAGCTCCTTAATTATTCAATTATGTCATGACCATGTCATATATTAAAAAATCTGTAGGTGAAATTCCTTTATGCACACTCTCAAATATTTGGAAGATAATATAACAAATGTCTACAACTTATATATTTAATGATGGAAGTGTGAATAGTTTTTTACCTTCTTCCCTTTTCTCAATTTTTAAATTTTCTCTAATAAGCATATCAGGAAAAATAATCTACATTCTACTTATTTTGTGAGAAAATAATTTCGTATGATTTAGAACATCATTTAGAACAGGGTACATAATCTGAGAGTTACGGCATCCCAGGATTTTATGAAGCAACCCAGCTGTTTCTTTTCTTACTTGAATTGGATATAAACAATTTATTTCCTTCTTTGCTATCTCCAGGCTTTTTCATGCAGATTAGCACGTGGTAATTTATAAATACTATCGTGAGGTAGTGATGGTACAGATTAAAGAATGTGAAAACTAAAGTTAAATGATTGGTGTTTGAATTTAGCTCTGCCATTTCATAGCTCTGACATAACTTATTGTAAAGTGGGACTGTTAATATACATCTTAATGTGTTATCTGAGGATCAAAATATGGTAAAATATTTGAATGGCACAGTCCACATTGAAATATGATGGTGGCTAATAGCGCAAGTTGTGTAGATAAGACTGCTGGGGTTTGAAATCTACCCATCACTAACAAATGGGTCACCTTCTGAAAATTATTTGTATTTTACCTCTCTCTGCTTCATTCTCTTTGCATGATAAGTGAAGGTCTTAATAGTACCTACCTCAAGGATTATTATGAAGTAATATACGTACAACGCCTGGAGTATTCACAAGTACTCAACACATAGTATTTTGCATGTCTTTTATGATTAAGGTTTTTTTTTTTTTTTTTAAATTTCAATGACTAGATTTTAAATTCCCCAAGGGGCAGGAACAAGGTCTTGCTTTAAAAAAATACACAATGATTATATGCTCAGCATGGTTATAATTTAGGATTATTATTCACAGTATTAATTCTCATGACAGAAGGTCAGGGTAGGGGCTCTCTTAACAAATCTTTGCTGAATGGTCTCATCAGGTTGATCGATGCTCTCATCCTTTTCTGGCTCAGAAGAGCTGCCACCCAGCTGAAGCAGAATATCCCTGAGCACTGGGAGCCACTACTTTAATGCATGTCAGACATTCCTGCTTCCTAATAGCTGAGTTATTCTCATACCAAGAGAACTGCTTATTTCAAAAATCAGTGAATTCCAATTGCATGTACTATGACGCATTTATTTAAATGTAGAATAAACTGTTAAACTTTTGAGTCCAGAAAGGAAAAGTGGTGTTTCTTATAAAAATTAAGTTGGATGCTTTAGAAAATTTTGATAAAAATGAGTTGCTAAAAATTTGCTCTCAGATTAGGTGTAGGCAGTGCAAACATATATATTGAGAAAACTGTCTGCGCGCATTGCCTCACAAGTATTTTTAAGTTCTATTTCCTCTTAAGAAATACAAAGTAGTCATCATAGGCAATAAATGGTGTGTATAATTTCTGCATAGGGTTTACGGACGTGCAAATCTTCCTAAGTGAACCCACGTTGAAAGAAGAGATCTTGGCCCACCATCTAAAGACTGAGATACACACACTCCTATTCACACACATTTAACTTTATCCATTCATCCATCCATCCATCCTCACATTTAACTTAAAAATATATATACACATACATATACAAAGGTCTGTCCCATAAGTATCAAGCCAATGTCAATAGAATTAAAACAGTTTGCATGGCTGATACTTCTGGGACAGACCTCATACATATTTCAAGTTAAAAATTTTAAAGATTTAAGTGCAACCATTTTTAATGATTCCCTTCTTTAATCAATAATTATCCTGAGAGAATAAGAGATCTACAAAATACTTAGATGGATTCAGCAAAAATAAAACTGAATCTCTACTGATTTTTAAGTCTAACTTAATCACATGCTAACCTTATGATTTCGAGCATGTTACTTATCCTCCTGAATCTTGGTTTCTCATTTGTAAAAGGTAATTTTTTTAATTAATGAGTTTTTAAATTAAATCAGACCACACGTGTAAAGTACATGGCATTACATAAGGTACATTCCCTAGAAGGGAATGAGTGCTTAATAAACACAGTTTTCCATATTTTGATGATGATGACATCCTCAACAATGGCCTCTGGTAAGTCTCAGAACCACATTTCTAATTGCAGACCACAGATACGCAACTACACCTTGTCAAGGCCCTTTCAGCTCTGACCCTGAGACTCAGACTAATGGTCAAGGCGTCATCCTCCTGTTTGTTTATTCTCACACATCAAAAATTAGTTTCTAAGTATGTTTGGTTCTGAATTTTAGAAATTCTCTCCATTTTCTCTTCTTTTTCACCACTGGTACTCCCACCTCATCTTCCTCCCTCCTTTCCACCCTTTCTTCCTAATGCTCTACTTTATTTAGTTTCATAAGAGTGATTTATTTCTATTATTCAAATAGAAACTAATACCTAGTTTCTTTGTATTAACTTACATAACAATCCCAGTTATTGTTTGGCTCAAGACTTCATTATTTCTCATAGTACATCTCCATTCTGTCCTTCCCAGTGTGTCAGTTGCTAATGTTTTGCCCACCAGCGTGTGCATGTGTGTGCACACATGCAACATGCTTAAACATTTCTGGTTTGCCATGAAATCCAAGTTGGGATCTAGCCTCCTTAGTTTCATATATAAGCCCATCATGATTTCCTGCTGTTCTCAAATACAGCTGATTTTTTTTTTCAGAATTCTATATTGTCCTTTTGTTTCCTCTTGCAAGTGAATTGCTCCATCATTTGGAGCACACTTTCTGCCCCAAAAATGATGCTATTCTCGAATAAACAGTCTTAAAGATATCTAGGGGATTGGAGCGGGTAAAGCTGTATTTCTGTCACTATGTACACACACACACACACACATATATACATAAATACATACATACTGATTTGCACATCTTTGGACAGAATGTAATTCTACCAGCGTTCTCTTGGGTTGACTTCGTCTCTTCTTACTAATTACTCCACACAGAGCCTCAAGTGACAATAACAGCTGGCTATGCAATTAAAAGCTTTGGGCCGTGAGTGGAGAGCTCAGTTAGGATGACAGTGAGGACACAGTGTATAATATACTCATTGGTTTAATAAGATGGCAAGTATTTGGCCGCTCAGTTACACAGTTCATTTTAACTTGAATGGAGAAAGCACATTAACTGCAGGCAGGTCTTTTAAGCACCAAGAGCTCTGACACCCTCAGTGTTCCATGACACTGCAGATTGTCCTTGTAGAATCACCAGTGTCCTTCCTCTTCCTTATTTTTCTTGGAGCATTTCTCCATGAGAAAAGAAATGTTAAATATGTTACTTAGCCACCAAAAGGATATTCTGATTTTGGCTCTGTCAATGGCAGAATTTGAAGAATTTGAGAATCTCAGTAGCAGAAAGATGAATGCATTGAACAGTCTTCTAAATTGCTGGGTATCTGGCCACAAAAATTGGTCACAGAAATATGGACACGGGGTTTCCTTCTCACATAGGCTCATTGGGGTAATTTTGACTCATGTTTCTTGAAAAACAGTCTGTCTCTGTTTTATGACTTTGCTAAAGGCTGGTGTGGGAGATTTTCTTTTGAGTGCTCACGGGATAATGAGAGAATAAAGAACAAATGTAACTTCTTTAAAAAGGATTCCTTATTTTACCTTTTGAGTGATTTAGAACACTTTCTTTTTAAATTTTTGAAAAATTGTGGACACTGTAACAAATGTTCCCCATTTTCCCCTACCTACCAATTCTACCCCTGCCCCTGGCCTTCACCTCAGTGTTGTCTGTGTCCATGTACTTGGCATATATGTATATATGGTCTTTGGCTAATCTCTTTCAGTTTCCCCCACCCTTCTCCTCTCTGATATGTCAGTCTGTTCTATGTACCCATGCCTCTGGTTTTATTTTGTCCATTAGTTTCCACATATGAGCAAGATCATATGGTATTTGTCTTTCTCTGACTGGCTTATTTCACTTAGCATAATATTCTCCTGGTCCATCCATGCTGTCACAAAGGGCTGGGAATATAACCTAAGAATCCTGAAACATGAATCTGAAAGATTATATGCATATTGGGTATTTATAATAACCAAGGTCTGGAAGCAGCCCAAGTACCCATCAGTAGATGAGTGAATAAAACAAACAAAAAAATAGCTGTGATACACTTACATAGTGGAATTCTATATGACTGTAAAAAAGTAAGATGTTTTCTTTTTTTTTTAAAAGATTTTATTCATTATTTTTAGAGAGAGAGGAGGGAGGGAGGAGGAAAGGGAGAGAAACATGAATGTATGGTTGCTTTTTACCTGCCTCCAGCTGGGGACCTGGCTGGGTACCTGGCTGGAGACCTGAGTATGTGTCCTGACTTGGAATTGAACCAATGACATTTGGATTTGCAGGCTGGTGCTCAATCCACTGAGCCATACCAGCCAGGGTAAGATTTTTTTTTAAGGATTCAACACATGGCCAGAAAAGAGAGTGCAAAATTAATAGTATAAATTAATGATAGCAGTTTTAATATTTGAAGCTCCTTGAAAACACCAACTACAGTTGTTATTATATAGAGATAGCACCCTTTCTTAACTTATTTGGTGTGTAATTTAAGTGAACAGTGAGTGAAAGTGAGAGAATAACAATTATAGAAACATTAAACCACTTGGCACATTCATTTTAATTGTGGAACATTTCCTATTGATATAAATGTACTGAACTGTGTAAATTGTAATGGTTTATTAACCCCTTCATACATTTGACTGTCTCCTTATGTATTTGCAGCTGCCCTGTGCAACACATAGGATTTACATATCTGTTTATTCTTCCCTCCTCTCTGACCCTCCGCATGAACTACTTGTGGGCAGGGATCATGTTTTGTCATTTTTCTAAAGCTGTCACCTATCAGGATCCAGCTATTAATCTCCATACTTTTAATGAAGGAATTAATTTGTTAAACACTTCAATGTCTACTATGTGCTATGTACTGTTTTAAGCACTCTATTACAATATTTAGTTTCTTCTCATAATCACTGTATTATCAACTTCTATGTAACACATGACCCCAAAACTTATGAACTTACAGCAGCAACAGGTATTGCTTGTCTCACACAGTTTCTGAGGGTCAGGAATTAGGGAACATCTTAGCTGTGTGGTGGTGGTTTCAGGGTCTTTCATGAGGTTACAGTCCTGGTGGTTGTAGCTACAGTTATCTGAAGGCCTGACCAGCACTGGAAAAACAACTTCCAAAGGGACTCACTCACCAGCCTGGCAAACTTGGGGTGTTGGCAGGAGGCCTTAGTTCTCAGCATGCCAGTTACTGAGTCCGGATTGCTGCTACATGTGCTTTTGGCTTGCTGGCTACAAATTGGAGGCTTCCACCACCCCTTTCTCAAGTTCCATTCATTTGTTAGAGTAGCTCACAGAATTCCTGAAAACTGTTTGCTTACCAGGTCACTTATTCATTATAAAAGATAATGCAGGAACCATTGGACAGAAGACGTGCATAGGGCAAGGTGTATGGGAAGTGGCACTGCCCAGAGTCCTCAGACCTTCTCCAGGTGCCACCTTCTAGCACCTACCGATTGCCCAGCCTGTGAGCTCTCTGAACCCCATGCTGTTAGATTTTTATGGAGATTTCATTACACAGGGATGCTGGATTAAATCATCAGTCATTGCTGATTCATTCAGTGATTAATGGGGGGTGGGTAGTACCTGAAAGTTCCAACTCTCTAGTTATGTTGGTTCCCCTGGCAACTAGCTCACATCCACAGAGGCTCAGGTGTGGGTGAAAGGGGTTTGTTATGAATAACAAGATACCTGTCACCTTTATCACTGAGAAGCTATTTCAGGCACTGAGGAAAAAAAATATTATTTAAAAGAAAAAAGGTGCCCTTATTGTTCTAACTATTTAGTAAGTTCCAAATGTTTTGAGAGATACATGCCAAGAATAGTTTTAAAAGACCATGTATGTATTTCATATAAACTATAATATCACAAGTGATCATTGTAGGCCAACTTGAAGGCTGGGTACCATAACAACATATATGAAGTAGGGGCTTTTGTTATGCCCATTTTACAGTTGGGAGAAATCAAGCCCAGAAAAGTTAAATAACTTGGGTTATGTTGAAGCTTAAATGAGAACACACACATGATATAGAACATTGGCTGGCACATACTAAGCATTCAATGAGTATTAACTACAATTTTTTTCTGTAAACCAAAATAATTGCCTTTGGTAGTTGTTTTCAGCTTCAATGGCTTAAGTTTTGGGTTCAGCTCTATGGAAAAATATTTTGGGGCTACTGAGAGAGAAAGCTCCCAGGGGGATATATGTTGGTTTTCTATTGCCACTGGAATGAATTAGCACCAACTTAGTGGCTTAATACAACACTAATGTATTAATTACAGTTCTGTAGGCCAGTTTGACTCAGATCTTATTGGACTTTAACTGGCAAGTTTACATTCATTCCAGAAACTCTAAGGAAACCTATTTTCTTTCCTTTTCCAGGTTCTTGATGCTGCCTAAATTCCTTGGCTTGTGGCTTCATCTTTAAAGCCAGCAGAGCAGCATCTTCCAGTCTCTCTCACACATCTTTCTAGTCCCTGTTCCCATGGCTACACCACCATCTCTGCCTTTTCTGATCTTTGTTTCTCCCTCTTACAAGGACCCATGTGATTACATTGGATCCACCATCACCCAAGAGACTCTTCCCATCTCAAGAGTTTTTAATCACAATTCCAAAGTGACTTTTGTCATGTAAGGCAACCTTCACAGGATCCAAGGATTAGGACATAGATGTATTTGGGAGGCTATTATTCAGTTACCACATGATGAGCTTCTTATTTGAATCAAAGCTTGTGCTGTTACCACTAAATTCTCTTAGTCAATAGAGGGAAAATTGAGTCCATCTGCCCCTCTCTTGGGGGTGATTTTAAAGTTTATTCTCTCCACTTCCTAAAAATGGCCTAAGCCTCCTCTTACAAAGAATTGTGGGAAGCAAAACTGTAGCAGAGGGACACTGGATGGAGTATCAGAGCTGAGTTCCTAGCACAAACTCTGCCTCTTTCTTTCTGTGAGATGTTGGGCCAATCACATAGCATTAAAAAAAATATTATCAAGTGACCAAAAGTATCTATCTTACCTACCTCACAGGATTGCTGGTTTCAGCATTTGGATGCTAGGAAAGAACATGCTTTGTAAGAATCAACAAGTCAAACAAATATAAGGTCCCATTAGTTATCATTGCATACTCTTTGAGGGTTTGCCTTAAGTGTAGTGTGGGGAAGGAAGACATTATTTTCTACCATGCTAGTTTCTTCTGGCTGGGCTAATAATGAAGTCAACATGAAATAAATTAACAAGAAAGAAAAACCAAATTTAACTATAAACATGCATATAGGAACCTCACCTATAAAGAAGTTCAGAGTCAGAAATGGAATATGAGGTGTGTATGGCACTCCGAGCTGAGGATGACATAGGGCACCTTGGGACCTCAGAGGGGAAGAAGGTCATTCTCAAGATGACAATAAGAGCAGGTGTTCAATAATTAGAATGCTCAATAATTGTATGCCTTGTAGATAGGTCTAAAAAGCCCCTAATGTAAATTTTTAAAGGGAGAGTTAAAAGATCCTCTTGAGCCCACAGGGTCTTGATGGTCTTCAGCTCAAAATAATCCATATGCAGGAATAGCACATCTTGGGGATGCCTGTTCTGAACCCCTTCAGTACAATGCCCAGGAGAGAGCAGATCAGTAGGACCAATGCAATCTCTTGTTTTTCCTCTTAAATATTTGTTGATGCTGTTACAGTTGACCCAATTTTTATCTCTTTGTCCTCCTCCACCCAGCCCTCCCCCATTCCCACAATCAATCCCCACATTGTTGTCCATGTCCATGGGTCATGCACATATGTACTTGGACTAATCCAAGAGCCTTCTTCACAGCACCAGCCCTGCACCCTCTCTTGTCTTGGTCCCACACCCTCCTTGGTGTCAGTGTAGTTCCAAGTCCCTCACAGATGAAGCCAGCATTGGTGTGAACAGAGGCAAGAACAAATTCAGACATGCTGAGGGTCTCTACAGGCAGGACTATGAGGGGAAGGGTGTTTTATTCCATACTTCTAGGAGCACCATCATTTTCTACTCTTGAAGTAGGTGAAACATTGCGGGGATTTTCCAACAAAAAAGACATTTGTATCCCTCATGATCTTTCATGCTCTAATAAAAACAAAGGTCTGCTTTAATTTGTGAGTATGGAATTAACTAGCATGATTATCAAATTAAAATGTTACTAACTAGCTTTTATGTCAATCAGGGAGAGACTTTAGTGTTGACTATACCTCTGACTTTGCTTTTTATTCACTTGTGTATATGTCTTAAAAAAAGACATTTCAGGGCCAATAGAAGCTTGTCGGATAATGGATGGTCACAAACACAAGAAACGGGGATATCCTTGATCATACTTCCTACTGGTGCTGTTCCTTCTTTCATAGAAATGTCTCCGGGCTGTGTTGTGTGTGCCTGTGTTGGGGCCCTCAGAGAACACCAGGACTTTCCTTTAGTAATCCTTTCAGAGACCAAAAAATACAAATAAAAACGGCCTGGGTCAACTCCCATTTACTTCCCTACTCAACTGTTTGTACAGTGGAGGCCAGGAACTCCGTCATCTGAAATAATGAACTAATAAGCAGTTAGAAATGGTCGGGAGCCAGGGCCCGGAGCCACCCAAGAGGTCTTAAATTTAGGCCCTCCTTGCTACTTTGAGCCTTAGAGCTTGGAAAGGTTCATTTTACCCTTTTCAGCCAGGGTTCGATTTTCTTAAAATCATGATTGATTTGTCCCAACAATCGGTCCCTTTTCCATCGCTGCTGTTTTTTCTCCCCATTAATCCATCTGGCTCCAAGGTGCCATGCTGCTGGAGCCTGGGGACTCCTCCCAGCAAGGGGCCTGTCTTCCAGGCCACTGGCTGCACACACCATGGTGACATCGAGCAACTGTGGAATGTGGCTACAGAGGCTGCAGCTTCTACCCAATCAGTGTCTTTTAATAAAAGACACACCATTTTGAATTTCTAGGGAATATCCAGAATTTTTGCTTTACACTTATTGAACTATAGGTTTCACAGACCTCAACCTTTTTCAAAGAAGGGGATTACTGCCTGTCCCAAAAAGGGAATCAGGGCACTCCTACACTGCTCATTTGTCCCTCCTTACAAAGGAGAGAGGAAGGTCCCAGTCTTCCTACCCCTGAGCAGCCCACCAAAGATGTGTCAGGAAAATTCTGTTCTTTTCAAAGCTTGCCTTTCAGACTGACCACTGACCCTCCATTTTCAGGGAGCAAAATAATCTTCATGAGTTACCCTGACCCTTTGATTTTTTTCCTCCTTTTTTCTGCCTGACTTTGAGACATTTTGATATTCATTAACACTTCTTTCATACAGACCTGAGAAAACAGAAGTTTTTGCTAGAAATAGATGAAGGCAAAAAAAAAAAAAAAAAAAAATCCCACATAGACATAGATAACAGTATGGTGATTAGCAGAGGGAAAGGAGGATGAGGTGCAGGTAATGGGTAAATGGGAGATAATGGTGCTGGAAGAAGACTTGACTTTGGATGGCGAACACCCAATACAATATACAGATGATGTGTTATAGAATTGTATGCTTAAAACTTACATAATTTTATTAACTGATGAAACCCCAATACATTCAATAAAAAATAAAAATAAATATATTCAAGCAGCCTTTAAATGAAAACCAAAAGAATTAACTAGCAGGATGACAGGATACCTACTGTACTCATTGCCTGGACTGTTTTTATTTTTATGCTTTACAATTCCCCATAGTCCATTTAAAATTTTAAGAGTCAAAGTATGTAAATGACTTGCCTCTAGTAAAGCAACCAGGAAAGGCAGTATATAGGCATGTGTGCGCTCACATGTGTAAGAAGTCAGGGCAGTTAAAGGGGTTAGGGATGGGGGGTGGCCAGAGAAGCAGAAAAAGTCATTAGTGTGGGCGCTGAGCCTATCTCGGTTGCTTGAGCAAGCCCAGCTCAAGGTAAGAGGATGAGAGGGGTTAGACAGGGTCTGGGGTAGAAGGAAGGTGCGCCTGCATGATTATCTATGGAGCACAGCGTACTGCAGGCATTTAACTTAGAATCCTACATAGCTGTGCTGAGAATTCAAATTGTTACCTAGAAATTGGAGACTCCGTTTGACAAGGTGAGATGGATGTGCTTATTAAAACTCCATTCATGTAGAATAGCAATGTAAAATAAATCATCATCTAAGAGGTGGTTTAGAATGAGATAGGAGCACATGATTACCACACACCCATCTCTCAAACACTGCATGATCTTGGGAAGAGTCTGAGCATATTTTCCTGATGATGTTTGGGGAAGGTGGTATCTTCCTCATAGGGTTACCTTAGGGATTAAACCATGAGATGGACAAAATTCACTTATCCTCCTTTTTCTCCCTTCAGCAAATATTTGCTCTGTGCTCACTAGTACTAGTGTAGCACTGAGTGCTATAGAAAGCAATTTGCATAAACTTGCCACTACCCTCGGAGTGCACAAATTAAATAAGCATACATTCTAAAACATTGCTTGGCAAATAAGAGGCTCAACAAACACTATTTTCTTTCTCATTTTTTTTTTTTTTATAATCTGAGTTCTGTCTTTTAGTTTAAATTTTTTTAAATCGTAAAACTGACCCTTGAAATGTGTGAAAATGAAATGCTTCTTTTATTCACCCACTGAACAGCTACTCAATGCCTGGTGTGTGAATATGGCATTATCACTCATACCTTTGTGAAAAACAGTCTTATACTTTGTTTTAACATTCACAATGCATCTTCTATGTGCCTGACATAATTGAGTGATTAAGGGAATAAAAAGCTATTTGAAATGGTTTCTGGCCTTAAAATCACCTATTCTAGTATTGTGCAGAATTTTGTGTTTTGACTCCAAAAGAGCACTCAAGATCTGTCCCTTGTCTTTCATCTTTGTTGCCAGTACTCCTTGCCTTGTGTCCTGTCACCGCGTGATGAATTGGTTTGCTGGGTTGCTGGGCTGCAGACCTGCCCGGAAAGAGGCCTTCACCTATTCTTCAGGCCAGGTAAGCACCGGCTCATCAATGGGACTTCCAAAGGAAACACCCCGAGGCGACTCCTGATGCTAAGGTAACTCACTATGTTTCATTGTAAACACTTCTCTACTGTGTTCCTTCTGGTTTGAATATAAGCCAGGCAGTGTTACCTGGGTTGCCTTTATAAGCCGTACCTATGGAATGGAGAATTGCAGTGGAGAAACTAAATTTGCTTTATTGGTAGTGACACACACGAGTGGGAAAGCCGACATGCTCAAACTCCCTGTCTGCTTACTGACAGGTGGTCTTGAAGGGTGGAATTGGGGTAGGAGGCCTTCCATGCATGGTCAGTTCTGGGGCATCTTCTGACTGGTTGGAGCTGCAGTAACAAGGAGATCGTTGAGGAGTTCTGGTCATCAGTCCTCCAGCTAGTGTGCGGATGGATGTCATGGTGGCCCAAGAGTGTCAGCAATTTTATAAATGGAGATTTTGTAAAAACAACTCAAGGCATGTGTCAATGTGTTGTTTGTTATTCTAGCAGGAGAACTAGTGCCCCAATATGCAGACTCATGTCTGAGAAAGTTGATTTGGGTGAATGTAAGAAAAAGGGTCTGGTTTCTTACAAGTAAGACACTTGGGGGTGGGTAGGGACTTTGTCAAGAAGGGATCCTGGCCTGGTTTCACCTGGTACTTGAGTTCAGTTGGGGCCTGGTGCTTGTTTGTTGAATGGGGGAAAGAAGAATGAATTCTTATCTGAGGATGAAGACATATGCTATTTTTGACAACCACAAAAAACATAATAAAGTGTAGGATATTCATCCTCTCTTGTGTGGCTCACTCTGGCTTCTCAAGAATACTGAGCTCTTGATAACTGATTGTGCCTCATTGTATTCTGATGATCCCTTTTCTGGGAGCAAGTTACACAATGTACAGGTTTCAGTGTAGCTGAATAAAATGGAAATTCTGTTAAGTTCGGGAAAGAACAGAGTTAAATAGCACAAGAGTCGTTGCTTTTAATGGTGGGACTTCTCAGGGGGCATGGTGAATCTCCAAGGAGATGTGAGGTACAGCATTTTCAAGCTTATTTGACTTTTGGATTCTTTTCTTCTGCAAACATGACTTCTGCACCACACCCTTTGAGAAGCACCGTGTATGGCTGTTGTAAGTTAAACACAATTCTCCCAACGGTAATGAGATATAATTGAGATCACTTTTACTTTTTCGCTAAATTCCTGCCAAGGGGAGCTCAATGGTCTACTATTGTCTTCAAAGAAAGAAAATCTAATCAAATGCTAACTCTGGTAAATGGTAGGAAATGAGCTCCAAAGTGTTAAGAAAAGCCAGACAGCCTCCCAGCTGAGTTCTCCCCACATGGCTGACCTCAAGGCCGATCTGAGGCTGCCAACCAAATGCCTGGGGAGATTCCCATGGAAGCAGATGGTGCTGCCTGGAGACAGTTGTCCGCAGCTTGGCATCTGGGCCCGCGAGTGCTGTCCACTTGCTGGCTGCTCAGGCAGAAAGCTGGGGCCTAGGCTCCCCCGCTGAAACCATTAGCGCTCCAGCACAGCACATCCCTCTTGTCCTTAAACAGGGATTTGTACCTTCTGAAATCAGGTCAGAAATACCTGCCCATGAAAATGGGCAGGTAAATCATGCCCTTTAAAAGGACAAACGTAAGGACAGAAAAGTATAGCATAGTGGAAGCTGATACTAGGACCTAGCTTCGGGGTCCATGGGGAGGAGGGCTCTTCGCTCTTCTTGCGGGGTCTCTACAATAATTATCTTCTTAGTGACAAGGGTTCTTTACGTGGCCGAATTGTATGAGGCTCCTCTAAGCCTTCTTCTTGACTGGGCCTTGGCTTGGGCTTCTGTGCCTCTCCCTGCCAACCTCAGGGTTTGCAGAAATCCTGCTGAGTCTGCTCAGAGAGAATCCCCTGCCCTGATTTCTAACCACCCTCCATAGCCAAGAAAATATCTCAATCTCCACCCTTGATATTGGACCTGCTCTCAACAAGAATCCTGTTAAGTTGGTTCAGCAAGAATGTCCCTTCTCTCGAAGTCTCCTCTTAGTGACTTTTTATCCATTGACCTCTGCACTTTGCTTCTTGGCTATAAATCTCCACTTACTGTATTTGGAGTTGCACCCAATCTCCCTTTTCTATTGCAGTAGCCCTGACTAAATTCTTCATTACCCTTTGAACAGGTGTAAGAATAGTTATTTATTTTTTTTCTTTTCTTTAACATTAGACATGCTTTTCCCACTACGCAGCTCTCTGCTTGGGGCCCTTTGTGCTTAGTTATCATTAGCCAAGGTGAAACAAGTGAATGTTTTAAGAAAGCATTCAGAAGGAATGCCTTGAGCAGAGATGCTAGTTTTCTCTTTGGTTAATTCATAAGTAGATGGGACTTGGGTACAGTGAGAGCCGAGAGAGAGGCTCACTGGGAGTGAAGGGAGAATTCCTAAACTATGCCCACAGCCAGCAGAAATATTTACACTGTTCTTAAAATAAGGGCCAGGAACATCTATAAGTCTATAATACTATAAATATAGCCTATCATTTCCATAATTTAATTTCCTAATGATTACTTTTCAAAATGAAGCTCAATGTTAAAATTAGTTTTATAGAAAAAAGTGATGTAGTCATAAAAATTCTTTCTTATACCTCATTCAAACAGACATTTAATTTTTATGTAGTTCTTCTAGCTATATTGAAAGAAATCAAACATCCTAGCTGGTCCAGGGCACTGTTCAAATTTGTCCCAGCATACTGTCAATCTTGGCATTTGTTCTACACACCAAAAAATCTCGCGTGAATTGTGAATTATATGAAGCCTGTAACCCTCCCTGATGTTGATACAACCAGATGTTGCAGTGGATACACCTGTGTGAACCCTCACTCTTTGTCAATAACTATGTCAGATGCTCCTCAGGCCCTGCCCTGTGTTCTCTTGCCTTCAACTGTCTTATAAGCAACACGGAATGTGGGATGTTTTCACCTATGTGCCCGATATTGACCAACTTGGGGACAGAAGCAAGCAAATAAATTCTACTCCTTTTTGCCCCTGAGACCCAGCAGTTGATAGCATCCTTGGCGGATAACTCCCGGACACGGAGCAACAAATGGTGCCCGGGTCGACGATAACTCTGCTGTCACGCTCCCCCTTTCCTGCTTCACTCTGCTTTTCCTTTGCTCTTGTTGCTGGGGGTTGAAGGCCTAAGGAAATGGCAGCACAGAAGGTTTTGCTTTGGGCTCCGGTTTCCGAGGAACCCATGCTGGTAAAGGTACCCCTACATCTTTCCACTCCACACCTCCCTTTTTCTTCTTCCCTGAGATTCTGGGGATGGGACTCTGCCAATGGTGTTTTCCAGACGCCTTTGCCAGTTTGCCCTTAGGAAGACTGGAGGGCAATGGGAAGTTGAAAGATGCTGAGAGCAGGGATGTTTTTCCTTCCTTTTTTTTTTTTCTCCTGGTTCCGACAGGGTGGCCCCAGCAGCGGCTGTTAACTCCCACTGTAACTACAGGACCCCGGGTTCCACTCTCCAAACCAGCCTCTTGTAAGCAGCAGCTGGGGACTATCCTTCAGGCTCTTAGTTGCTTCTCTTCCTTTACCTAAGGGCAGTGTGAGGGAGGTAGACGTTGCCTCCAGTTCCTGTCTCCCTTTGGTTTGGGAGGATTTGTGAGGATTCAATGAGTCAATACACACACGTCTGAGTCCCATGACACACAAGAGATTCTCTAAGATCCCGGGGCCATGACATGAGCAAATACTGAACCATTGCCCCTGGAGGAAATGTGCACGCATACACCTCTCTCCCACACAGATTCTGATCTTAAATCCTGAAAATAATTCATCCTAGTAGATTTTAGTTTATTTTACAAAAGAGAGAATGAAGAACAAATATAAGTGGCTTGCCTTGGCTTACCTAAGGCCACCCCACTGACTCCAGTTCCTTCCCACTGTCTCCAGAGTTGGAGTGACTCCAGCTACGTCACACTGCCCCCCTCGACAGGTGCTGCCCTCTGCTTACTTCCTGGGAGAGCTGAACAAGGAGGTAGGGTTGTCAATTTTAGGTACCTTAATATGCTCTGAGCATATCCTCAACTGGCCTTAAAGGCACCAAAAGGATTGAATTTGGGGTTACAAATAAAAGTTATTGAATAGGACTAAGTCGGGAATCCATGAATCATGAGGGCCTGCTATAATAAATTTAGAACCTTACTTGGTACACAGCAAGCATTCAGTTAACGGTCATTCTTTTTATCTTGTTTATTTCCATTTTATAGTTGAGAATGTTTAGTGCATGTAATTTGTGTACAACAGGGACAGAATTAAATTCATGCCTTGGTTCATCTGATTTCTATACTTAATGTTTTCAACCATTATGCTGTATCATTTCCAACTCCCTAAAAAATCTTAATTATAACATTTAGTGACCATATAACATTTTATCATTCTGATACCTAATAATTAAACTATTCTGGTAATATTAAAGGTGTAGGTAGGTTTCTATTTTTCATATAACGATTCTGCAGTGAATTTCTCTATGCTTCAATCCTTTGCTTTTACTGAAATTCTCAGGAATAATAACCTGAAACAAGTGATATAAACATCTTTGGGGTTTCTGCTTCATTGTGTTATTTTGTTTTCCACAAAGGGATTGTATAGTTAGCTTCACCAGAAGTTATTCATTGTACCAATCTCACCAAAATAATACCAGGTAGTCTTAAGATTGTTACTGTTAACAGCATTAAATTATTTCTTGAGCTTGTGATGCTTTAATTTCTCCATCTTGAGGAATGGCTTCCCACTTTTATTTTCTCTTTATATTTGAATTTTTTGTGATCTCTATCTCTCCTTGAATGTTTGACATCTTACTATTTGTCTTCTATATCTGTATTTTCTATATATTAAAGAGAAACCTGATGTCAGTTAATACAATTTTTAAATTTGTAATTACTCTTTTAGTCATATTTTTTTTTACTGTAGAGGTGATTATGCAGTTTGGTTTGAACTGAATCTGTGATTTTTGTTGCTGCCATGAAGAAAAGCTGCATTGGGGTTCAGATGTTACTGGTAACAAGCCAACAGCATCATGGGCATTTGGTGGCAACTTGTGGAATAAAAATTTACCTTTTTGATCATTTAAACCTTCATTTTCCTCCTTTGTAAAATGAGTGGATTTGAAAGGTGAAGTCTAAGGCTTCCTTGCTACTAAAACCATTTGTTTCTTAGCGAATCAAATGTGATTCTGCATACATGTGATGTGAAAACTATGTTGTGAAATTTGAGATATGGTAACTGGATAATTATGCTAGGGCTGGCTTATGGAACTAAATTTAATTTCTCAGTTTCCTGGTGGCTGGAAACCCATGAACAACCAGTGCCAGCTGGGTTGATTCTGGGGGGGCCTCTCTCTTTGGCTTGTAGACAGATTTTTTTTTTTTTTTTTTCATTTTGTTCTTATGTTGCTCTTGTTTTGTTTGCAGGAAAAAAATACATCTATCTTGATTCTTTCTCTAAGGGAACCAATTCTATCAGATTAAAGCCCAAACATGATTCCATTTCATCTTAAGCACCCCCTTAAAGGCCCTACCTCTGAAGAGCCACATGGGGGTTAGGACTTCAACATAGGAATTTTTGGGGGTGGGGGAAGGAGATACAATTCAGGTCATCAGTAAACAGCTGCACTGAACAGCATCAGTGCTGTTGGAATTCTGATTTCAGTGGGGCTGGGGATTGAAGAAAACGATGAAACCTGTCCAATCTCCCATTTTAGCTTTCCTACTATCTCCCAGGCACACCAACCTCCCTTCCATCTAACCTTCCACAGACTACCCACCACTTCCCGCCTTTGGGTCTTTCCACCCACTCTCCTCCTGCATGGGCCATGCTTACTGTCTGTCTCCGACAGGCCAGCTTCCTCATCATGCAGATATTAGCTGTGCAGATCCGCCTAAAGCACCTCTTCCAACTCACCTCTGCTGCCATGCTTAGTTCTGTGTGCAGCACTTTGCATTTCCTGAAATTGGCTTCCTTATTTATTTGTTTACTGCCTGTCTCCCTCTTCGTGGAGTCTGATCTGCACAAGAGCAAGGACCTTCCTCTGGTGTGTTTCTTTAGCCCCCACTAGGTTGCCTGTCTCATGAGACCCTCAAAATTATTTATCGAATGATGGAAGCCATTACAAACATTTCAAGTTGTTGCAAATACAAAATGGAAAGGGGTAACTTGGCAAAAAATATAACAGGTATTGCGGTGATTATTTATACCGAACAAGATTTTATTTTCCAGAATAAAGCTGGTTACAGTCATAGAACATGCCAGAAAGAAAGACTGGAGTTGTCTCCTAGAAAGTCTCCTTCACTTTCTGAACAGTCAAAGTATAACACGTGATTTAGTCTACTGTGGCTGTCTCTGGGACAAGAAAAAATTAACTTCTGAGGAGAAGAGTTAAGAAAATGAAACTTGATCAGATCACAGATATTGCCATGCCAAGATTTATTTTTTTATTTTATTTTATTTTTTTGCCATGCCAAGATTTAAGATGATTTCAATTCTGCAGCAAGCTTGACTATACGACCAGGAGTTCTAGCCTGCAGGTGTCATTCACTGGCACACTATTCCTAAGGAATTATTTATCCAGCCTTGGGAATGCAATTGATCCTATACAAAACACAAAGACAGACTTGTCTCTGAGGGCTCTTCCTTCTAGACGGAAAACACAAATCAATTATGGTGGCGAAACACAGTCCATAAGAAGGAAACAATTGAAAGGTGCATGAAGGGTTATTTGGCATTTCTCTTATTTGTATCAAACCTCTAAACAATTGACCCTGTTTATTTTTTGATATACATATGTAATGGATTGCCCTTTTATCTAATCTCATAAAAATTTCAATGGCTGAATTTGTTTTATTTTGCAACTTATATATATGTAAATTAAAATAATTATGCTTTAAGGACTAAGCCATGTGTGTATATGCAGACAATTAATAAAGTTTGTGGCCCAAAATCTTTAGGTTACATTACGTTTAATTTCACCTAAGCATTTTTAAGGTTTTTTTTTTTTTTAAAGTTTTTATTTATTATTTTCAGAGAGAAGGGCAGGGAGGGAGAAAGAAAGGGAGAGAAGCGTCAGTGTATGGTTGCCTTTCACCTGCCTCCAGCTACGGACCTGGCTGGAGACCTGGCTTGCAACCTGGTTATGAGCTGGGAAATTAAACCAGCAACCTTTGGGTTCACAGGCCGGCACCAATCCACTGAGCTACACAAGTCAGGACTCATTTTTAAGGTATTCTAGGCCAAGAAATACAAAAATAAAATAAAATAACACATACGTACAATACATAGAAGCAGTATATAGAACCTTTCCAAGAAAGATTTAATTCCATCTAATCCTCTTGCATTGGTTATAAGCTTTTACTAATCTAAATTAGGTTCATAAGTGAACTAAAATATATATACCTTATTCTCTGAAAAATAAATATGCTTTATTATAAATGATCATTTTTCCTCAGATTTTTTGAAGGTGGGAACAGAAGTTGAATATCTTTATTTTGTTACCTTCAAATGCACTTTATGTTGGGAGGGGAAATGAGGTAATAAGTGTAAAAAAGTTGAGTGAAATACTAACCTTTCCTAACCAGGTTTAGGACAGTTTTTCTTAGATATAGGTTGAGGTTTAGATGCCTCTCTTTGATATTGACTTGTTGTGAAATCAAAGATAGTCATTTAATCAATTTTCCTTAAATTTGTCTAAGTTGATCATAAAAATATGGCAGGAGGAGTTAATAGTTCAGGGGGAAAGATAGCTTTCCCAGGACTGTGAGGGACTTGAAAAGTCTGAGGAACATTCAGAAATCTAAGAGGTCCCCTTCCTTGTAATTCTTGATCCTGGAAGGTTGGATGTATACAAAACATAAAAAAGCCAGTTAATACAATAAGTTTAAATAAACAGTTGCTCAGTTTTGTAGGAAAAGAAAGAGTAAGTTGTAGCTTAACTACTGAAGGATCTGGCTGACCTGGTAAGACTGCCTTTCTCTTAGAAAGCCCCCTGCAAGTGTAAGCACTTCCTTACCCTCTAGTGGGCGGTAGAGGTCAGGCTGTAATGACCCAACGCGTCGAAGTGGTAGGGATAGAAGAGAAAGTCTATTAGAGAATGGTGTATAATGATGCAGGTTTGGAGCCCTTCTCTGACTGCCCTCTGCCTGATTCCATGTGGTGGAGGCCAGCGTGCCATCCTACCTGCCTCTCCTTCTACCAGACATGCACCAGGGGTCTTCTGACTTCAGAACTGGAATTCCTAACCATACAGACTTCCACGATCAGATAAAGGAGCGTAGAATTTCCTTCTTCTAATCCAAGGTCCACTGACTTCTCATTTCTGTCCTATGATGGACTTCTTTCCAGGAAAACCGACAGTAGAATCCCTCCCCCACCACCCAAGAAAATCCCATCCTCATCTTTAAAAGGTTGATTTCCAGCAACACAATTATTCAAACTTTATAACAACACATTTTGCAGAAGCTGTTTTATTCATGTTGGAATGATTCTATGTATGGGATATCATTACTCAGCTACATAATCTGGGTTGTAGTTCAGTTTTTATAAATATCTCATCAAGTTTTCAAAAAAAATTGTAGTATACCATCTCGCCAATCCAGTTATGACCATTTGAAGTACAGCAGGTCCTCAAAGAATGTCATTTAACTCAACATTGTTTCATTATGTGCCATGGCAACTTAACTCTTGTTTATTTCAATTAGCCTGTGGTAACACTGGTTTCTTTGTACGTTATTTTGCCACAGTTCCAAGAACCTACCAATGGTGAGAACTTTTTGTGTACGTTATCCAAGTTAACCTCCATATTCCACACAAACTATTCATTTTCAATTTTTCACTCTGCTTTTCATCCAAAGGCTCTCAAAGAACTTTCATATGTTCATTAATATTTCTACTGTGATTCTTTTCAAATGGATTACTCTTCTAACTCAGTGCATGATGCCCCAGCAAGCCAGCATTTTGATCCAATATGCCAGAGCTTCGGGGATAATTATCAAAGTAATAAAATCTCAAGATGATGATGTTAACCTTTGCATTTACAATCAAAATGGTTTTTCACTTTAGAAAATGGATAACAACGATTCTTTCATTCCCAAATATTACTAACACCCTTCATTGAAAGAGTTGGGAAATGGTTGTTGGAACAAAAATATAGAACAGTATGACATAAATAGCAGAAGTATAGCAGGAAATGCTGTCACCTTGTTTCTAGTGGGGGGATTATGGCGCACAAATCTGAAGCGTGAGCCAAGTGCTCTTTGCAGCAGGCTAAGTAGGATTCTAAATCAGGCTCCCAGGATTGGGGTGGGTGAAAGCAGTATACCTGGTTGAAGTTACAATCAAGAAGGGACTTTACCTGGAATCAGATTCCTTTCAAATGAAGTAAAAGGTGATTCACAAGGGCATCTCCATCAGTTACAAAACCTCAATTATTTAGGCTGAATAAAAGCTAATGAAATAACATCTTTCCAGGTCTTTTGTCTCTGCTTTGTTCAGTATTCAATGTGGCTCTTACTGACCTAGCTTAGGAAATCACAGAATGTATGTTCCGGAGTTCAAAGATGTTTTCACCTATGCCCGGCTCAGGAGAAGGGCAGGGCAGGGCACAGGCACATTAGCATTTCTCACATGCAAGGCCAGTGAATAGAAGCCTCTTGGAAAGGAGCATGGGGTTGGAAGGGCAACCCCCAACCAAAGTGCAGGCATGTAGGTGTGCAGCTGTCTTGTCGGTGTAGTAAAAAGCAGGTCTGAGCCTTCTGGAGAGGGAAGAAGAGGCAAAGATGGGAATGATTTTTTTTTAATCCTGATATGCGTTTAGCAGGGAGTCAGGTTTCTCCCTGCCCCTGCTTCCTGGCCAGCAGGAAGGAGATGTGGCCTGTTGGAACCCAATGTGGGGATGAGTCTCCTGGAGACTTCGCCATCAGTGCCACACCTATGCATAGGAATTCAGCTCCAAATCCTCTCCTACAGCACAGTCCTGGAAGACAGCTGGGAGAGACCAGTTAATGGGATGTGGTTAGGAAATGTTTATTAGAACAATTTAAATAGCAATGACAATGAAACCATGTGTCTAAGATAGTGTTGTGTTTTACAGATATTATTTCATTTAACTTTCATAAGTGAAATATGAGGTTGGTTTGATGATCCCCATTTTAAAGATGGAGAAATTTCAGCTTACAGAGGTTAGACCATGTATCCTTAATAGGCTAATGGGGTTGAGATTCAAATCTAGATATGATTCAAAATCCTGTGTTCTTAACAACCATGATGTACTGCCTCTCAGTGTAGCCACTAGACAAGTTAATGAAGTCAGTTGCTTATCTGACCCCAGGATGTATTTCCTCTCTCAGAAGCCCTTCGGTTGTAACGTAGGCTTCTGGGAACCCATTCTGTTCTTTTGTTTGAACCAGGTACAAGCTTTGGCAAGTAAGAGCTTCATATAATTGAAGAGAAAGCAATTCTTCTGTCATCTATGCACCCTAGAAAAATGTACACTTGAAAATTGATAATAATCTTATAAATTTTAATAAATCCACTTGAATAATGTTTGAAAAATACTAATCTTAAGACCATAAATTGCCATATAAGAACTGAATGACGTAAGAAAAGAACTGTTACCATAATTATGAAATTTAATAAGATTATTGAAAGGTAGGTAATTTTTGTAAATGGATAGTTTTAATCCTAATTTGTAAATTCTTATCCCAATCCCAAACCACTCAAGGTGATGATAGCCTCTTTTGCTGCATCTACATGAACACCAATTATGTGCTTTTTGTGACCAATTATTCACTACTTTGTCATCTTCTGTCAGTGTAAACAAACACTGCCCTTCTTCCTTGCTGAAACATGGATTTTCTTCCTGCATCAAGTTCTTACCTAGCAGTGATGTTTGTCTTAATTCCCTTATCAGGATTTCATTTAGGTCAAGTTATATATGGCCCAACTTTGTTCACTGAGGTGCAAAGGGAAATCTATTGGGTGCGTCTTGGAATGGTTTCTTTGATGTGAGAAAAGTCACACAGGAAGAGATGCACTTCTTCCCCTGGATATTCTAGTTTCTGGTTATGTATCTATTGGAAGTGGCAGCTATTTTGTAACCATGAGGGAGCTATTCTGAGAATTAGCAGAATAGAAAGATGGGGAAATATTGGCTCCGTGTTGACCAATTTAAATTTCCAATCTAATGCCAACAGCCTTATTAATATATGAAATAAACATATCCTTTCTGTGAACCATAGTTTCCATTTTTCTGTTATTTGCAGCTCTAAGCAGCCAAAAAATGATAGATGAAATCTTATTCCTTTTTATCATTTAAACATATTTGTTAGAGAAGAAACTTGTAGTTGTTCAATATTCTTCAAAAAATGAATGCAAGTTTGTTATTATTTTGTGAATATGCGTTTCCTAACATAAATAGATAAAATGGCATAAGCACATCTTTGTTAAGAGCAAAGGAAGACATTCAAATGGGTAGAGAAATAGGCAAAATTCAAAACATAGGGTTGGACATTAAAAGATAGCATAAAATGCATATGTAATTCTATTTTTAACTTAAAAATTTTCAAATTGATTTTAGAGAGAGGGGAAGGGAGGAGGAAAGAGAGGGAGAGAAACATCACTGTGAGGGAGAAATGATAGGTTGCCTCTCATACACGCCCTGACTGGAGATGGAACCTAGGTATGTGCCCTGACTGGGGATCAAACCTGTGACCTTTGGATTTACATGATGATACTCCAACCACCTGAGCCACACTGGCCAGGATGTAATTCATGTATTTAGGAAAAAAAAAAAAAGATAATTGCTCTCTGCAACAATTGGGAAAATTGCCTTAGTAAATTCATTTATTCCGTAACTGCCAATTAGCATTTATTGCACGTTAGCAATCATGGTGTGCTAATATTTACATTGAATACTGTGCTCACACCTGGTTTTACTGTTCAGTTTATGCCTGGGGGAGTTTGTAGTTAAATAGGTGAGGCAGGAAACATGTCTTTTATTTACTTCTGTGCAACAAAAAGCTCCTGACTGTAGCAGCTTACAACAGTTACCTGCCAGTTTCTGCGGGGTGGGAATCCAGGCCTGGGGTAGCTGGTTCCTGCACCTCAGGCCTCCCACAGGCTGAAGTCAAGGTGTCAGCCAAACCTTTGTCTCATCTGAGAGTTTACCTGGGGAAGGATCCACTTCTAAGCTTGCTCCCTTGCTTGTTGAGAATTCAGTTTCTCCAGGGCTGAATTCTGGATGGAAGGCTTTAACTCCTTGCTGGAGTTTCATCTCAGGCAACCCACAGAGTGTTGCCACGTGGTCCCCTTGAATGTGACGTCACTCAAGTTTATCGAAGTGTACAAGATGAGACAGCAATATATGTAGAGTCTGCTAGCAAGACGGCATCAGTCTTTCATAACTAAATCAAGAAATTGCATCCAATCACTTTTGCTGTATTCTATTATTTGGAGCAAGTCACTCTGTCTAGCCCATACTCAAGGAGAGGGGATTATGCAAGGTCATGGTCATAAATACAGGGAGCTGGAATCATGGGAGGCTATTGTCTAAATCTACCTGTTACAACACATGTGTAAATATTTCCCATATATAGCGATGGGTGATGTGTTCCAAGTGCACAAATTAAAATAGGAATGCATAACAGGAAGGAACCAATTCTGGGGGAAGGCAGAGAGAAAAGACAGTACATATAGAATTCTCAGATCACATATTTATGGTCCAGATATCACAGTGGAAATACAGTAGGAAAATGGGTGTTCTTGGTGAGAGAGACTCATTGGAACATTATGACCAGGGGAGTGACCCCTCACAAGGCAGAGTGGAGGGGGAATGGGGAGGAACAGAGGCAAAGTGGAAGAGTATGGTATGGCAGCATGGAGAATAAGGAATAATGACTGAACTTGTCTTTGGGTTGTGGGAGTGCAAAGAAAACAATGTGTGAGAGATGATGGTAGAACTGGTTTTGATGATAACTGAATTGTGAGTTAATAAAAAAGGGGAACTTGAAGATGATTCATTGTGACCCTGGGAGCCTGGGCTGATGCTCATCCTGCTGATGAAATAGGGAAATCAGGATGCTGATTTTTGAGGGGTGGGGGTCAGGGATAGGGGTGTGGGAGGGTGGGTAGCAAGGACACACTTGAAGTTTGAAGTCTTGCTAGAGACTCTATCAAGTTTCTACTCAGAATAAGTTTGTCTCTTGACCACATATTAGTAGTAGTTTTGTTTTGAGGCAAATGCAGAAAACTTAGTAAACCATGTTAATATCTGCTCTGCTAGAAGACTGTGAAATGTATTCCCATCACCATTGAGTTGCTGCAATTCTATTTCTCAAATTCCCCAGATGGAATTTCTGCCTAAATAAATAGCTATCAGATGACATTATAGGTCAATTTATCATAGGGTATTATAGATAATCAATTTACAAAGCATTTGGGAAAATTTTCCTGTCACTATTTTATTGGCTACTATTAGTGTCACATGTCAACCATCTATTATTTTGGATTTGCAACGGCAGCTAGTATTTTACAAGAAATCTAATCAATTTGGCTCACAGAGGCCTGTTATTGAGGTAGAATTCTCACAAGAAGGAAAAGCTTCTTCTGCTCCAATGAAACCACACTATGGTTTTAGGTTCCATTATTATAGCAATATATAGTTACAATCGTACATAAGTAGGCAGAGCAAGTCTGATCAATAAACTATGATGGTTTAATTCAAGAGTCTGTTAGAAAATGAGAAAAATGGAGTGTTGGAAAACTAGATCTTTGTTTTTACAGTTGTAATACTATACATGGAAACAATCATCTCAGCTTTTTATGAAAGGCGAAACGGTCAGCCAAACTACACAAACTTTCTGCGAGCAGAGTGATGCCAGGGTTAATGGTGAACACAAACGTGTCCATTCTGTTCCAGGGCTGGTGACAGAGTCCACATGTTGACTGGAACTTTGAGTCAGCCCGAGCCAGGAGTCTCTGGAATACATAATGTGGGCAGTTCCTGAAAGGAGCTTCACAAACTGAAATAAAATAAAACTAACAGATGACATTTCACTTGCAGTTCTTGTCTGGCTTTTAGTTATGTGAATTAATTGGCAGGAAAATAACAAAAGTCGGCCAACAAAACCTAGAAATGGTCTGAAAAAGTCAAGATCTCAGATGTCAACGATGGTATGGCTGAAGACAAATGCTTTTTTTGTTGGTTTGTTTTTTTGTTTTTATTTTAATAGCAATTCCTCAGGTAGGGGGCCAACATTACAGCAGTCACTTGAAAGGCTGGAGGAAGTCAGCCGGAGACATTTTCACCGAGCAGTGGGAGAAGAAAGGAATTGAGGAGGTGGAGACTTGAGGTTCCTCACTGAGGTGGTGCAGTGCAGATACTGGCCAGCGGAGAGCGCTGTGAGCCCTTGAGTGGAAAAGCCTCGGGGAAGGAGGGATGCAACTGAACACTGGGGTTTGCTGCCTGGGTTCTGGTGTTGATGCCCTTCTTGCCTAAAGCATTGCTCTTGATTCACTTCTGTTCTTGGTTCTCATCGGACACCCTGGCTTGATCCACTTCTTGTGTGAAATTGTCTGGAAGTTGCAAGAATTAGTATTCACCAGTTCCTAAAACTTTTTTCCTTCAGATCATTTAGCAAAATGTGATAACTGGTAGACTTAGAGTTTGATGTGAGTTTTGCTCAAAGAGGAATTCATATTATCTTACAAGTGGGGACATCTCACTGTTATTTTTTCTTAAGACATTCCCAATTTTTAACAGAATTTAAACTGCTGAAATAAATGTAGAAACAAATGTGTCCAATGGATTTGCTGACCAGAGTCCTCTGTGAGGAAGAACACATATTGAAGTGGCTGGGAAGCACCACAGCTGTGAGTGTTTTTGCAATATTTTTGCAAAGTTTCAGTCCTTTCCTGCTACCCCCTCCATGACATGTTAAAAATACAGCGTCTAGAAACCAATGGCATGTTAAGTTCTGATTGTAAATTGAGATGAAATCCTTAATCCATTAAAAAATATTTACACATTTTCAAGTTAAAAAGAGACAAAATAAGCTTAATTTCCCAAAAGATTGCTTTCACTTTTAATGAAAAAATTTGGTTTATTTTTAGTAGTTCTAAAGAAAATGTAGTTTCACTGTAGAATATTTGAAAAAAATAGAGTACTAAAAAGATAATTATGTTTAATTATCCCCATCTTTCCTCCACCAGAGATAAAGTTAGCCTTTTATGTGTTTTCTTCTAGTCCTTTCTCTCTGTTACATCAAGTTTGTGAATAGTTTAAAAGTTAGCTTCAAATTTTATAAACATAGATGTGTTCTACTTATTTTTTACTTAACATGAGCATTTACTAATGTCATTACAAAGCATTATAATAAGCTATTGAACAGATATATCTTGTGAACTAATCCCCTTTTCCTGAGCACTACAGTATTTTCTAGATTTTCACACTTAGAAGTAAAGTGGCTTATTTTCTCCAATGCCAATATTCCTAATCACAGGTAGACCAGATTATTTCTTAGGGTAGATTTCTAGGAGCAGTTTACTATATCTAGGCATGGAATCATCTTTAAGGCTCTAGATACCCACTGTCAAATTGCCATCCAAATAAATTGTATGTATTTACTCTTTTGTAGTACATGAGAATTTTCATCTCATTGAATTCTTCTCAGAACTTATTAAGAGTAGAAGGAAGTTATATATGTATTTGAGTTTAAATTTATATTTTCTTTGATGGGAAGTAAAGCTAAGCATCTTTTCCCTCTCACATGCCTTCTTTAGCAACTTGTTAAGTCTTGTATACTTGCAAAGGCTCTTTCCATCTCCACTCTAACCTTCCGTTCAGAGTGGTGGGGAAATGAAAAAAGTCTTTACCCTAAATGTGAATGGGGTTGCACAAATTAGATACATAACACAAGTTTTGATAGGTGGAAGTGGGGCTGATGCCCCTTCTCTGTCTGGGGCTGGTGGACCAGTGGCCTCCAGCGTGTGATTGTTGACATTGCCTAGAATTCACATGTCATTGTGTGGTCATCAGCTTCATGGATGTGAGCTCCTGTGGTGTTGGGAGGCAAGTTACCAGAAGAGTAAAATGGGGATCCTGGCCTCACTAGCGTGACCTTAAAGAAAAAGCCTTATTGTGGCTCCCTGATTCACATTTGCCCAGCCATTCTGAAGAGATTGAAAACTCCTAATGTCCACTCTGAAATTCCTTTCTGCTAGAAATCTCTGAAGTGGATTTTGTTTCCTGCACTGAAATGTGGAATCAGCCACATTGCCTAGTCATTACATATTCAAGATTCTTTCTTGTGGCATAGCAATGACAAAAATTAGAAGTAAGTAGTTAATAATCCTTTTCAAAATGAGTTTTAGCCACCATACTCTAGTATTAGTATTATTATTAGTATAACTATTAGTATTTTTTCTTCACTCCAAGATTCTTTCTATTTTCTGGATTCTTTCTCTTTTCTTTATATTCATCATTAGGTTTATTATTTTTAAACTATGAAACACATTTTTGGCTTTTAACATTTAGAATACATAAAGGTTATAGTAATTTTATTTATAATATTGTTTACTCTTATTATTAGCATGTTTTTATATCTGTCAGGAAAAATCCTCCTTATTTGCCTTTAAAAGTCTTGTTTGGGATTCATATCATGTATTTTCCATCTTGTTAAGTTCTATAAAGCAACTCAGAAGCTAATTTTGTAATTACTGAACTCTTTATATTGCTGTCTTACCATCCATGAATATGGTTCACTCATTTATTGTTTTTTCATGTCTCTGAGTAAAATAGTGATAATTTTCTAACATTTTTACTTTTCTCGTTAAGATTATTCAGTTTGTTTTACACATATTTTAAATCAATTTATTTCTGGCATCTGGGAAGGATAGTGGCTTTAATGTATTTATTTCTTCCTGATTATAGATTTTTTTCAGTTGAATCTCCTTGGTAGAATTACTGTTCCTTATCTCTAACAACTTTTGTTTGTATCTTTTACAAGAAAGCCAACTCTTCATTTCAAGATGTAGGAATTTTCATAGTTTTCCCAAAGAAAAAAGAAAGATGTCGCCATTTTTATTCAAACTAACACTACGAATAAGGTCCATGTGCACATGGTTCTTCACTATTAGATGCTAATGGGGGTATAATGAGAAGTCGCCCATCTATATGGGGAAACAAGGCACAGATGCATGGACTTTTGAATGACAGTGAGATATTAAAAATACCTGCATAAGGCATTTTGGAAAAGGCACAGCTATGGAGATGGTAAAATGACCAGTGGTCACCAGGGGTTCTGGGGGAGGGGAGTATGAACTTGCGAGGCTTAGGGGTTATTAGGGCAGCAAGACTCTTCTATGTGGAAATGTCGTTGTGGATACACGATGCTATGAATTTGTCAAAATACCTGGAAGCAGAATACAAGGTATGAGCCCTGATGCAAACTAGAAACATCAGTTAATAGTTAGGGATTGAACCCTGGCTGGTGGTTCAGTGGAAAGGTGCTGGCCTGTGAACCCAAAGGTCACTGGTTTAATTCCCAGCCAGGGCACATAGCCAGATTGCAAGCCAGGTTCCCAGCTGGAAGCAGGTGAAAGGCAACCATACATTGATGTCTTTCTCCTTCTCTGCCTCTCTCCCACTCTCTCTAAAAATAATAAATAAAATCTTTTTAAAAAGTTAGGGATCAATATTGGTTCATCCATCATAAGAAATATACCATGCAACTGGCAGGTGACAATAACCAGAGAAAATGAGGATAGAGGAGACAAGGAGTAGATGGTTACTCTTTAATTTCTGCCTGATTTTTCTGTAAAGCAAAAACTGCTCTAGAAGTTAAAGTCTCTTGGTTAAAAATAAAATGGCCAAAGAAAACAATAGGAAAGATTTCACAGAATGGTATGGCCAGACACATAGTCCAGACAGAACTTGTTACGGCAGCTCAGAGGTGGGAGATATTATTTCAAGCAAATGTGGTCAGAAAGGATAATGCAAAATAGTCTAAGCAGGATTGTGAAAGCTGATTTAGATTTGCTGATCAGGCAGTGCTGGGAGGCTGGCTGGTGTGAGGGGCCAGAGAGACAGAAAGGTGTCAGATGTAAGAGAGAGCACTAACAATTGGCCTCAAGTACAATAATTTTTCTCAGTTGTGCAAGGAAGGCTTTAAGTGGAGTTTAGGATATTTTAGAAGGCTTTGATGCCAGGTTACAGTGTTTGGACATGAATGTCTAAGCAACAGGGAGCCATAGCTAGGAAATAAAATGACCAAGGTGAATTTGAATATGATATTTTACAAGTAGATTACTGTAAAGTAATTGTAAAAGTTCTATGAAGACGCAGAAAGGGAAGACATCCTGTCCCCATCCTGGTGCGCCAGCATGGTGCTTGTGGCGGTGGACAGAATGCCAAGGAACAGACACTAGGGATGCTCTGCACAGATGGCCTTGGGTCTCTTCCCTTCTGTGTGTATCAGCCCCCAGCCCCTGTGGGTCCCCTGTGGGCAGTTGAACCAGAAGGCAGAGAACCAGAAGGCTCTGGGAGATTCCGATTCTTCCTGCCCGTCACCAGCTAGAACTTATTGCTGACCTCACCAACTTCTCCCAGGAACATTATTTTTTACTGTTTTTAAACATAAAAACTTCATATAAATATTTGTCTTGTATCTGCTTCTGGGATATCTGACCCAAGAAAATTCTCTAGTAATAACTTTTGTGAGAGTTTAGTTTTAAAATTCTGAACAAATCCATCTCTTTGGGTGGCCATCTTGTTATCTACATGAAGAGGTGGGCATTCTGTGACAGCAATTTCTAAATTTCCCTCTGGCTTTAATGTTAAAAAACTCTACCTCTATCTCTTCTACTGCATTTAGAGTGTGAACTAGAGTTCTGAGAAGACATATCTCTGTTCTGTGCCAAGGTTGGCTCCAGTTCCTCCACCTAATTTTTTCTAGGAATCATCCCTATGACCAGCTAGGATGAGAGTAGTCACTAGACCAGCAATGAAGAATACATTGGCTGTATTAAAATGATTTAGTTACATAGTATAGGTTATTTGTAAGAAAGAAAAATACAAGTGAATGGGAATTGGTAAATTGGAACAGAAAAATAAAGGCAGAGTATTTTCACCACAAGGCAAAGAAAAAGACAATATTTGAGCGAAACAAATGGACGCTAAACTTAAACACCAAAAGAGAGGAGGAAAGAGACATTTAACATTTAAGTTACATTTCAATGGCAAAGGATCATTGAAAGCCAGTTTTAGTAAAAAAATAATCCACCTTACTGTCCCTTTATTTTCCTCCAAAAAGGCATTACAGAATTTCTTAGGGATGCAGTTTCCATCAGAGCTTAATCTTCTTGGAGCTTAAAAAACATAACAGGCACTTTGAGAGGCAAAAATATAATGCCAAACATCTTTAAAGCAGGCTTATTCTTGGGCAAAAGTATGAAGAAAGCTGAGGCATGGGCATTCTTCTACCAATATTCTCAAGTATTTCTTCTTGACATCCTTTCATGGTGTCTGCTCTCAGGAGCCACACCCAGTCAGTCCATCTAAGTGACAGTCTCCTCTTTGTTTCCCAGCACAGCACTATTCCAGTAGGGGTCTTCTTCTACCCTCAACTGTCTTGTTTCCTCTAGGGCCCACTCTGATAGCTATTAATGGATGACAGTGGTTTATTAAGGAAGAAATCTTTGTTAATGTGTTGGCTAGATAATGGATTATCTTCTTGGGCAGCAGTGTTGTAACCCTTAAAGATGAATGCTTAGCAATTTATTTATAGGCCTGGTTTAGGGAGGGGAGTTGAACAAAAGTGCCATTTTTTTTTTTTTTCTGGCCCTTTTCCCTAAGAGGAACAATGACACAGAACTGTTCAAATAAATTAACGTTGCCTTTTGATGGCTGCCCCATAAGGCAGGAAGAGGTTGACATGCCAGCATGCAGGCTGATTGATATGCCCTGCCAACCTCTTCACTGTAGATTTGCACTAACAGACATGGAATGGAGTAAATTCATGTCTCTATAATTCAGAGTGATATGCATTGACCCATATACTTGATAATCTGTGTAACATGTTCATGCAGGAAACCGCAATTGTAGAAAACCTTGCATCACAGGAAGAGAGAATGTACCAGAGAGGCTATCTATCAAGATGGGAAGTGGGTTTTTGCATTATTCCTCAAATTACATAGATGGCTTATTTATTGATAAGGATGATGCCTGAAGCTTTGGATAATATGGTAGAAAACATAGGTGGCAGTATTAAGAACATTTTTTGTGAAGTTATGGGAGCAAAAGCCAGATTACAGTAGGTTTAAGAGCAAACAGAGGAATCGGGGCAATGATTTTGACAGCTCGCTGGAAGAATTCTGCCGTAATGGGGAGGAGAGTAGTGGGAAGTAGCTGGAGGGTAAAGTGGGATCACAGGGTTGTGTTTTACAGGGGGGAGAAATAATAGTATTTTGTATGTTAGTGGGGAAAATCAGCAAGAATGATAAATTGATGTTGCAAGAGGAAGTTGGCACACTCCCTAGGGTGACCATCTTGGTTAAAAGAGAATGGGATGTGGCACATGTGTTGTTGGGGGGTTGGCTGGGTTTAAGAGTATGGACAAAGCACAGAAATAGAAAGAGCAGAGGACCTGGGCCCCAGTGCAGGAGAGTGATTGGTTGTGCAGGAGGAAGCTTGTGCAGTTCTCATCATATTGTTTGAATTAACAGTGAAGTGGAAGCAAGGTCATGACAGAGAATGAGGATGAGGAGAAGGTGGGCAGGAAAGAGCCATATATTTATTGGTCTTGGCTATGAGGAATGGCATAGGTATCCTGGACTTTTTTTGGGTCTGGTATAATATGATTATCCTGCTGATCAGTTAGTATCCAGGCAGTTTAGTGTGGCCAGGACATGAGTACCAGGCATGAGAGCTTTCCAGAGGTCTGAGTGTCCCTCTTTATCTTTGTTGATGGAGACTTGAGGCTGTCAGATGGATGGATGACAGTCAGTGCACAGACTCCCCCTTGATTTATGATGATGTTACACACAATGTCATTTCCCACTACATGGAGATTGAAATGAAACTGGATTGTACCAATCTAATGAATTTGGTTAGACAAGCATTGTTTCTAGGTCGGTTGTCCTGTGGCTCTTAGAAGAGTGATGCAAGTGGAATTAAATTGGATTTTTAAAAAGACCTTTCCCGTTAAATCAGGAGATGGCCACTAAACACAACGTACTTTTATTAGCTTCGCAAACCTATTAATACAGATAATTATTACAGTTAATAACCAAGGGAAACTGTACCATCCCAATGGGGGCATATTTGCTGGTGCCAGAGGCAGTTCTCCAAGTCATACATACTCACTTATGTCCTTAAACATGCCCCTCATGAACATTTTCCAGCAGTTCCTGCTACACATTGGAAGTACCTTCAGGTAGAGACTGGATGGTTCTTTAAGCCATATATTTGGGGGCTGCAAAGAGTCATGGGAAGGACATTTTGAGAATGCTCTTCGATCAGAGGAGAGAACCCAATCCAAAAACAAATGTAGGTAGATACCACCTACATTTCTCCAAGACAAAATTGCCAGTTTTTTTTTTTTTTTTTTTTTTTTTTTGGTCTTTAAATAGTTAAGTTCAATCAAGAGTGACTTTTTGGTTGGTTGAGAAATATCAATAGCTACAACTTCATAGCCTTGAAGTTGGTCTCTGGCAAGAACAGACGTGAAGCATGAGGACAGAACCTTCACGTGGCATACATAATTCTTCAAGGGAAGCCGATGTTATCAAACCATCGGCTGCGGGTCATTTATATACCATCCAGCCACTAAAGAAAAGCCATGCCTTTACAAGCTAAAAGCAGGGAATGAGTATGTCTTTTTAAGACCAGTTCAAACTAATGCTGGCTGCTCCCACCCCTTTGAGTATAAGACAGGATCTAAAACACACAAACATGCAAATGCCTCAAAGAGAAATTTCATCCACCTCCCTGAAAGACTGGGGAGAGAAAAAGGTAGAAAAAGACATTAAAAGGAGGAATGAAGTATTTTTACCCCTTTTGACAGATGTTTGGTCTGTAAGAGCACTTTTGTCCTGTGTGTTGGTGACGGGAATTTGGCAGTGAACTTGGCCTGTCTTTCCAGCTGCCTGGCTTGCTGGAGGCTCCCAGTCACAAGTTGTGTCTCAAAAGATTCTGTACTTTTGAGGAAGGATCTCCTCTTTCCATTTTCAGGGGGCTACCAGTTTTAGTTTTTACAGTTCTTAGAAACAAAATGTTACTAGGTGAAAATATCCAGAGATGTAATAAAATGTTCAAGAAACAACTCATTAAAAAAAACACAATACTTAGTAGTTGCAACTTTTCATTTATGGTTTATTCTGGAGCATAATATAAAAAGTGAAAAATTTAGTCTAAAATGAACAAATTATCTAAATATAAATGACTAGAGTTTCAGGTTGGCACAGAGCAAAGTGGGTGTAAACTATAGTTGGCTGTTGAACAACAGGTGTTAGGGGTGCTAATGATCTTCTCATGGTTGAAAATTCATGTATAAATTTTGAACCCCTCAAAAGTTAACTAGAGTTGGCCCTTGGTATTTTTGGGGAATCAATTCCAGACCGAACCCCCTAATCCACCCCCTACAGATACTAAAATTCAAAGATGCTCAAGTTCTTTATTCAAGATGGTGTAGGTCAATGCATCTGTGGACTCCTAGACTGGAATGGAAAATGTTAATTTCCACCTGCAGTTGGTTGGATCTCTAGATATGACACCTATAGACATAGAGGGCCAACTGTATTTATTGGAAAAAAAAATCTGTATATAATTGAAACTGCTCATCCCAAACCTGTGTTGCTCAAGGGTTAGCTGTATGCAGGGGCATTGTAATTTATTCATTACAACAGTTAGTATCACATTTATTTTACTTGATGGGATAGGTGAGTTAAAAAAATCATTGTATAAAAGGTGATTGTGTTAGGTTAATGGCCTATTGTTTATTTATAATTCTTCAAAGTCAAATGAGCATAGTAAATCAAAGATTAGTTCAAGCATTCTGAATATGTGATGATGAGCTCATTTATAGTTTTCATTCATTCATTCATTCATCAAATAGTATTGCACTTGTGTCCCTTTTACAGGAAATATGCAGAACCCCAGACAACCAAGCAAGCAACAGAGGCAGACATGGTCAGCATGCTCCAAGGCCACATCCAGGTCAGGTAGACTAGTATATAACAAGCAGTTATCATAAAATACAATAGATCCTTTGGTAAGACAAGTAGAGTTTTTATAAGAACATATAGGAAGAAAGATATGAGAACATGTAAGTAACAATCCCAGGGTTGGAGATGGTCATGGAAGCCCTCACTATGGAAATAAGTATAAGAGACTAAACTAAATATGTTGGCATGTGTGGGGGGCTACAGCCCACACTCTCCCCTTGTCTTAGTGGGGATATTTCTACTCAGAGCCCTTCAGTGAATAGCACCACCCAGGAATCAAAGTTCTTCAGTGTAGAGCCTGACCAGAGTCCCTTTTCCTTAGCTTTGCATAAATAGTATTTGGTTGTGTGGGAGTTAGCATACTGACACCTTAAAATTCTTGTTCTGTCATGCCAAGTAGAGGGAGAGGTTGGAGTCACTATGTCATCAGCTTCTGTTAATGACAACTGGAGGAAAATAAATTATTATACTGCTCACTATGCATATGCATTATGGTACCAGCTCTTTTGCATATTACAGCTTTATAAATTCATATGTCAAATCAACATTATCTTCGAATGGCTGTGACTCAAAGAACTGTATTTCAGTTCCTGATATTCTGTTGTTCGGTGTTAGTGTGCCTACATATGATGCCTGGAGTAGTGGCCTCTTGATGGAGGGTGTGACAATCTTGGAGAGGTCAGTGGGGGCCCTTGATAATGATACTGAAGTAGGTTGTTGGAAAACAATTTGAAGGTTTTTTCTCTACAGACACGCACAGAGCTTGGGAAAAATCAGGAAGAGCTGTTCCTGATTGGCAGGATTTGCGCAATCATCCTGTTAGAAAAAATTCTAAAGCAGGAACAGATGTGTAAGGTTAAAGGGTCAAAGTCATGAGATGTGGGAATTTGGCTATGAGCCCAGACTAGGAGAGGCGGAAGAATTTCTTGAGGGATATTTGGAGAATACTGCAGTTTGGGGGTTTGAGTAGCTACAGGGAAAGTTTCAAGTTGAATCTCTAGTGTGAATCTGGGCTTGGGTGGCAAAGGGCCTCAAGTCTTGAGGATGAAAATGGCTGGAAGATATGGCTCAGTTTTTGATTAATGGTATAATTTTAAGGGAATTTGCAAGCTTGTCTCAAAGATACAAATGTTTCTACAATTATGGTACAGAATTTTATCAGCTGCACAAGGGAAAGAGTGACTGAAGGAAGTGATTTTTTTCAACTTCAGCTAAGCTGAGTAATGATGTGAAGTGGGAAGGGCTTGGAACTCTTAGTCTATGAAACTGGATAGTTTCACTAAATTGTTATCCAAATGAACAGTGTTTCTCCTTGCCATGTTCTTGAGCACCAAGTCCAGACACTAGGTAATCATTCTACTCCACATGGTGCCATAATACTTGCATGGATGTGTAATGTCATTTTGTGCCATGTGAGGAGGCACTTTGAATGGAGACTTTGTAATTCACACCCAGCCCTTTTCCACCAGCAGATATCTGGAAAGTATCCTGCACAACTTTAGATAGCAGGAGACGTTTTTCAGGAAAGGATTAAGAGGTCCAGAGGTGTATGTTGCTTGTGTCTTCCTAAGTTGGAGAGTGTGAATCTATGTCATACAAATTCAAGAAGATGTAAACTTTCCACTTAATTGGAATTAATTTGGAAGAAATTCTCAATATATTTTCAGCCCAACTATTCACTTTCTAGGATAATCTTAGAAACAGATGTTCTCTGGGCTTATGGTGTCCTCCTTTTGGGAAAGTGAGAGATGAGTCACTTCACTTAGTGCTATCCTCTATTCTCAGCCAAATGAGAAGATCTTCAAGAGGATCTCTTTTGAGCTTTGAAAGCCATGCCTGTGGTTGAGAAACACAAAGAACTCATGCCAGGATTAGGACCAAGAAAGGTCAAATAGATCATAGCCTTGGGAGGTCAAATTGCAGGAGGGCAATCTGAAGGGGAGTATTGGAGGTGTGGCCAACACAACTCTTCTGTGAAGGTCTTGGTTTACCCAGGACTGGGGAGTTTGCTGACTCAATGTTCTATCCATAGTAGGACCAAGGCAGGTTGGGGCAAACTAGGATGATTCATTGCTTTATATTTTGTGCAGACAGTGACTATACTCCCAGCATTTGTAAGGGAAAAGGGCCTGATGTTTCATGTGGTTCAGGTATGAGCTGCAAAGAAGAGGGAGCAGGCATAGGGCCATCTTGAGTCCTAGCCAGCAGGGCCACCTGGAGGAGCAGGGGAATACCAGTAGAAGCATTTTGAAGACTATAAAGAATATACAGGGGCTGAGAAAGGAGCCCACATGGTCCCTTGGAATAGGTAGTTACTTGACTGAGGATAGTTCAACTGTAGGCCAGCAGACCTAGCAGGGAACTTCTGGAGAGACAATGAAAACATCCCTGGAGAGAAAAATGTCACCTTCTAGCCTGCCAGGTACCTCCTGGGGATGTAGGTTTTATCAGCTGGCAGATCTAGTGCACGGGAAGGCACCTAGTCAGGGAAGAGGTGGCCCATCCTCACTCCCTCCTGCCAGGGAAAATCAGCAGCAGCTGGGAGTCAAGTAGGAGCCAAAGTCTGTGGGGTGAAATTGTAGAGAAGTGACAAGCTCCCTTCCCTGCCGGAAGGGGAGAAGACATAAGGCTAGGTCAAGGAAATAGAAAACACTAAGCCTGGTGGTTTGATATTTTTATTTATACATTTACATTAAAAAAAGATTTTATTTGCCCTGGCTGGTGGCTCAGTGGATAAGTGCCGGCCTGTGAACCCAAAGATCGCTGGTTTAATTCCCCAGTCAGGGTACAAAACAAGGTTGCAAGCCAGGTCTCCAACCAAGTCCATAGCTGGAGGCAGGTGAAAGACAACCATACATTTGAAGTTTCTCTCCCTTTCTTCCTCCCTCTCTGCCCTTCTTTCTGGAAATGATAAAAATTTAAAAATAGAAAAGATTTTCTTTATCTTTAGAGAGGGGAGGGAGAAAGGGGAGAGAACCATCACTGTGTGGTTGCCTCTCACATGCCCCCAACTGGGGACCTGGCACCCATGGGAATTGAACTGGCAACTCTTTGATTTGTAGGGCATTGCTCAATCTACTGAGCCACACCAGCCAGGGCTGATATCTTGAACTAGACATTTTTATTTCTGCATTTATCATTGCATTAACTTTAACCAGAGTTTACCTATTACCCAAGAATCAGTGATAATGCCTTGCTGAAAAGTTTTTATCTAGAGACAGGGGCAGGTAATGTCCCCTGAATGCAGTTAAAAGGGATCTGGGAACCAAACATAAAGTTATATAATATCTGCAACACAAAGCAGCTGTAGAAATTAGGCTATTGGTGCCCTGATGGGAACACATGCAGTAAATAACACAGAAAATGACAGGCCCATTCTAAGACAGTAATGTCTGGTAAGCATGTCTGTATGTATCAAATGTCCTGGATGTCAAGAATGCTTCTGCTTTAGCATTTTGTTTCCATTTTGGATGGATCCAGAGCTGATATCTGTGGGCACCGCTATTTGGGCTCCTTACAGTGGGAAATATTTTCAAGGCCATTCACTTCACAATAGTTTTGTAGGCTTTAACTTTCCGTAGGAGCAAATATGTAAGTATCTTGTAAGCCCACACTGCAAGGACAATAGTTAAGAAGCTTCCCTTTCCCAAAGAAGAGTCCAGGCCATTTATCACAGCCAGAAGCAATGCAGGGAATGACTGTAACAAACAAATGAATGAGTGCCCAATAAATCATAGTAGCTTGATTAATCAATGAAGATATTGATTTTTTTAGTGATATTTCACATTGCCTCCCTCTTCCTTAGCTAGGAGATTTACACAGGCCACTGAAAGATAAATTTATCTTCCATTCTTTGGGGCTTGTATTTGACCCACTGTAAATAGGAATTGATCATTATCAAAATGTTGTGTTGGCTGGAATGTTGTAGTTGGCTGTGTTACAATATCCAGAGTTGCTTGTACAGGTACCATCATCTCTAATTACATCTTTTTATAATACCAAGGAATGATTCTTATCAGGGATCCCTCTGGGGTTTTCCTTTCCAATTATATGCCAATGAGAAAAAGTAATACCAGTAATGATAACTCTCCAAATAGAAGGGGTCGGATCAGCGAAGACTTGTTCAGCAGTGGCTGGCGCCCTCTATAGGAACCTTGTGGGAATGAAAAGGCCAGGAGCTGTGCTGTGATGCCCAGTGTTTCATCTTCTTCCTGAGTAGGAAGGTTCCCATACCACAGCGGGAAGTATGGATTCCTTCTTACACCCCTGCCGGTGGGGGTCATGCATAGATAGAACGTTTGCATGCTTCTCCTGGAAGAGAATAAAAGGGGAGGGTGGTTTACCTTTCTTGGCACCTTCTAAGCACATTGCTTTCTCCCTCTGCCTCCACACGGGCCTTTCTGTGAAGAGTGGTCAGCCTGCATCATAGGCCTAGGGCGGCAGCCTTGTTTTTCTTCTTGGTCCAAGGCATCCGTGAAGGATTCACTCGAAGTTGGAAGTAGTAAAATGTAGAAGATAAATAATAGAACCGCACAATTTGTGTTTTATTTTTGGTGTATGTGGAAAATAGTGCTGGATGTATGCCACTGAACACTGATACCTTGTAATGCTGGTTTATGTATCTTAAAAACATTTTTAGTTAAAAAAATTTTTCAGTCTGTCAACTGGTCTGTTATCTTTGCTCACACCTTTACATTCTGATCTTTCTCTTTTATTTATTTAAAAACACTTCTTAAATCTCTTCTTAATGTCCAGGAAAAGTCCAACCATTGTTAACATAATGAGAATGGTTTGCACAACATTAATATAACCTGGCAGCCAAGGAGAGTGTACTGGAATGAACATGCATGAACAGTGATGACTTCACTGTACTAGTCACTAGGGGTGGTACATACCACTGAGACAGCATGTGTACTGTGTGGCTGTTACATTCAAAATGACTGAGTGAGTACAATAATCAATCTGCATCAAATTTGGCATTAAGCTTGAACATTCCTTGGCGGAAACTATTTGGATAATTCAGGAGGCCGCAGTTATGGGCAGCTGGTGATTGGCAGCTTCATCACAGTAATGCACCTGCTCATGCATCACATCTTGTGCAGAGTTCTTTTGTAAAACATCACATCACTTGGGTGACTCAGCACCCCCACTCCCTACAGCCCGAAGTTGGTACCCTATAACTTCTGCCTTTTCCCAAAACTAAAATCATCTTTGAAAGGAAAGAGATTTTAGACCATTGATGAGATTCAGGAAAATACAATGGGGCAGCTGATGACAACAGGGAGAACTGTGTGAGGTCCCAAGATGCCTACTTTGAAAAGGACTGAGGTATCATTGTCCTATGGAAAATGTTTCTTGTATCATCTTCTTTGTAAAAAAATTTCATCTGTTATTTCCAGAGAGAGGGGAAGGGAGAGAGGCAGAAAGGGAGAGAAATATCAATGTGTATGGTTGCCTTTCAGCTGCCTCCAGCTGGAGACCTGGTTTGCAATCTGGTTATATGCCCTGGCTAAGAATCGAACCAGCAACCTTTGGGTTTGCAGGCTGGCACCTTATCCACTGAGCCAACAGTCAGGGCTGATTGTTGTATCTTGTGTTCTTCTTTAATAAATGCCTCTATTTTTCATACCTCATGCCTGATACTTTCTGGATAGACCTCATATACTCTTTCCCTAGATAGATCTAGCCTATCACAAGATTAAAATAACATTCAAATACTGAAGACACACAAATATTTAGCCATTTTTTTTTTATCTGAGCCCTGACTTACACATCCAGCTGCTCATGCTTCATCCCCACTTAGATATTTAAAAAAAGATTTTATTTATTATTTTTAGATAACAAATAAAAGGGAGAAGGGAGAGAGGCAGAGAGGGAGTGAGACATCAATGTATGGTAGCCTCCAGCTATGGACCTGGCTGGAGACCTGGTTTGCAACCTGGTTATGTACCCTGGCTGGGAATCAAACCAGCATCCTTTGGGTTCATAGGTTGGCACCTAATTCACTGTGCCACCAGCCAGGGCCACATTTAGATACTTCTTAAGCATCTCTATAATATTTGTCTACCCACAAACCTGTTCTTACCCAGGCTTCCCCATTTCAGTGAGTGTCCTCTCTATTGACTCAGCTTTCTTTTTAAAACATTTTATTTATTGATTTTTATAGAGAAGGAGGAAGGGAGGGAGATCAATTTGTTGTTGCAGTTATTTATGCACTCATTAGCTGCCACTTGCATGTGCCAAGTGGTGATTCAACCCATGACCTCGGCATACCAGGAGGATGCTCTAAGCAACGCTCTAGCCAGCCAGTGCTGACTGAGCTTTCTAAGTTGGGAATGACTCAATGAATCTTGACTGAATTGACAGTGAGGCTTTTTACAGGGTACATCTAACTGCATCATATTTAAAGTCCTTAATGCTGGACTCAATTGAAAATATTTTATTTGAAAATATTTAATATGTATCCACAAATAAGGCTGCTCTGTAGTTTTGTTTTATAGTTGTTTTGTTGGTTTTGGTAGCAGGTTTAGCTGGTTAAATAAAAAAAAACCAGAATGACTTTTTTGTTATGTTTCTATGCTATAGAACAATGAAATAGTATAGGAACTATCAGTTTTTTAAAGTGTTAAAATATACAGTTAGATAAACAGAGGTGTTAGGTAGTATTTCTTTCATAACTTTTAAAATATCTTCCATAATTATTGGATTATTCTACATTATACCCTGTTTGAGTAGTCAACATTAATGTCTCACATTTCCTTAGGAGTTTCTTTTCAAAGATAGGAGAAAAAATTTAAATTAATTTTATTTAAAAAATAAATATAACATTATTATGTTTGTTTTCTCACTTCTGTTCAGTTAACTTTATCAAGGCTTCATCTGTTATTTTATTGGCTTCAAAATAACAGCTCTTTGGTTAATTGAATTTACTGAATTCCTATATTCTCATTAATTTAGTTCAGTGCTTAATCTTTATTAATAATATTCTTGTTTTCTTAAGTTTATCCTGTCTTTCCTTTTTTCAGCCTTTGAGGTAAGTGTCTTATCCATTTACATGCATTTTAATTTAGTAACAAAACAGTGGACTAATGAATCTATGTTACGGAAAGGAAGTCTCAATTCTCATTTTCATTTACAAAGGCTCCCTCTGGTAAGGATGATCAAACAGGAAAACCAACTAGCAAAAGGGAGATTTTATCATTTAGAACACTAGGGTGTCTCTGATCATTTTTAAATAAAAATAAGAGAAAACATTTATAATACTTTATTTTCTTTGTGAGATTTGAGAGAGCATTGCTCTCCAAAAACAATAGCTAATGACAAAAAATGGAGCAGTGTAAGACCAGGAAAGATTTCTTAGTGGCTTTGTTTAATGAAAAGGGCAACAGTGAATTGTATCTTATAAAAACCAAACTGCCTTATTAGAAGACAAACTCAAAAAAATTCTACCAAATTCACAAAAGAGTATATAAAATTTTGAGAGACATAGAGGATGTGTCTCAAATATCTGTATAATTAAATTTACATGAGAGAACAGGGGAAATGAAATAGAAATTATCAAAGAAGTTTGAAAAGTCCCCATTGTTGAAGATTCAAGAATAAAGCAGAATGAAGAAGGCTACCCTACATTTAGATAAAACCTACTGACATTTTGGGCTTTAAGGATAGGTGTTTAGGGAGAGTAGTCAGATTGCCTGTGAAAGGTAGAATCACTAAGGCAAGTTTCTCCCTGTAGCTCTCATCAGATGAGGGGTCCTTCCTCACTCTCCTAAAGGGAACTGCCTTCTCCAACAGGCAAATGTGCCTGTATCATGAGCAATAATGTCCCCCGCTTCCTCAACTTACCATTTTGCTTGTGTCAGATGAAAGCCAGGGATGCCTTGGCAGGATCTGTGTGGATTCTAAAATCTGACCACTTTCTGAGGCTTTAGTATGACTGAAATAAATTAGACTGCTTTCTAGGAGCGCATACACTCTTCCTCTTCTGTATAATTTGTGGGATAGGGAAAGATGTTCAATAAGTTTTTGATTGGTTTGTATGTTCCTGAGACTTCTTTTTTTTTTTTTTTCAGTGAAATTACCTGATTATTTAATTTCTATAATAACTGCTATAACATATAATTTATTTAAAAACTTAACTAACAATTGCTTTCTGGAACTTAAAAAGTTCATTAATGTTTATTTAATAGTGAACCTTTTATGAATTATTATTACCTAAGTAAATGTTTTTCATGTGACTCAAAGTTTGTTGTGTGTGTGTACATTAGTGAGATACTACTTACTTTTTGTTAAACAATAAAGATGAGGTTTACATAGCAAAATAAGCAGAAATTTTCATGCTTTGCAATTTTGTTGCTGGAAGGGCCTCTAATTGTCTTGAAGCCTTGGAAAGATTTCTCAATCTGAATATTAAAGAGCAAGTAAAAAAGATAGTACTTTTTTTACTGCTAAAAAGCAGCTTTTCTTCCTTGTGTCTTTAAATTCCAATTTGTGTTCACCCTGGCTGGTGGCACAGTGGAAACGGTGATGGCCTGCAAACCCAAAGGTCACTAGTTATGTGCCCAGCCAGGGCACATAACCAGGTTGCAAACCAGGTCTCCAGCTAGCTCCATAGCCGGAGGCAGGTGAAAGGCAACCATACATTGATGTCCCTCTCCTTCCCTTCTCTCCAACAATAATAATAATAAAAAATAAAATTTATAAAACAATAACAATAGTCCAATATGTGACCTCAGTTTGGTCTTGGAACTGTTTAGGGAGAGATGAAAGTTGTTTTTTTTCACACAGTTGTAGGCATGAAATATACCACCATGTTTGACAAATATATATTGTGTTTGGGGAGAGAAATATGAGGAACAGTAATAAGAAGAGACACAGGTACTCTATTTAGTATCTTAAAGGCATAGTACAATAATAATGATTTTGGTGAAACCAACTGTTCTTTCTCTCTCACACACACAATTTCTAGCCTTTTTAGGAAAGCAAATAACATGACTTTACATAAGTGTGTATGGCATATTTTGGTCATTATTATGGTCACTGACTGATTGCTCAGTTCACATATCTATTGCAGTTGCCTTCTATGATGATATTGCTTTGGTGTATTCATTCCCTTCAAACTCAAGGATTCTGGGGCTATTTAGTAAAGACTTAACTGATGCCCAAAGGAGATTTACCCATCAGATTCCAGTAATCTCTTCTGTGCCTGTTGTCTGGGGAAGCTTCTGGTTGAAACTTTATGAATCTGATTCAAAGTTTTGTGAGGAAGGAATTCACATTACCATCACTCTGGTTTGATGCATTCATTTCTATTTTCTGTATAGATTTCTTTTGATTTCTACTTTCTAGGAGTTGATAAAATTCAATGACAACTACTAGCTCAAAACCAGTAGGAAACATACATGTAAAGATCATTTCCTCATCTAATCTATCTTCTCTGTTATTAATTGCAACTGAGTTTAAATTCATGATTAGCTCCTAGGGGCACCTAGCTCTCGGTTCTCTGGGAGGAATGAATTAGGACTCATTCCTCTGATGTGAGGAATGAGTCTCTGGAGAGGCCCTACCATATTTAGGTGAAGAGTTAACATTCTGGATATACAACTGGTGATCCTGCAGATAATGAAATGAAGCATTTTATTAACAAGAAATTTCTGTGCCCTTGTGTATTAAGTCTATCAGGAACTTTACAATGCCATTTTTCTTCTTTTATTTTAAAGATTTTATTTATTTTTAGAGAGAATAAAAGGGAGGGAGGAAGAGAGGAAGAGAACTACATTGATATGAGAGAGAAACATCCATTGGTTGTGCCCTGACCAGGGACTGGACCAGCAAACCAGGCATGTGCCCTGACCAAGAACCAAACTGGTAGTGTTTCCCTTTGTGGTACAATACCCAACCAACTCAGCCCTATGGTCAGGGCTCACTCCTTTTATAGGTAGATGTGTCTGCCCACGTGGAGGCTTCAGTTTTTCTAAATACATCATCCTTCTAACAAATCTGTGGCTTCATCAGTTCCATCCCAGCTTCTTCATTTTTATTACTGAATCTTTCACTTGTTCTACATTCACCCTAAGATCTTGAGCTATTGCTAATTCATTTGCAGTCCTCTTTCCAAGCAAGGCCATAGTAGACAAACCAATCAAGAGTGGCAGAAGCAGGTGAGGGAAGAGTCTCATTTGGGGCCCGTTGAGTGTCCAGGCCCTGTTCATGGTGCCTTCAAGGATCTGGCAGTGGCACTATTCATCCTGGCTCAGGTCCCACTGTTGTTGTGGTTCTCTGAAAAAATTACATCATGACAGAATTGGGAAGAATAAAAATCTAGGTTGTTTGGGACTCTACTGATGAAGCATGACTTTTATACCTAAAGACCAAATAATTTATATGGCAACCATCTTGTTTTGCATTTTAAATTGTTTCATTCTTTTACTCAAATATGTTTACTAAATTTTAAAATGGGAAAGGGGTAAGTTAGAATTCCCACTGTCCAAATAAATTGCAATAATTATTTATTTTCAAAATGTTAATATTTAATTATGTACCATTTTATAACATATTTTCCCCTTGGGCTTTGCTGAAGGGGTTGACACTCTTACTTTGAATCTTAGTATTGTAACCAATGACATGCAAACCACCACGGCCAAGCATCCTGAGTTTTGTGGATTTGGGGAGCACGGATTGAAATTTCTGAGGAGATGACAGTAATTCAATCCCTGATATAAGCAAGTTGATTCCTGGCCTTAAAGTCAATGAGATGTCAAGTGGAACCAAGTTTTGCCTCCCCTAAGTCCACCTGCCTCAATTTCAGCTTACGTGTCACTAGAGCAAAATGAGAGTGCAAACAGGGTCTTGACTTTCTATGACATCATTAATGCAAACCAAGGTGAGAGTTACTGGATTCTTCCCACCAAAGTAAAACATGTACCTACTGTACTTCCTTTTGTAAACTGCAAACCTCTCATTGAAAAACTTGGCTAAAGTTCCAAACCTCTGGAATACATCTTGTAGAATTTAAGCCTGGTTGAGTTCTACCAGTGAGTATTTCCTTAACTCTAGAATGATTCTGCAGACTCTCACATGTGCCCTTATGATGAACTCTAAACTGCACCTTCTCTGAATCCAGTGTGCTTGGCTGGAGTGTGTTTTAACCATGAGAATTTGGCCCATCTCTCCTGAGACTTCATTCCTACTCAAGGCCAGAGAACTGTTGTCTGCTTCCTCCTGGCTCTCATCTTTGCTATCTTCTCTATTTAATTCTTGAGATCCATTCTTTAGCCTTCTCCACCCTCCCCTAAACCCCACCAGGCTAAACTTCATGGACTGACTGCGTTGCCTGGCTTTCCTTGCCCTCTAGATTCCAGTTAGTTTTGGCCAGTGAGAGGCCCTGGCAGAAGCTGGAGGTTGGGATAAGATAGAGGGGCCGGTATACTTACTCCCCAGCCCCTCTCTGTGTTTGGCCATCTCTGGGTGGTGTTTGCACCCTGCTGCCTCCTGTGGGTCTAAGCCTCATCTTCTGTCAGACAGCCTTTTCCTGCCGCTGCAGTTATCCCTGGCCTCCATTAACTGTTCCCATTTACTCCCCGGGGTAGGCTGAATAATGGCCCCTGGTGTCATCCAAATCCCACACCCTGGAACTCATGAATGCTACCTTATATGAAAAACATGGTTTTTACAGATGTCATTAAGTTAAGGATCTTGACATGAGAGAGCATTTAGGATCATCTAGGTATGCCCTAAATAGAAGAGTCTTTTTAAAAGACTTTATTTATTTTTAGAGAGGAGGGAAGGGAGGGTGAAAGAGGGAGAGAGACACATCAATATGAGAGAGAAACATCAACTGGTTGCCTCTCACACATGCCCCAACCAGAGACCAGCCTGCAACCCAGGCCATGTGCCCTGACTGGGAATTGAACCAGCAACCTTTCGCTTTGCAGAATGATGCCAAACCAACGGAGCCACTCCAGCCAGGGCACACATATCCTTAAAATAGGAAGGTAGAGTGAAATTTGACTATAGATAGATGAGGAAAGCCAGGTGATGGGAGCAAACTCAGAAAGAGTAAATGCTGCATTAGTAGCTTTGACCACAGGCCTAGGAATGCAAGAAATGTAGCTCTAGATTCTGCCAAAGGCAACAAAAAAAAAAAAAAAAAAAAAAAAAAGGTTCTCTGCTAGGCCTCTAGTGGGAGTGCAGTCCCGCTGACACCTGATTTTAGCTCAGTAAGATTCATTCTGGCCTTCCGGCCTCCAGAACTGTAAGATAAACAACAATTTCTGTTGTTTTTTAAGCCACAAAGTGGGTGGCAATTTTTTCCTAGCAACTGTAGGAAAGTAACATATTCCCCTTCCTTTTCAAGCCCAGTGAAAATGATTCCCACTGTTACTTCATCCAGGTCACTTGACCACTCCACGTTGGCCTTCCTTACCCTGCCTGCACCTTTGGAAGACGCCCATTCATTGCACTCGGTTGAATCACCTTGTAGGGTGTGGCTTTTGTGTCTTGCTGGGACGCTGACTGATAGACACCCTCTTCCTCTGCTAAAGCCAGGAGAAATGGGACTGGAAAACCTCATTTTATTCTCGATGAGTTCCAAGAGGGCAGGGAAATGAATTTTGCTTCGCTGAGCTTGTTGGATAAATGGATTAATTAGTGTAGTAACACTGTCAGTCTGCATTTTGGAAAAGTTCCACCGGAGCAAGAAACATAAGAATTCTAAAATGATGTCATTTATATGTGTGCAAGTATACCATGTGATCTGAGCTACACGCGATCCCATCAGTCTCACATAGAGTGTCTGCATTGGGAGTGCAAGGGTTTACTTCGCCACCCGCAATAGGAAAATGAAATTCAAAAGTCTCACTGAAAGAATTCATTCTTAAAATGTTTCAAATAGTATGTATGCTTTTGTATACAGAGTTTTTGAAAATCTTCTCTTATTTATTGCTGGCACATAAACACCCAATCTGGAAAGAAAGGATTGTCAGATTTTTTTTTGACACAGATACAAAGTTTAAGTTTATTGTGGGGTGTTTCAGTTCCACTGAAGACATTCAAAGTGAGTTTCTGGTTTTGCAAGTGTAATACAAACATATTAAATGATAGCAGACTGAGGTCTAGAATTAGTCCATAAACTGGAGAACTATTATACCCCTAAAGATTAACAAAGTGTGTTATTCTCTAAAGGATTAATAGCTTTTTGTAGGTCGGAACCAAGCAATTATTCTAAAACTCCAGCTATTCTGCCTTTTCTCGTCACTGTTGTTACTACTATAAAAAGTTATTTTCTTATGTAGTGATGGGCACTGAATGGGAATCTTGAGCTCAAACTATCTAAACTCTTAAGCTTTAATTTTTTGCTATAGCTCTTCTGTTCTGAAGGGAAAGTTTTACCAAGTGAAATTAAAAGCAGCAGACAAGACTTTAAAAGCCTAGAAAAGGATGTTTTATTAGTGTTCCGTGAAATACTTAGTCTGTCTTTTTACTTACAGAACTCCTGATGGATTGATTTTGTACAGTTCTCCAAATAATATAATGTCCACTACTTTCATTAGAAGTTGGCTTCATAAGCATGTTTTATTTTGTTTATAGCACTCATTAATAGTAAAATTACCTTGTTTAATATATTGATGTATTTTGAAACCTGCCTTCTCCACAAGAATATAAACCCCATAAGGGCTGGTACCAGCTATATCCCTAGATATCTATCTGTTTATATTTTATTGATTATGCTGTGACAGTTACCCTGATATTTTCCCCCTTCCCCCTCCTCCATATCCCTAGAACTTTGAAAGTGCTTGGTATACAGTAGGAATGCAGAAACAAATTTGTTCATGAATCAGACCGTGATCAATTTTGGGCTTTTAGAGGGTCAGATGGATTGTGTCACAGGTTTTTTTGGTGACAGTTTTGTTTTTGTAACACTACATATTGCTCTGAAAAGAAATTCATTGGGAAAGAAACCCACCTTAGTATGTTGGGCCGTTAAGTGTGTCCCAGCCAGATTTCATCATCAAAGTAAACCCAGAGTCAAAACTCTGTTTTGTCTAGACAGAGACATCCCATTGCCCAGGAGCCAGGGAAAAGCACGGTTACCACTGAAGCTTTACATGAAACAAATTTTAAAATGTGCTGTAATTTCCACCCCTCGTACTCCCTCGGGTAGAATCAAGGATTAAAAAGCTCCAGGAATGTCTCATCTCAGTGGAAAATTGGCTGTCATGTGGAACGAGATATATACTAACTGATTTTGCCGTGCAATTGGGTTCTTAATGAAAACAGCATAAAACCGAACGGCACCTCCCTGTATTTCATTTGTGCATCTTGTACCTGGAATAAAATGTAACTGCTGTAAATCTTTAAGTTGGACTCAGTAAAGCAATAATACTGTACTGTGCAAACAGACCATTTAGTTTAACCACTGATTTGTCACACCATTAACTTGTCCCGTGCCTCATTTTAGGGCTCCTTGCTAACTGAGAAGCTATTAACTATTGTAATGAACAGATTCTTCCAGGGGGAAAATGCTTAAACTGAGAAGGCAGCAATGTCACTAACAGATGTCTGACAGGTAAGCATGGGATAATGGATTGATTTTAAAGTTATTAAAGTTTGTTCATGGAAGCAATGGTGGGCCTTAAAAAATTGCTTTAGAAATGAAATCACCAAAAGAAAAGGCATGTTGAGTTTTGTCCAAGTTTTGCAATTTTCACATTACATGCCGATTTCTTAGCTGCTACTTGAAAAAACTCTGTAGTCGAATTATGCAATTTGGAAATGCAGTACTATTTATTATTAGGAAAAGTGGGCATGCCATTTAGTTCCTCTTTTTGACCCGTGTATTCTGATATAAAAACATCCCTCCCACCTTCTGAAGAAGTAGACAAGGCTATGGAGACAGGTAATGCAGAACTAGAATAAAACAGTTGGAAAGTTAGCATTCTCAGAAAAGAGTCCTTGTAATTGAATAGGGGCTAGATTTGCTTGTTAATCACAGAAAGTGCAGCCTGGCCATTGACACCAGAATATAGTCACCTGTCTTTATGTAGCACCGTTTTGTCAACTTCTTTAGAAATGTGACCGAAAGCCTTGTTTCAAAGGAGGCACTCCATGGTTTTCCATTTTGTATTTGTAACACACAAGAGCCTTTTTCTCTTGCAAAGCAGGCTCATCTCAGGGTTCTTTTAGAAAGCAAGCTAACTCGGAAGGTTTTCAAATGTGAAATTTCTAAGACTATATTAGTGTCTCTTTCAAAAACATGAACTGAAAAAAAAAAAAATGAAACCATAAAATGTTTGGGGGAAATGTCCATGCATGTGTGTATAGTCACAGGGAGTGGTATTCTTGAAAGAATTTCTAAGTATGGCACTAAAGGTGGTTTTCACCAGGGAAATGTTTGTGCACGTCTACTCCATAAAAAATAAAAACAGGCCCTGGCTGATAGATCAGTGGATAAGGTGTCAGCCTGCGAACCAAAGGGTCACCGGCTTGATTCCCAGCCAGGGCACATGCCTGGATTGCAAGCCAGGTCTCCAGCCAGGTCCCCAGTTGGAGGCAGGTGAAAGGCAACCATACATTGATGTTTTTCTCCCTCCCTTTCCCTGTCTATAAAAATAATAAATAAAATCTTAAAAAGAAATAAAAACAAGCTTCTGAATGCAAACTCACAATCAAGTTAAAAGGCGAAATAGAAGCTGGATAACAATTTTGCTACATAAAACAGGTAAAATGTTAGTTTGCTAAATTTAAGAAACATTCATAAATAAATAAGGAAAATTAGAAATAAGCTAAATAGCCAGAAATGGGGAACTGGTGAAATAAATTATGGTCCTCCATACAACAAAACAAAAACGTAAAGATATAATTTTACATAGGATGTAGGGAGATATAAAGAGGTAGTAGACTATGCAATCTGATAAGTATATTTTTATTTTTACAAAATGTTAAAAATGACTATGACAGAATTCTGGAAGGCTAAATAATAAAATGTAATGATCATTCCAGCTGGTAATATTTTAGGTGATTTTTAGATGAGGTACTAATTTATCTAAACTGAACATGAACTACGTATGTAAAATTAAGATTGACATCAAAGTGCATTAAATACACTGGATACGAGGACTATTCTGAAAGTATTGAACCAATGTCAATATAATTAAAACAGCTTGTGTAGCCAATATTTTTGGGACAGACCTCAGATATCTTGGAAGTGAGGTTGCAGCTTAAAAATATCCATGTTTCTTTTACTCTGGGCAAATTACCATGAAAAGTCTTTTGAAGTTGATGCCCTTGGAAACCATTTACATGTTCCCAATCTTTGGGGGCTTTGTGAGGCTATATGATAATCTAATATATGAAATTGCCTCCCCCCTCCTGGAATTTACAGAAGAGGGGTGGTATGAAGCAGCTGCCGCTGCAACTGTACATCATGGAGGACCCCAACCCAGAAATGATGCTGGTCACACACCGCCAGGGCTCATGCTGGCCACTCCAAAGTTCCTGGCCATAAACTCCGTGCTCTAGCCAGGCTAGCCAACAGCTCCCTGGCAGGAAAATAGCCAGAGAAATAATTAACAGAAAAAGTTTCATGAAAATGTCCTGCCATGATGTGACTATTTTCCCTATGCTTCTGATTGTGATGGTCTACCACTGGTGTTCGAAATAGGTATTAATGGACCAATTCTTGCTCTTACATGGTTTTCTCTCTTCTTACCAAGAAGAGAGAAGTATAGCATCGTGCGTAACTAAAACTATTAGTGGGAGTCCTGAATTTGTGCTCAAATCCTGGCACTGCTAATGTGTAACCTTGGACAAGTCACTTAACTTCCCTGTTCTGTTCTGTTCTTTTGGTTTTTATGTATGTAAAATAGAAGTGATGCTACCACCCACATCACAGCATTGAGAGAATTAAGTAAGATATGCATGTAGAGAACTAAGACAGTGATTGGCCTATAATAGGTACTTGGTGAATGTTAACTACTATTATTGCTATAATATTTCTGACTTATTCAAAAGCTCCTTGGTTATTCTCCAATTCCATGAGTAATGAAAGGGCTGGATAACTCCTGCCTTTGGAGTTCTAACTCCGAGCTAGCCCTTTTACTTCCAATAATTTAACAATTCTAAGAGTTCAGATTGTTTTCAGTTTTCCAGATGAAGATACCAAGGTTCATCAATACCTGTTCTTTTTGCTATCCCCATAGTCCTTCCCCCTATGCATTCTGCCTGGCATCCTATTACAGTTTTCCCCAGAATTCACAGCTGAATTTCAGTAATTCTCCTGAGCACCCCACCCCCCATCTTCATCAGACATGATACTCTAGAAAAATTGGAAGAGCACTGATTAAGTAGCACATAAGAATTGCTGATGGCTCTCCTGTGGCCTCTCATCACCATCTAGGAGGAAGGTTTTTCTCTATCTTAAGAACAAATCCTGCTTAGAACTTCCTTTTCTGTTGTACTGCCTTCTGTTCAGTCATCTCAGGACAACAGTTTTGCTGAATTTGACTTCTGTTTCTTGCTGCCATACCACATTTGTGTAGATTGCCCAAACTTCTACCTATTGCCTTCTCTTCCTCCATGCTCTGTTTTGTCCACTTGTAGGTTTCTGTATTAACAGAAACCACCTGCTTACTTGAGCCTCTGCCTAGTGGCTGTTGGCCCCTTCAGCAAGCGACTGGCCCATGCAGATTTTGTCCCTGCTGGAGAATCACTGGGTCAGCAGCATGCTCTCTGTAGTAGCTCTGTTTGGACTACGGGTCCTTCCAAATCTGTCCGTCTTGCCAAAAACAAAGCTCCAGTTCTGCGATCTGTAATGTGTTCATGTCAGAATCCTCTTCTGAATGTGGGTCATGGCCATGAATGTGAGACAATTAATAAATCCCTTATACTAATTCTGTGAGAGCAGAGGCAGGTCTCATTATTGACCTGATTTACCATAACCATAGGTGCATTCTCACATTCTGTTCATATTAGGAGCCTGGGAATTGTATATATGGAAGGTGCATTTGCTTCTGAATGGAAGAAGAGGTCAACTGACCATTTCAATTCAAGTTCAAAAAGCCAAAATGAGCTCATTTTGCTTTGATTTGTAAAATTGGTTATACAATTGAATTGATTTTTCAGGCTTTTCATGTTTAAATATTTTCCAACAATGAAGAGGTAAAGATACCCACAGAAAGCAGAAAATAGAAAAGTCAATTATCTGATTAAAATGGAAAAAACTGCATTATTTTAAATTGTCTCACTTGTCTCCTATAAAACTGAAAACATGTAAAAATAACCTCTTATTTGCATATAAAATCCATAAAATCGGCCTACAGCTTATCTCATGCTGTAACCATTAGAAAAGCAGAAAATACACATCTGTATGCACAAGTTACGTTGAAAGGTCTTATGAAGCCTAAATTGTGCCTTCCCATTCAGGAAAAACATCCCCACAAGTAGAAAACTGTTGCCTTTTTTTTTTTGCAAGGCACTCCAAAAGGTCACATGGTAGGAAGCATTTTTGCTATGTTTATATAAACTGTTGGTTATATGGTTATATAATATTTCACTGCAGTAAACAAACTTTTGAATCTTAATTGTTTTAACAAAAATTCTAATATCGTTTAGTATCAATAATTGGCAGTCAGGAACCACTCTATCTGGAAGTTCTTTGCAAAATGACAAACTTCAGGAGAAATATGTGGAGTCTTTTGTTCATTTAATTGGTGTTCTTCTGTTTTCCCTATTGGGACAGAGCTTCTTTGGTGCCTCTTACCCAAAAAGTCCACCAGAAATGAAACTCCTGCAGGGAGAAATACCTGCTAGGTCAGCAAGTCTTTGGTTCTCCAATGTATTCCCTATTAGTCTTTCCTAGTTCTGGTCTCCCCATTCCAGATTGATTTTCCTACTATTGAGGTTCTAATAACTTTGTAATGACTTGATGGGGTTGGGGGATACAGGAAGGTAGTAGACACGTAACTAATTTCTACCCATACTAGATTTAGTCTCAGACCTCAGTCCTGAGGTCATTTACATTAAAAAAAAATTCTTTATAATTGGAAATACATAACAGACACTCTAATCTTAAATGATTGAATGAAGAATGATACAGATGTTGGACAGGAGCAGAGCAGAGTTCACTTGAGATGCATCTGGTAGTGACAGAGGATCTTGATGGGTCTTCTCTACTGTAGCCGTCTTCCTCTCAGGAGATCTAAGAACACTGTCATTGATTTTACAGACTCTTTCTGGAAGCAGGAAGATATTTTTGGAGTTTTCCATGAATATAATCCCAACATGTTGGCAACACTGGACCTAACCTCTTTTACCTGTCTCCTAGATAGCTCTCTTCATGGTCATTTTTTTTTTTTTTCTTCAAGTCACCCCTTTAATCACACCTGCTTTGCTCTTCATCCTCTTGCCATCTTTTTCCTTTTATAGTTTTAGAATCTTAATTTCCCAAATTTTCTACCAAGTTGTAAGTAATCTGCAAATAGTATGGGAAGTATAGATGCAATGTCTGTTTAGTGTCTGTTTTCTTTCAGGGTTAGCATTTCTAGCACCATGTTCTCCTAAGTCAGAGCACGCCTGTATCTTTCCTTGCAATATAGAATCCCACAGTGGATTTCACACTAAATTCACTCACCTCCCTCACTTTGGATGCCCCTCGCTACCCCAGTTTATGTGCGTGTCACCACCTGCAGTTTAAATAATGGGCAATTTCGCTGGCTCAGCATAGCCTCTGACTTCCATGTTGTATTTCTTCCCTGACTCCTGTAAAGAAATGCTTCTTTTCCTTCTCCCCTGGGTTATTACAAATATAGTCACTATTACAGCAGACAATTTTCTAGCCTCCTTCAGTTTTGCTTGTATTGATCGCCAGCTCTATTTTATTTACATTTCTTTTCAGGTAACATGGGCATTTTCATTCATGCAGGTGAAGCAATGGAAGAACACTGTGCTCTTTGTACTCAGCAAGCAGTGTTTTCTCATTTGAGATCCCTATTTTTAATTAAGTAACATAGTAATCTACATAGTGTTTTTTGGAAGAAATTTTACTATTGCAGGACTTCTATCATGATGACTACCATTTACCATGAGCAACAGGAGCATTTTTAGACTGTCAATGAAGTTAATCTAAATTTAGTCAGGTACAACTCTCTTATTTCTGCACATCTTGGATCCAATTCTGTTCAGTGGATGTATACTTCCCGCTTAATGGATTGGAAAGAAATTTCAGTTAGCCTCCATTACAATTTTTCCTTAAATCAGTTGGGAAAGATTAAGTTATAAATAAAGTAAAAGTAAAACATATAGCATAAGCAATTAAGAGTTTTAATTTAAAGTAATAATAGCATAATTCTCTTTGCCAGTGTGCTCCTGTTAAACTAAGAAGAGCAGGTCATGTTAAAAATGTTAAAGGGGAATTTCAACCACTTAGCAAGATTTTCTAATTGTTCATTTTATTGAAAGCTAGTTTTGAAAATCTTCATTAAGTGTCTCAAATGATGGTTACTCTTTATGAGTCAAAAGGAGGTGTTCGTTTATTTAGGGTTGCTACTATTGCAAAGATTGAGAATTTAATGAAGATTTCAGCTTGAAGGAGGATGGTCCAGAGGGCAATTCAATATCTCTTACTGTCTACTTTTGGGAGTTTCTAGACCTGCTAATTCAACAAAAGTGGTGTTTAGACAAACTGACAGGAGAGCTTGAGGCCTCCAGTGTGAACGCTGAAAACCCCTTGAACTCTTTGAATTAAACAAGGTCATAAAAATATGAATATTTATAAGGTTTCTAATTTTATATTGGAATAATGTTTTCGAGAACATTCTACATATTTTTCTAAATTAATTGAAGTGAAATATTGAGATCAAAAGGTAAACATACTTTTTTTTTTAAAGATTTTATTTTATTATTTTTAGAAAGAGGGGAAGAGAGAGAGGCAGAGAGGGAGAGAGACATCAATGTATGGTTGCTTTTCACCTGCTTCCAGCCACAGACCTGACTGGAGACCTGGTTTGCAACCTTGTTATGTGCCCTGGCTGGGGAATCGAACCTGCAACCTTTGGGCTCGCAGGCCGGCGCCTTATCCACTGGGCTACCAGCCAGGGCCTTGAATCTTTTGATACTTGTGAAAATGCACATTAGAAAACTTATACTCCATTGGTGGTGTATGGGTGATCTTATTCCCCACACATTACTCTTCATGCAGCTCTCCGACACTTGTTACTTTTCAAAAGTATTTGCTTGCCTGATAGATAAAAATAACAATTTAAGTTTTTTCTTTCGTAATAGAAATAGAGATAATTTTTAATATTATTGCATAGAAATATTCTCTACCTCTCTTGTGGTATTTATTCAATTTAATTTTTTCATCCTTTTCACATTATTAGTCTGTGTCTAATCTGGTCCAACAGATGAGAATGACAGAGCTGTTCACACCAGCAAAAACTTTCTAACAATGAGGATTATTCATAGGACTAAGTTACCTTTCAATGTAGTAGACTTCTCCTAGAAGTGTCTGTTTTGGATATTGTTTTTGTTTTTTAATTATTCTTGATTTTAGAGGATGGGGGGCTTGTTGTTCTACCTATCTATGCATTCATTGGTTGATTCTTGTGTGTGCCCTGACTGGGGATCAAACCCACAACCTTTGCACATGGGGACAACACTCCAGCCAACTGAGTTACCTGGCCAAGGGATCAGAGAGACTCTTCAGGTTGTTAGGAGTTTGGAATAGATGAAGTTAGCTGTCTGTTCTACTTCAGAAATCCTGAGATCCTTTTAAATTTTTGTACAAAACATTTTGCGTATGTTTCCATGTTTGTTTTCTGGAGAAATAAAAAAAAAGAAAATTAACTTTAGTCCAAATAGTTCAAGTCAGTTAGAAAATACCTGCCCCTTGTAGAAAGAATCAGTAAGGTAATTTCTGATCATTTACATAAGCCTGGACTTAAATATCCATCCACAAGGCCAGCAAGGGGACACTCTTCTGCAGTGGAAGCGCAGACAGTGCCTCAACACATGTACATCTTACCACATACCTGTTTGAGGTAAGGCCGTACAAATAGCAGTAACTGTTTTACCCCAAACATAACATTAGGTTTCTTTTCTGCTTTCAATGTAAATAGTGCATTTATAGTCTACTTAACACTAAAAGGTGATTTTTTCTAATGAATCGGAGAGTTGTAAAAAAAAAAGTATCATATATGAAGATTGGTGAGAATTTTTAAGGGAATTATGCATGCTTGATTCTTACTACCATAATTCGTGGTTCCCATGTTATGTGTTGTGTGGGTTAATGTTCTAGGGGAATATTAAATCAATAGCAGCCTCATTGGGGCCTGGAGAAAGTTCCAGCCAAATGAACTTTCCCATATGGGTGTCAAATAAATTGCCGTAAAGTAACATGAGGCTTTTGTTGTTTCATGCTCTTATAGAGCCTGAAATCACCAAGAACACGTCTTTTCAGACATATATCACATTTGCGGGGGAACGATACCAAAGTAAAAATATGAAAGAATGTGCTATATTGTCACTTTTTCTTATTTCTTCCCATTACTCTTATTTCCTAAGTGGCGTGTTGGAATCCTTGCTGTAGTAAGATAAATTATTTTATAAGTTGAGGCAATTTTTAATATGGAACTAAAAAGATACACTATAGAAACTGAAAACCTAAGGGCCACACTTTGCTTACAGCTCTCTTATACATAGGGCAATTGTGAACTATCTTACAATTTTATTAACAAAAATTCTCCTGAGACATATTCTCCATTTGGTTAGTTATTGTCACATCATTATCTTGCAGCATTTATATCATCAAACATCACATAAAGTTCACTCTGTGTAAAATACATTGGTCTTAATTGCATTTTTGAGCTTACAATTTCAAGCTGATGCCAATGTTGCTGATAAATATTAGGCACTTACAGTATTCTGGGGCCCTGAGTTATGCCCTTCAGAGGGATGATTGTCTCATTGAATTCTCATAACTATCCAACAATATAGACTCTATTATTAGAATTCATTTTATAGATGAGGAAATGGCAGCTCAGAGAAATTAAACAACTTGACCAGGGCTATTGACCTCCTAAGAAACAGAACTGGGATAGGGATTGAGTTCTCCAAAGTCTACACCCTTCATCAATTTGTTACCTGCCTACCAACTGTTTCAGAGAGGAAATTTGAAAACTGACAGACATAAAGGAAATGTGGGCAATCAGAAGTGCATATACATTGCAAAAGCCAGTGACTTGATGTGTAAATGGATGAGCCTATATGGGTGATCTTTGAGCAGGGAAAGATGATGATAATAACATGTCACATGAAGTTAAGAGTCATCATTGTTGCTTTTGTTAAGCAAGACCAGTTTCAATCTGGAGTTCGCCAGTTTTCCTTTCTGTTATTTCCTGTTACTTAACTTTCCTCTCTTTATTTCCTTCTTCAGTAAGATGTTCACTAGAGTTCAGAGTGCTTTGCTAAGATGAAGCAAAAAGATTAAAGGTTCATTACATGGTAACACTGTGTATTACTCTGCTGGTATACGCACAAACCACAAAGGTTTATGTATTATAAGACTGCTAGAATTTTTCAGTCACCTCCTCTAACACTCAGGGAAGCTAATTAAAATTTTGCAAAATGAAAGAAGTAAGGGACTTGATCAAGGAAGTCATTAAGAATTGAAAAGAACTCAAAGGCATCAAGCTTTGGTTTTTTGAAAAGTTGCTATGAATCAGACAGGTCCCTCAAAATAAAATGGCAGCTGTACAGGGAGATTGTAGGGGAGAATTTAGGTTAAATGGGAGAGAGGTTATTGTTTGCACCATAGAGAAACTAAAATAGTGAAAGGGATGCAGATTCTGGTTCTATCAGTGACCAGCTGAATGAACTTGAGCTAGGTAATTAAATTGTTTTCCCATTTGTAAAATGGAGTCAGTGTGTCTAAACAATACATAGCTTTGCATGTTTTTGAAGTTTTTTTGTTTTTTTTTTTTTTTTAAAGATTTTACTTATTATTTTTAGAGAGAGGGGAAGGGAGAGAGGCAGAGAGAGATAGAAACATCAACAAATGGTTGCCTTTCACCTGCCTCCATCTACGGACCTGGCTGGAGACCTGGCTTGTAACCTGGTTATGTGCCCTGGCTGGGAATCGAACCAGTGATTTTTGGGTTTACAGGCTGATGCCAATCCACTGAGCCACCAGCCAGTGCTGTTTTGGAGTTTTTTTCAAAATGATTCCATACCACATTCAGTCTTCTGCATTTAATATCTGACTTCTCATTGTATTGTCTAAGGATTAACTGTTTGAATATCTATAAAATTCTTAGTAGTGAATAATGCCTAACAAGTAGTAGATATTTAGTAAATGGTCATTTCTACCTTACTTATTTCCTTCCTTCTTGGTGACAAAAATAAGATTATTTCCACATTTGGATACTGGTGACTGCTTGTTACCTCAAAGTGTTAGTTAATGTGTAAAAGATCAATAATTGAGTTGTAGCTGCTGTGGATGGGACACACCGTATGCTTCCTGAGCAGTTCTGTGTTTGCTGTTCTTGTGTCACTTTATTCAATGTGACAGTAAGTTTGTGAGGTGGGTGCAATTATTCCCTCTTTATGGAGGAGGAAAATGTTTGTCTAACTCTTTCCCAAAATCACTAAGCATGTATTCAATACCTGTGGTTCCCAGGGCCAAGATTTACATCTGTGAATTATTAAACTCTAAAATTAGCGTTCTTCCCACTCAGATATGTGATGTCATTAAAGGTTATTTTACTAAGATGATTTAATTGGGAAATTCGGATTATAAACCAAAATTTTGTTCTTTGCCTTATTCTTGAATTTTTCCCTTAGCTTTAAATTAAAAAAAATCTGATGTTTTAAATATGTAATTGATATATAGGAAAGGTCATATACACCATTTGTGAAGGTTTTAAAGCAAGATAATACAAACACTTGTGAATCCATTCCCAACTTAAGCACAAAGACATTTTAAAAATTGACCCTTCCTATGTGTTCCTTCTCCTGTTTGTTTTTGCCTTACTTTAAAATAGTTTCATCATCTATGTTAGTAAATCTAAACAATGCTTAACCTTGCTTGTTTTTGACATTTTTCAAAATAATAGCATATTCTGTCTTCTGTGTTAGATGTGTTTGACCTGGTATTATGTTTCTAAGGTACTTTCTTATAATTGCATGCAGTCATAATCATTTTTATCACTGTCATATGTGACTACATTTTAAAAACATTATCCATTCTCTTTTAGATGGATATGAAAGCTTTTTTAGAAAACCTTACTCAATTTTAGCTGTAAGGCACACTGATGTTACTGATATTTGTGGAAACGTCTTCTGGTATACATGGGCAAGAGTTTCTCTAGTGTGTGTACTTAAATATGGAACTGCTAAGATGGGAATATGTACATATTCATCTACACTAAATAATAAATCATTTTCTAAGAGGTTGTATCAATTCATACCTATACCAACTGTGCATAAGAATACACTTTGCTTCATATTGTCCCTAAAACTTGCTGGTAACAGACTTAATACTTTTGTTAATTCTATTTAGAGTTGAACACTAACTTATTGTGGCATCATGTTTATTTTCCTAATTATTAATGAAGTTGAGCTTTTTTCTTAGTTTATAAACTGTTAGTACTTTCTCTTACATAAAATTCCTCTTCACAGTCTTTATCATTTTCTTTTGGGTTGCTTGACTGTAAAAAAAAAGTTCATTTGAATGAGTTCTTAATATATTTTGGATATGAATGTATTTAAATATCTTCTAGTATTCCATTTGTCTTCACTTTAGGTTGCTTTGTAATGTATCATTTAAAAAATTTCTATATAGTAGAAGTTAACCAAGCTTTTATTGTATGGTTAGCATTTTTTATTTTGATTAAGTTCAACTTATTAATTTCCCCTTCTATGAACTGTGCTTTTGGTGTCATCTGACAAATTTTTGCCTATTTTTACATCTTGAAGATTTTTCTTTTTTCCCCTAAATGTTGTCATTTTACATTTTACAATTAAGTTTGTGATCCCTTTTGAGTTTTTTTAATAAGATGTGAAGTTCAGGTTGAGATTTACCTTTTACACATGGATGAACCATTATTTTCAGCACCATTTGTTGAAAAGACTTTCCTTTCTCCATTGATTTGCTTCTGTACCTTTGCTAAAAATCAGTTGAGCATATCACTGTGAGTAATTACTGGGCTCTCTGTTCTTATCCATTGATCTATGTGCTTATTCTTCCACTGATACTACATTATCTTGATTACTATATATAATAAACATTAACACCAGCTAGAGTGACTCCTTCCACTATGTTCTTTGTTGGCTGTTCATATTAACTATTCTAGGGTCTATGTGGAGCATATCACTGTGAACAATTACTGGGCTCACTATTCTTATCCATTGATCTATGTGCTTATTCCTTCACTGATACTACATTGTCTTGATTACTATAGCTATATAATAAACATTAACATCAGCTAGAGTGACTCCTTCCACTATGTTCTTGGTTGTCAATTCATAGGAACTATTCTAGGGTCTGTGTCTTTCCAAATAAATTTAAAAATAAATTTGTCTACACACACACACACGCAAACCTATCAATGAGATTTGATAGGCATTGCATTAAATCTATAGGGTCAATTGGAAAGAATTAAACTATTTACTATGTTGAGTTTTTCAGTCCATAAACATAGTATGTCTCTCCATTTATTCCAGCATTGACTTATTTCATTGCTATTATTTTGTAATTTTTACCATACAGACCCTGTACATGTTGCATTTTGAATATACCTAAGTATTTAATTTCTTTTAGAGTAACTGTAAATGGGATTGTGATTTTAATTTTGGGTTCTGTATATTTATATATTCTTTAAGTGGAACTGAGATTGACTTTTGTGTGTGATTTTGGCCTTGGTTGAACTCATATGTTCTAGATTTATTTTTGTAAATTTCTGGGGATACTCCATATAAATAATCATGCCTTATGCAAATGGAGGCAGTTTAATTTCTTTCTTTCTAGTTTGTATACCTTTTATTTATTTAGCCTTATTGTGGTGGCTAGAATTTCCAATAGTGTAAAAGCAGTGGACATGGGCACCAGCATTTTTGCCTCACTGTTGATGTTACAGGTGAAGCATTCTGTCTTCTATCATTGGGTGTGTGGTAGCTGTGGGGCTTGCAAAGATGCTCTTTATCAAAGTTAACACCTCTCTGTTCTTAACTTGCTGAGAGTTTCTGTCACAAATGATGTTGGGTCTTGTCAAATGCTCTGTCTACATAACATAAAATGATCATATTATTTAATGAGTTTTTTTTTCTTCTGGTCTTAGACAAAGGATAAGAAACAGCTTGCACTGGGTTCTGGACCCCTCAGTTCACAATAGCAGTGGTTCATCAGGGTTTCTGAATATATTACAGGGTAAACCTCTACTGTAAGTAGCTTTGCAAATACAAAGCTATAAAAATTTTAGAAAATTACAGGTTTTGGCAGAGGTATAACCATGCTGATAGCACTGTAAGTCTAATGTTCAATTTTTCTAAGTTTCTTAAATGTGACATTGGGCATGAGCTGTTCACATTTTTTAAAAGAATGATACACACTTTTTATTAAAAATAGCGCAAGGCATATAAAAATGAAATAATCATGTTAAAGTGTTAAACAACTATGAAACTAGGCCAATCACATACTTTATTTTTGTATTTTTAAAAAAAGATTTCATTCATTATTTTCAGAGGAAGAAAGGGAGAGAAGCATCAATGTATGGTTGCCTTTCACCTTCCTCCAGCTAAGGACCTGGCTAGAGACCTGGTTTGCAACCTGGGTATGTGCCCTGACTAGGGAATCGAACCTGTGACCTTTGGGTTCATAGACCAGCACCAATCCTCTGAGCCACACCTGCCAGGGCTACATATTTTAAAAAGATAGAAAGATATTTTGTCCCCAAGTTCTTCTCTGTTACCCTATTTGTACTGTGGAATCACATAATTGTTAGACTGAGTGGAAAGTAATAGACTTTTGTTGCCATCAAATGTTAATTCAGGTTCATATTCTTAGAAATGTAAGATGAAAAGAAAATGGTTAGCCAGAATTCTCGTGAGCCAGACATAAAATGGGCTTCAGGGGTCCATTTCCACTGAAACCAGACTTCCAGATGAACTTTAAGCCATGAAAAAGTACAAAGGGCTACACACACACCCCTCCTCTGTCTTTCTATCTTATTCATCACTAGTTCTCGGGCAATAGTCATTGATTGCTCTTCAGGTTGGGGCTGGCCTGGGAAGTAGAGAGAATGCAAAAGGAAAAGTGCAGTGGTCCTTGATACGAAAGAGGAAGAGAGAGACAAACATCTCTAAGGTTGTAGCTCAAGTACAGCTAAGGTGTGGCTGAAAAGTAACAGAACAGCCCTCAAGTGCTTCATTTATGTGACAACCTAGAACCTATATGTTCGAAATACCAGAGTGACAATCAAAACCCCTCAGTTTTGAGCTGAACATTTGATGTATTGTCAACACTGCCTCATGTAGAAGATAAGAACACAACCATCTTCATTTGGCTTTGTAGCACAATAGGTTCTTTCAAGTTCATTTGTTTCCTTTCCTGTAACAGGTTGCAGCCTCAAGAACACACTTTTGATTGACATCACAGAAAACTCATCCTTAAATCTGCATCACCCAACACACTAGGTCACACTGTCACACACAAATCCTTATTGCATTTACCTAATTTGAAAAACCCTGTGCAATATTTCAAGGAGAAAAAATAAAACACCAGGAGCACTAGGTGATAATATTATTCAGCAATATCTCTGAAAGCATTTACTTAAAACAAAAAGATGTGACACCTGGTACATGTCTATCACTGTCCCCAGCTGGTGTGCAGGGAGGCCTGAGCTATGAAATATTTTCTGTCACTGAGTCATCCCAGAGTGGTGACTTGAGCAAGGAGGGGAGAGGACCAGGCCAGCCCGGCTCAGCAAGATCTCACACCTTCCTGCCAAGTTACTTTGATGTGCTGAGCCTTTGAAGTGAATCCTTTCATACTGGGTGCCCCTTTTTACCGGTCTCTTTATTGGCTCCTCAATGTGTCAGAGGGAGAAGAGTCCTCTGATAACTAGAGAGGACTTTGAGGGAGTCAGAAGCAGGACTAGAAGGAACAAACCGAGGCCTTTGAATCTTCCTGGCTGATATGTGACTTGCAATGTGTGCTATTAAAAGAAACAGGACTTGGCTTTTGAGAGGGAATTTTATACTCTTGTCTAAAGATCCTTGGGGGTGTTTTGTGCTGATAAGAAAACTGTGTACTTATTTGTATTTTAAAATGTCGCTTTTGGAGAAATCTATAGCTTCATTAAGTGTCTGTATTTCACTAAGTTTAGAAACTAAAGGCAGGCCACTGCTGATAATCCTCATCTGCCCAGTGAGGTCAGTAATGCTATCCATTTCATAAGGCTCTTATCAGGAAGAAATGAGCTAATCTTTGTAAAATGCTTCCAACTATGCCTGACTATGTAAAGGCTACATAAGTGTTAAATAAAATAATAAATAATAGGTTAGTAATAAAATATAAAAAAGGAATAATAACGGAATAGAATAAAATACACCTTGAATTTAGATTCTTTCATTATTATACCTGATCTTTGTTATTTGCAAAATCAGGGTCGTTACTCCAGAGAAGTCACTGTTGTTTCTGTCCCCTCCTGCTACAATGGGGTGATGTGGAAGTTCCACGCTGATAGCACCTTTTACAGATAACACAGAAGACACTTGCTGTATTTATTTTCAAGCTCAGGTTTTTGACTTATGTGCTGCTAAGGAGGATATTTGTCCTTAGCTACTTAGGTTTTTGTCAAAAAGATTATTATTGCATTGTCTGGTGGCCCAGGGTAGCCAGATGGTAACTGCCTTTATCCTGTTTAAAGTGTTTCTGGCTTGGAAGGTGATGAGCAACACCATTTGGCCCCTCTTCCAGGAAGAAATTCAAAGTTGCTTCAGACTCATGTTTTCTCTCCGTATTTCTATTGAGTCATTTACGATGTATTTCAGAAATTGTGCCAGAATAAAGCACTGGTCTCCTTTGACTGATACATTTACACTAATCACCACCCTTTCAGCAGAATCTGACTTAGAATGCCCTAATGACAGATTTCCTGCTGCTGTTTTTGCAACAGCCTGGGACTGTTCAGGATGGAAATCTACCCAGGCCTGGGGCTGCTGATCACAATATTGATAGCCTCCGGTCACTGCCTGGCATTTCATTCTATGGCTTGTCTTCAGGCTTTAGAGATTGGTGTGCTAACCACTCGCTGTTGTAGATGGATATTGGCTGAAAGCCTGACTTATGGCTCTCAAAATAATTGTAGTTTGCTGGTTACCAAGCCAATTAATTTTTAAAGTTTCCAGGCAAGATGTCTGCAGACTCAATTTGAACTTCAGTAACAAAGGAGCCTGGACCAGGTCTATGCATTAAAAATACCAATAGTATGTCCAGTCATATCAAAAAATAGCTGTAGCTATTGACATTCTTTAGATTGTTACCTTAGAAGCCAATGTGGTAGTTGCTCTTCATTTGGTAATGCTGACCGCTTAGAGTAACAGTTAAGTGGGAGCTAGAAACTGGGTACTTTTCTATATTTTATGGGTGCATGGATAGCATATAAATTAAATTATACCTTTATGGTTTACCTGACATTTCAGTATCCTGTGATTCAAAACTACTATAAAATGAAATTCTGGGTTTCAAACTTAGCTAGACAGCAGATTCCCTATTCATCACGTTGCCCTCTGTGAACAATTACAAGATCAACTGGAATAAGTGCTACAAAACTAGTGCACAGCATGCTTGCCATGGCAAGAAATCCTGGCCAAGGGAGTTGAAAGCAGTCTAACTTTCATCCATGTAGAACATTTTAGAAGTATCCACAGCCACATTTCCTCATTCTTTCTCAAGACCTTATTAAAGTCACTGACTTTTCTATGATAGTATATGAATATGTCCGTTAATGAAGAGTATCTCATCAAGTAACATAATGTCAGCACAGAATTAAATTTTAGCAGGTATGAGAATAAATAGTCCAGAAGCTAAGACTTGGCCATGCTAGCCATCTCTTTTTCTTCAGCAGAGCAGGAGGCTATCTGTCATGGATGTGTCCTTATAGAGAGCAATACGATGGGCATAAAGAATTAAAGACAGATAAGAAATAAGACTTTTCATTAATCAGCTACTCATATAGTTAGAGAGAATTAAATATTATTCAGAGTAGGAAGGTATCTTAGAAACAATGGGTGGAGAAAAACAATGCTATTATAATAGTTTAAATGAGAACTTTTTCTGTGTTTTTTTTTTTTTTCTGGACATGTACATTATTTCATTTAATTCTCATCACAACCCTTTGAGCGAGATGGCATTTTGGTTATTTTTTCAAAGGAGGAAATGGAAGTAAAGCATTATTAGGTATTTTGCCCAATGATAGACAGCAGAGCTAGAATTTTAGATCTGGTTGTGCCTGACTTAGAAGCTTGAATTCTTTCATCTAAAGCCTCCAGGTCACATTAGCTGAATGTACAGCAGAGTGGTGCAAAAGTGGTGTAATTTGGCTTAGTACAACTCCTCTAATAGAGCTGTTCTGTGTGGTCAGTATGACAATAATTCTGTAGAAAGCAGATCATGGGCATAGGAGACAAGTTAAAAGAGAGTTTTGCCTAAATTTTTAAAAATTGTATTTTAATTTTTTCCCTATAAAGAATTAATTTTTCTTAAGAAAGAGACCATGAAGCAAGACTACTATTAACTTGATGAGAAAGAAATGCTGAAAAATATTTTGCCTAAAACTAATTCTTTTCCAGAATGAATCTACATTAGGACTTATGTGGATATACAGAAAATTTAATGTAAAGAAGAAATGTAGTGGAAAGTGGAACTTAAGATTTAATAATAGAGGGAATGAAACTATATCCCCCTCATTCCTAGCATACTTTATACTTTAATATGTATTTCCTATAAACAAGACATTATCCTACATAACTACAATATAATTATAAAAATCAAGAAGATTAGTATTACTATCTAATGCTCAGACCATGTTCATGTTTTGCCCAAATTGCTAATAATGTTCTTATAGAGAAAGGATTCAGTTAAGAATCATGTAATTACTTTTGGTTGTCATGTTTCTTTGATCTCCTTTAGTTTGGAAGAGTTCTCCCTTTTTTATTTTGAACTTTTTTTTTTTACCTTGACACTCACAAATCTATTTTGAAGATTATAGACCAATAATTTTATAGAATGCCACTCACTGTGAAATTCTCATATGTTACATTATAATAAAATATAGGTAATGCATCTTTAACAAGGATATCGTAGAGCTGATACTATGGTCCCTATTCCTCTGAGGGTGGTGGGCAATTTTGTTCATTTTTATCACTTTATTAGGCAGTATATGTCAAGCCTTCCCACATTGAAGTTACTTTCATCCACTTTTGTAATGAATAAGTATTATATGAAGGAGTACTTTGAAAACTATATAAATATCCCACTTAATGTCAATCAACTTTCAAAAATATTCCATTTTTGAAAATATTCCATATTAACTCAGTTTTTTAATATAATTTTTATTCCATTACTAGCATTATTTGTTTTGCTGCTAAATTATTCCCAGATTTTCCAGTGGCTTTTGTGTCATTTTGATGCCCCCATCATTCTGTAAGCTCTTCCTTGCTTTCTGGATAAGATGTTCTACATTCATCTTTACCCTTCTTGCCCCAGCTCTGTCATCAACTATTTTTCCACAGATCCCTGTTCTTTCACTGAAGAATAGTATTTAGAAGCCAAGATTTGGGCATTAGATGTGCTCATTACCATTGGGTTATCACTGGTCTCATGCATCTCAATGGACACACACACACGTACACACACAAACAAATTTACATTTTTTACTATGTTTCTATTTATGTAGTTAACGAGCTAGCTGTTGAAGACGATGAACTTAACAATATTACTTTTAATTCAATCCTACAGGTTGTTTCTGGTTTTCTCGCATTTGGTATTTGTATCTCTCATTATACTGAAAAACTTGACCTCTGTTATTTTTGATGTATTTATTTGATAATTTTCCCTGCATGTATAGATTTGTACTGGTCCTGTCACCATTTCCTGCCCAAATACCCTTCTCATTCTACCTGAGCTCCAACTCCTTACTTCAGGCCGTTCCCTCATGTGATTGACATCCCCACCATTTTGAATCTCTGGTTCCAGATGTCTGGCCAGCCCTTGTAGTTACCTCATAGTTGTCACTCTGCATCAGGCAACCCCCTCCTCCTGATACCTTCCTCACCCTGCTCAGTGTCTAACCCATCACACTGGTCTCCCTCTTCTTCAGGTCCCCATCCCCTTGGCCTGTCGATACTCTGACACTTTTTACCAGGCCACTATCAAGCATGAGTGCCCCCCTTACCCTATCTGGCTCTCCATTTCTATCCCTCAATAAAAGTCCACATCACACTGTTTTGGTCCTATTACTCTGTGTAACCACACTTTCCTTCTCCATCGATGCCTGTTTTGCCTTGCCCCAGGGTTGAATTGCTCAGAAAGGCAATGGAAGGGAATGGAGGGGGAAGAAATGGGAAGAGGAAATTGAGGAAGAAGAACAAAGAAAACTTTTGAAAAAATATCACTGTCTTAGTATGGTAGACTGGCATTTATTTCTCACAGTACTGGAAGCTTGTAAGTCCAAGATCAAGACTCCAGCAGATCCAGTGTCCTGCTGAAGGCCTGGATCCTGCTCTGCATGTGGCCAAATTCATGCTGTATATTCCCATCTTCTTGCTGTTCAGTGGAGAGCAGAGAGCTCTGGTCTCATGGAACAGTTACAAGGGCACTAATCCCATTCATAAAGGTTCTACCTTCATAACCTCATTACGCCCTCAAGGGCCACCTCCAAACTCCATCACAGTGGGAATTTAGGCTTCAACATAGGATTTTGGAGGAACACAAACATTCAATTCCTAGCAATCATTAAGAATGCTACCTGTTTTCCTGCTAAATTTTGTCCTTGGAAGCATTTTACTAGAATAGTTTAGTAGATTCATTTTTACTCAGTTGTTCTTATGAATAATAATTCCAAAGAATCACAAATGAACCACTATTATAAACATACATGGGTAATTAATATAACTGAACTATCTGTTAAAAGCCTTGGATTATAATCAAACAATCTATAGCTCTATTTTCTTATGTATGTACTAGTGTGGCTAAAATGTTTATCAATATTGTAATGGGTATCATCTTTAAGCTGACCCAAATTTTAATTGGAATTCAGTCAAATTCAAGGCAAAGCTAACAGCACAAACCAAATGGTTTTTAAAATTTTCATTGCATTTCTTTGAAAGAAGACTTTAGAGTTTTGAAAAAATTTACCAGCTATAAATGAATGAACCTGCTCTCTTATAAATATAAACACAGGTTCTACCCAGTGCCCATTATGGGCAATGACTTCATCTCTGTTTGAAGAGACACTTCTAAGGATGACAAAAGTTGTCTAGGGTTATAGCTAGCCTTGAGCTCTTGGTGCTTTCCATTTAGTTAGGTATAACCTTGACCTTTCATTTTCATATTCTCTTTTACATCTTTTATGATAACTGGGAAACTAAACATAGAAACTTAATTTTCTCCAGAAAAAATAATAAAAATGTATTTTCAGATATAGAAGAGATGCACAGGATATGGAACAAAAATATTATGAAAACTGTCATCTCAGCCCTTATAGTCACATTTTTTCCACCTGCTTGGGGAATGGTACATCTCTGGCTTGTTGAACACATTCTTGCCTGCAAAATTGAAGATTGCCTGATCAAAAATGCTGCTTTTTAAGCATGGTGCTTCTTAGCTTATATTTTACACTTGGAAGAAAAAAGCATTAAACTATATACTAAGGCTTAATGGAATTGTGTTAAATAATGGAATTTACTTTGAAAAGATATACATTTCAGCAAGAACTATGTAGATCAATCAAAATTCATAGAGCACTCTTTAATGTCTAGATTTACTAAACTTGGAGAATCTAAGCCAAGCTGCAATACTTAGTCTCCACAGACCCCTATAATCCTAACAATATTTCAAAATTTTATAAAATAAATTAGCCACACTAGTACATACATATAGTGCAGCTTATACTAAAGGAATAATTTCCTTTTGTCTCTAAAATTCAGGTTTATTTTATTAAATGAACCACTAAACTAGTTTTGTAAAGTTGACAATATTTATATTCATAGATGAAGTTACATAATCCTAAGTACTTTGAACCTAAAAATACCCCAAGAACTAAAAACAATGTTCAAGTAACACAATTTCTAGCTGACTTTTAATAAGGGCTCACTCTAGGCCAGATGTATGTACCTTACATATATCTTCTCACTGGATTATTACCTCTATCCCAAGAGATACAAATTTTCAACATACCCATTTTTCAGATGAGGAAGCTAAGGCCTGGAGAGGCTGAACTGTCTCTTCATGTTATACATCAGGTAAAAGATGGTATGAAGACTTGGACTCAGCACTCTGCTTCTATGGTGCTTGCTCTTTGCCTCTGTGCAATAGCAGATGAGTGGAGAACATTCCAAAAAGTGGAACCTAGAATCTTCAAACTTTTGTGATTTTACTTATGCTAACTTGATTTATAGTCAATCATATTAAGACTATAAAAAGAAAATGTGGCATTTTTCCAAGTTCACTGTGCTATGGAGTCCTAGAAACTGATTAAAGATAATGTAGTTGAAATTAGAGTTTGATCACTTGTGGCATCAGGAGAAAATGAATGGGAGAGCCCAGTTTCTATGGTTCTGCTCCTATCATGGATCAAGAGTCATGCAGGCTCTTCCCACTGGACCCAGGCAGTGCTCACCGTAGTTATGGGCACTGATTCTGGAGCCAGACACACCTGCTTCCTAATCTCAGGTGGACCATTAATCAATACAAGTGATAGCCTCCCTGAGCTCCATTTTTTAATTTGTAAAAGAATAGTACATAATACCTCATTTTGCTGTTTTGTGATTAAATGAGATAATTCTTGCATAGTCTTTCCAATTCACCTCCATTTTCTGTTCACATGGTCCAGTTGCTGACAGGTGGCTGTCTAAAGTCTTTGTTAGCTTTCTGTGATGAGGTCTTGTCTGCGGCAAAATCCATTCTTTTCTTCCCACATCCATATTCATGTCTTGTATGTGAAGGTTGATCTGCATTTGAGTTTAAGGTCTGATAAAGGCAATCAAGTGACTCTCCTGGGAGTCATGGCATTTTAAAGGCAAATGTTACGAGTCCAAATACATCTAGTTGGCAGACTGTCAAGCTGGGTGACAATATTTTGGGTTGGCCAAAAAGTCTGTTTACTTTTTTTCTGTAAAATAAAAGACACATGTTTCATTTTTCAATAATAACTATTGATTTGGCTATTTTGGAGTATGTTGGTTATTTCTTGCTATTGGCTTCTAGTGGGTAGAGACCAGGGGTGCTGTTAGACATCTTTCAATGCATAGACAATCCCACAGCAAAGAATTATTTGGCCAAAATGTGAATAATATCAAGGAACTTCACAAACCACTTTTGACACATTTGATCAGTCTCAGTACCTTGTCAATACACTGCAAAAATCTTTTTGCATTTCAGTCATGTTTTTACCTTTCTGGAAATAATAATGCATAATATGCCAAAAATGTATATTTTCTTCCATCTTCAATATTAAAATGGCTGCACAAAAATTCACCAATTTTGATTTTTTAAAAATTCACGCTGATATGACAACTGTCACAATACAACTGAACAAAATTGTTTCAAGTGAAGTTAACTCTAATAGTGCTTAGTTGTCTTTTATCGTAGGGAAAAAACTATGAGGTCTGTTCAGGATATATCCAGCCATGTACTATGAAAATTAGAGACATTGATTGAAGAAGGTACAAGGTGCAAGAAACATTGTATATAGGACAATGATGCCACAGTCCCCTTCAAAATAGTCACCTCGGAATCTCACACAGTTCTACCAAGATCCCTTCCACTGTTCAAAACACTTTTAGAGAGAAGGTAGGGGAGGGAGGCAGAGAGGGAGAGAAACATCAATGTATGGTTGCCTCTTACCAGCCTCCAGCTACAGACCTGGCTGGAGACCTGTCTTGCAACCTGGTTATGTGCCCTGGCTGGAAATTGAACCAGCAACCTTTGGGTTCACAGGTTGGCACCTATCCACTGAGCCACCAGTCAGGGCAATGGCTTTTTAAAAATAATTTTAAAGAGGGATAGAAGGAGACTTGACTTTGGATGTTGCACACACAATACAATATACAAATGATTTATTATATTATTAAAATTATATCCCCCAAACCTACATAATGTTATTAACCAATGTCACTCAAATAATTCAGTACATTTTTTTAAAAAAAGGCTTTTAAGTCTGAAACTGTTAATAGTTTGTGAAATCATGTACTAGGCCATAAGTTCAGTAGGAAAAGCAGGTCAGCAGTCAGAAGCAAAAATGAAAAATCTGGGCACTACATAGGGCAAAAATAACTATTTTAGACCTATGTAATATCAATTGTCTTGAGAAAATGGAGATGCCAATTCCCAATGAACATTGTCTTAACGTTAAGAAAATGTCTGTTGGGAGCATGAACTTTGGTTTTTGTCTGTAGGATTCTTGTTATTAAAACCTTGAAAGTTGCTTTCAAAGACATATTGCATGTGGTTTCAGATTTTGCTTCTTCCTGATTTTGTTTTGCTTTGTGTGGTCAGGATTTTATTATGAGGCATGTTAGTTTGTAGAATTATCTGCCTAATATCCCCATCCTTATTCCCTCTGTCTTATTCCTGGCCTTCATCACTGTAATATGTGAATCATTATCAGATTCTGTTTATGTCACTTATCATCTGTACCTCATGATTATATATGTGACCTTGATCAGATCACCACTCAACTGTTCCATCTCAGTACCCTCCTTTGATAGAGAAGTTACTTTTAATCTCTTTAGAAAAAGATACACATACTTAGTTATTTGTGAAATATTTATCAGAGTCCTTGGAACTATACAATTGAGAAGGCACTTAAAAATATGACATTGGAAAAATCTATTTTTTTAAAACTAGGCAGTCTACCCAAGGGTAATACCATTGTGAATGGTTACTGTATATTTAATCATTTTACTGTGCTATATCCTATATACTGTAAATAATTCATGGGTACTTTCCACTAGGACAAGTTGAGAATGATGTGCCTAGGATATCAGTGACATATAAATGAATAAGCTAGATGAAATGCAAGTCTCCTCCTAATTGCTGCAAATGAAAAGAAATTAAAATGTCTTTGAATAAAACAGTCAAATCCCAAGATCCATCCAGTCATTTCAACCAATATTTAATCAAATTCAACCAGTGTATCTTTTATCAAATATTTGGGGGTCAGGTCTTTTCTGGCCACTGAGATTACAAGGTGAAACTTTTGTTAATGAGTTTATGGTCTGATGGGGAAGACAGATATTGTCCTAGAGAGAAAGGGTTATTATATGGCCTAAAGCAGGTAATGATTCATAATAGCCTTGCATTTTAGAAATATTTCCCGAGTTTCTTTTGAAGAAGCTTTGAGGGTAGGGACAAGAGTAAAACTGAATACTGATGCATGTTGTTGGAACACATTGCCATAGTCTATACAAGATTCTCTGGTCAGCAGTGAAAATTGAGGACCAATGTATATGACATGGTTCTTATCTCTTAAGGTGCTGAGAGTATACTTAGAGCTATATGGCACAAATAACAATATTCAATAACAATACTGGCCTTGTAGTCCTTAGAAGCGTGGGATACTTTTATTTATCTTTCTATTTCATGTCTGGAACATAGCTGTTGATCAGTAAATGTTTAAAAGAATGCATGAGTTGAAAGGCTAACAAACACAACATATATTTTTAAAAGGAGTGGAATTTCAGATAAGAAAATAATTACTATGGAGCATGATAACTTCAGGTATCAGGGACAGGCAGAGAAGACATAGTGGTTATCTTCCTTCACATCAGACAGGGCATGTAATCTGAGGTGGATGATTAGGTGTCAAATAGTTGTATTCCAAGAGGGCACAAGAAAGAAACTATGTGCATAGGTATGAGAATGGTGAAAATATGTGCAATTCTCTGACTTCTGGTATATTGATCTGGCTTGAGTATAAACAAGAAGGGATTGGGGTTAAAATAGAGGAGGGGTTAGGGAGTTAGAGACCACATCTTCAAGAGCTTCTTATGCCACACAAAGTAACTTCAATCCCACCCTGTAAAGGAATTTTGAGCAGAGGAGGGAAATGATCAGTTGTGTTGCTAGTCCACTCCAGCAGCAATATGGAGGATGCCCTGGAGGACTAGAGGTTAAATCAGGATGGTCAGTTAAATAGTTATTGGGACATCTCCATTTAAGTGGAAATAAGACCATGGTCAAAAATCACCCAAAACAACAGAACCAGAACAAGTTAAACTCTCTTATCAACAAAGAAACTAGAAGGCCTCTATAACTCTGAAACAACACATCTGAGGGGGATTGAATACAATGGGAATAAAACAGGAAAGAATCCGCTTGCCTGAGTATTTCAGACATTAGAGCCTATCAAGTGAGCTGGGAGGCAATGTTATAAATTATTGCAGTATACAGAGACCCAGGTTCTAAGGTTAGGGAAGGAAGAGAGCCTGAGAAGTAGTATAAACATGCCATCTATAGTGAAGAAAATGGAGTGTGAACTATGACCATCATTTCACCTTCTCTGAGGAAGAATGAATAGATGTACAAGAGAATCTGAGGGTTACTCTAGTGGAATTTTTTTCCACATGGAAAGAACAATGAGTGGTAGGTAAAAATTGTTCTTCTAATGAAAATGGATAAAAAAAAAGACTCCCATTAATGATATCATAGAATTGTGAAAATTTATATCATGAGGAAAATAAATTGGTGTATAACTTATATACAATAAAATCTATCCTTTTAAAGTATAATTCAGGGGCTTTTACCATACTCACGGAGTTGTGCTGTTATCATCACCATCTAATTCAGGAAGTTTTTATCCTAAAAAAAACCCTATACACTTTCTCCACTTCTTCTAACTCCTGATAACCACTATTAATCAACTTTCTGTTTCTGTGTATTTGCTTATTCTGGATATTTGACATATATTATATAATAGGTGGCTTGTTGCCTTGGCTTCTTTCACTTGACATGCTTTCAGGGTTCATGTATCAGAATGCATGTATCAGAAGTTTATTCCTTTTGATGGCCAAACTTCTTTTATATGAATACAATACGTTTTGTTTTGTTTTTAGTCATTTATCATTTAGTATTTCCTTAAGAAATGCTGGGTCATATGATAACTCTGTTTAATTTTTGAGTAACTGCCATGCTGTTTTTAAAGTTACTGCAACATTTTACATTTCCACCAATACTTTATGATGAGAATTCCAATTTCTCTACTTTAGAGTTGTTATTGTTCATCTTGATCATTGCCATCTTAGTGAATGTGAAGTGATATCTCATTGTAGTTTTGATTTGCATTTTCTTAATGACTAAAGTGTTGAACATAATTTCATGATCTTATTGGTCATCGTATACCTTCCTCTTTGAAGAAATGTTTGTTCATATCCTTTACCTATTCTTTAGCTAGGTTATTTGTGTTTTTACTATTAAGTTATAAGAGGTCTTTATATAGAATACCAGTTCCTTACCAGGTATATAATTTGAAAATATTTTCTTCCATTCTGTGAGTGGTCTTGTGGGTTTTTTGGTAGTGTCCTTTGAAGCACAAAAAAAAATTTTTTTTAATTTAATTTTATTGTTGTATTACATCCATCTTCTTTGTACTCTCCTCTGTCCCCTTCCCCATCCATCCACTCCCCACCAAAAGTCAATCCCACTTGTTGTCCATGTCCATGGTTCTTCCATACTAGTTCCTTGACTAAACTGCTCCCCTTCTTTGCCTCCTCCTCCCCACTCCCCCCTGCCCACTGAAGGTCTATTTGTTGTATTCATGTATCTGGTTCTGTTTGTTTGTTTTGTTCATTATTGTCCAGTAATGGGTGAGATCATATAGCATTTGTCTTTCACTGGCTTATTTCACTAAGCAAAATTCTTTACAGTTCCATCCATGTTGTTGCAAAGGTAGGAGTTCCTTCTTTCTGCTGTGTAGTATTCCACTGTGTAAATATACCAAAGTTTTTTGATCCAATCATCCACTGATAGACACTTAGGCTGCTTCTAGCACTTGACTATTATAAATAGCGCTGCTATGAACATAGGGGTACATAGGTTCTTATGAATTGGTGTTTCAGAGTTCTTCAGGTATAGTCCTAGTAGTGGGATTGCTGGATCAAAAGGCAGTTCCATTTTTAGTTTTTAAGAAAACTCCATACTGTTTTCTACAGTGGCTGCACCAGCCTGCATTCCCACCAACAGTGCACAAGGATTCCCTTTGCCCCACATCCTCGCCAACACTTGTTGTTTGTTGATTCGTTGATGATTGCCATTCTGACAGGTGTGAGGTGGTATCTTATTGTGGTTTTAATTTGCATCTCTCTGATGGCTAGTGATGTTGAGCATTCTTTCATATGCCTTTGGGCCCTTTGTATATCTTCCTCAGAGAGTTGTCTGTTCAGGTCCTTTGCCCATTTTTTAATTGGGCTGTTTATCTCCTTGGTGTTGAATCACATTAGTTCTTTATATATTTTGGATATCAAAACCTTGTCTGAGGTATCATTGGAAAATATGTTTTCCCATACAGTTGATTTCCTTTGAATTTTGCTGGTGTTTTCTTTAGCTGAACAGAAACTTCAGTTTGATATTGTCCCATTTGTCTATTTGTACTTTTATTTCCATTGCCCTCAGAAATATCAGTAAACATATTTCTGCATAGGATATCTAAAATTTTACTGCCTGTATTTTTCTCTAGGACCTTTATGGTGGCACTGCTTATGTTTAAGTCCTTTATCCATCTTGAGTTTATTCTTGTGTATGGTATAATTTGGTGGTCTAGTTTTGTTTTTTTTGAATGTCGCTGTCCAGTTCTCCCAACACCATTTGTTGAAGAGACTCTTTTTACTCCATTTTATATTCCTTCCTCCTTTATCGAATATTAATTGACCATAGAGTCCTGGGTTTATTTCTGGCCTCTATATTCTGTTCCATTGATCTATATGTCTATTCTTATGCCAGAACCAGACTGTTTTGATTACAGTAGCCTTGTAGTATAGTTTGATGTCCGGTGTTGTGATTCCTTCTATGTTGTTGTTCTTTCTCAAGGTTGCTGTGGCTATTGCTGGGTGTTTTTGGCTCCATATAAATTTTTGAAGTATTTTTTCTATCTCTGTGAAGTCTGTCATTGGTATTTTAATTGGGATTGCATTGAATCTATAGATTGCTTTGGGTAGTATGGACATTTTAATGATGTTAATTCTTTCCATCCATAAACATGGTATATGCTTCCATTTATTTGTATCTTCCTTAATTTCTTTCTTCAGTGTTCTGTAGTTTTCTGAGTACAGCTTTCTTCCCTCTTTGGTTAAGTTGATTCCTAAGTACTTTATTTTTCTTGTTGCTATGGTAAATGGGATTTATTTTCTAGTTTCTACCTCTGATGTTTCATTACTGGTATACAAAAATGCTTTTGATTTCTGGATATTGACTTTATATCCAGCTATTTTGCTAAATTTGCTTATTAGATTGAGTAAATTTTTGATGGAGTCTATCAGGTTGTGTATATACACTATCATATCATCTGCAGATAATGACAGTTTGACTTTCTGCTTTTCAATTTGGATATCTTTGATTCCTTTTTCTTCTCTGATAGTTATGGCTAAAACTTCCAAAACAATGCTGAACAGAAATGGAGATAGTGGACAGCCTTGTCTTGTTCCTGATCTTAGGGGGAAAGCTTTTAGTTTTTGCTTGTTGAGTATGATGTTGGCTTCAGGTTTCTCATATATGGCCTTTATTATGTTGAGGTACACACCCTCTATTCCCATTTTGCTGAAGGTTTTTATCATAAATAGTTTTTATACTTTATCAAATGCTTTTTCAACATCTATATGATTATATGGGTTTTGTCTTTTATTTTGTTGATGTGGTGTATTACATTTATTGATTTGCAAATGTTGTAACATCCTTGCATTCCTGGGATGAAACCCACTTGATCATGGTGTATGATCTTTTGAATGTATTGCTGGATCCAGTTGGCCAATATTTTGTTGAGAATCTTAGCATCTATGTTCATCGGAGATATTGGCCTATAGTTTTCTTTCTTAGTTGTGTCTTAACCTGGTTTTGGGATTAGAATAATATTGGCCTCATAAAAAGGGTTTGGGAGTCTTCCCTCTTCTTTGATTTTTTGAAATAGGTTGAGAAGAATAGGAGTTATTTCTTCTTTAAATGTTTGGTAAAATTCACCTGTGTAGCCATCTGGTCCAGGGATCTTGTGCTTAGGGAGATTTTTTATTACTTCTTCAATTTCACTAGTTGTTATTGGTCTATTCAGGCTTTCTGCTGCTTCTGGATCCAGTTTTGGTAGATTATACATTTCCAGAAATGTGTCCATTTCACCCAGGTTGTCATATTTCTTGATGTATAGTTGTTTGTAGTAATTTCTTAGAATTCTTTGCATTTCTGAAGTATCAGTTGTGATTTCTCCTCTGTCATTTCTGATTCTGTTTATTTGGGTCCTCTCTCTCTTTTTCTTAATGAGTCTGGTTAAAGGCTTGTCAATTTTGTTAGTTTCAAAGAACCAGATCTTGGACTTACTGATTCTTCAAATTGTAGTTTGAGTCTATTAAGTTATTTAATTCTGCTCTGATCTTGAGGATCTCCTTCCTTCTACTTGCTCTGGGCTTTGTTTGTTGTTGCTCCTCTAGTTCTTGCAGCTTTATGGTTAGGTTGTTTGTATAAGCTTCTTCTATTCTTTTTAGGTAGGCTTGTATTGCTATGAATTTCTCTCTAAGGACTGCCTTTGCTGTGTCCCATAGGTTTTGGCTGTTGTATATTCATTGCCATTTGTTTCCAGAAACTTTATTTCATCTTTGATCTCACTGTGTAACCATTCATTACTTAAAAGCATGTTGTTATTCAATCTCCATGAGTTAAGAGTGTTTTTGGTTTTTTCCCTTGAGATTGGTTTCTAGTTTCAATCCATTGTGATCTGAAAAGATGCTTGGTATGATTTCAATTTTCCTGTATTTGTGGAGGCTTGTCTTGTGACCTACCATGTGGTCTATCTTTGAGAATGTTCCATGTGCATTTAAAAAGAATGTGTATTTTGCTTCTTTGGGATGAAAGGTTCTGTATATATCAGGTCCATTTCCTCTAGAGTGTTGTTCAATGTCACAATATCCTTGGTTTTTTTTTTTTTTTTTGGGAGATCTGTCCATTGTTGATAATGGGGTATTAAAACCCCCTACCATTAGTGTTGCTGTCTATATCCTTCTTGAAGTCCTCCAAGATTTTCCTTATATATTTGGGTGCTTCTATGTTGGGTGCATATATATTTATAAGGGTTATGTCTTCTTGATGCATTGTCCCCTTAAGTATTATGAAATGTCTGTCTTTGTCTCTCTTTATGGCCTTCATCATAAAATCTATTTTGTCTGAAATAAGTATTGCTACTCCAGACTCTTTTATGTCCATTTGCTTGATATATATTTTTCCACCCCTTCACTTTCAATCTGTGCTGATCTTTTGTTCTGAGGTGTATCTCTTGAAGACAGCATATATGTGGGTCATGTTTTCTTATCCTTTCAGCTACTCTCTTTTGATTGGCACATTTGATCCATTTACATTTAAGGTTATTTTTGATTGATACTTATTGCCATTTCCCCCCTATGTACCTGTGTTCCTCTCTGTCTCTATGTTTCTTCATTTTTTAAAAGCAGACCCTTTAGCATTTCTTGCAATGCTGGTTTGGTAGAGATGTATTTTTTAAGTCTTCTTTTGATTGGGAAACTCCTTATTTCTCCTATTTTGAATGAGAGCCTTGCTGGGTAGAGTATTCTTGGTTGCAGGCCTTTGTTTCCCATTCCTTGGAATATTTTTTGCCATTCCCTTCTGGCTTGTATTGTTTCTGTTGAATCATTTGATAACCTTATTGGAGTCCCCTTATATGTTATTTGCTGTTTTTCTCTTGATATTTTTAGGATTCTCTCCTTATCTTTGAAATTTGCCATTTTAATTATAATGTGTCTTAGAGTATGGGTATACTTCGACTCATCCTCCTTGGGACCCTCTGTGCTTTCTGAACTTGAGTAACATTTTCACTCATCATGTTAGGCAAGTTTTCTACCTTAACTTTTTTTGAACAGGTTTTCCATTCCTTGTTTCTCATCTCCTTCTGGTATTCCTATGATATGGATATTATTGAGTTTCATGTTGTCCTGCAGCTCTCTTAAAACCTCATCATTCTTGTTCAAACTTTTTTCATTCTGTTGCACTGTCTTGGAATATTTTTCTACATTGTCCTCCAGCTCACTGATCCAATCCTCTGCTTCCTCTAGCCTGCTATTGATTCCTTCTACTGTGTTCTTCAATTCAGAAATTGTATTCTTCATTTCCTCCTGGCTCTTACTGATAGTTTCTATGTCTTTTTTAATGTTGGTGTAGTTCTCAGTACATTCCTTGTAGCTTCTCTGGTATTGTTTGTAGTTCCCCTGGAGTTGTTTGTAGTTTTCTTTGAGCTTGCTGAGCTTGTTGAGCTTCTCTATCATCATTATTTTGAATTCCATATCTGATAGTTTGTTTGCCTCTGTTTCACTTAGTGATCTTTCTGGGGATTCCTCTTTTCCTTTTGGTGATGGACTGTTTCTTTTTCTCCCCATTTTTAGGTTTCATTGTAATCCAATCAGACTGTGATCAGCTGCCAAGCTAAGGAACTGCTAGGCTGGAAGGATGATTTAGTTGTAATCCTATCAATCTGTGATTCACCACCAGACTCAGATGCTGCTTGGGGTGACGGACCAATTCAGTTGTAAATCAATAGATCAATATGAAACTCAGGCCCTGTTGGGCTAGACAGAGGTTCAGTTATAATCCAATGGATCGCCTACCAGCTCAGGTGCAGCCTGGTGGGACAGATTCAGATGGAAATCAATGAATCTGTGATCAGCCACTAGGCTCAGGCACCACTGGGCTAGGCAGCAAGATCCAACTGTAATCCAATGAGTCTGTGATTAGCCACCAGGCTCAGGTGGCGCTGGGCTCAACTGAAAGATTCTATTGTAATCCAATGGATCTGTGATCAGCTGCCAGGCTAAGGGGCCACTGGGCTAGACTGAAAGATTCAGTTGTAATCCAATGAGTTTGTGATCAGCCACCAGGCCCAGAGGCCAGTGGGCGGGACAAGCCAACTCAGTTGTGAACCAATGATTCCATGATTGGCCACCAGGCTCAGTTGCCACTTGTTTGGGGCTGACTATCTGACCCAACTGTAAGTCAGAGAGTTTGTAATCAGCCATCAGGCCCAGGTTCTGCTGAATGAGAAGGACTGACTCAGTTGCAAATCAATGAATCTAGGATCAGCCACCAGGCTTGCATGCCACTGGAAGCACAAAATTTTTAATAGTTTAGTTTGTCATTTCTTCTGGTGATTGTGCTTTTCTTGTTATAGGTAAGGATCCATTGATTAACTAATCAAGGTCACAGATACCTGTGCCCATGTTTTCTTCTAAGATTTTTATAGTTGATCTTTTATATTGGATTCATCCAATACCTATTGGATCCATTCTGAGTTATATTTTGGTGTATGGTCATAGGCAGAGGTCCAAATTAGTGAATGTGAATAGCCAGTTATCCCAGCACCATTTGTTGGAAAAGCTACACTTTCTCCATTACAGTATCTTGGCACCTTTTTAAAAATGAATTGAATGTAAATGTAAGGTTTTATTTCTGGAACTTTATTACAAGGAGATCTAGTTTTAGTTTGCTACTTGGCTCAATATTAAATAACAGCTTGCCAACCATAAAGATATAAACTCTGAAATGAAAATAACCAAAATTTGTGGTAACTATATAACAAGATGGGGTGTGGAGAAGAGAGTGTAAATTCTCATAATAGCAATTTAACAAATACTGTCTGAGTTGATGAAGAGATTGCAGCATGTGCAATATTATTGAGAAGTTTTAAACTAAATTCCAAAAGGAAAATTTGAGGATGGTTGTCTTGTCAAGGATAAGGGGACAGCAGACATGTGTGCAAAATGTCTCGTAACACTGTTTGAGTTGTCCACTACATATGGGTATTACAACATAAAATTATTGATCACAAATTGTAGTGAAATGTTTTTAGTAAGAAGCCTTATGGTTAGGGGCTGAAAACTGAAGGAGAGGAAGTCAGCATGGCCTGGTTTTCAAGGAAATAGGAAGCTATGTTTTCAAGGAAGGTGACAGGAAAGGAAGGGTGGGGAAGGAGAGAAGGCAAGGGGAAATATTAGCTTAATAATTGTATCAATTCATTTAACCAATATTTATCTTTAAAAGATTTAAAATGTATATATATAGGCTGAGGGAAAAATGAATGGTAGGAAAATTTGAGGGAATAAGGCTTGAGTGTTCTGGAGAGATGCTTATTTTTCTGAGACTGGAAGGAGTATTGGAGGATGGGAGTGAATGTGAATAAATTTCCATGAGGAGAGATAAACTGAAATTTCTTTTTTCTGGCAGACCTTTAAACTAAGAATGGAAAAGGGTCATGTACTATAAATAAGTTGATCAGTCTTTGAGGAGAAAGGTGGAGATTTGAAATATCTAGTTGGGGGATTAGAAATGGGGACCAACATATATAAAACTAACAAGTGGTGCTGGAGAGTCAAATAATTTTTAAGCTGTTATGAATTACAATGATGGCCACCATCCCTGAACTCTCTCACTGTCAGGTGATTTCTGTGGAGAACAATAGCACTTAGTGGTCTGGGTGGGTGAGTTGAGAAAAGGGTTATTTATTAGGATGAGGGTTGAGGAGTTTAGAGTTGTTTTGGATGAGAGGACCCTGCTGAAAGTGTTAAGAAAATAAAACTAGCTCAAGTGGCTGTGCTTGGGGATGGAGGGAGTTGAGGTTGGGAAATACAGTGTTCAAGGGACTTGTAGTGTCCATGAGGGTGAAGAAAAGTTTTGAAGAGGTAAGAGGGATTTTAAAAATTTACAAATGAAAAAGAAGTGGAGATGTAAATCTTCAGTCAGCCAAATATCTTGCCTTGCCTTGTCCCCTGAGGTGTTTTGCAAATACATTTAGTGTTTGTGTAATGGCATTATCTGTGAAGACAAGGTATAAGCATATTTAAAATGGAAAATTGTACATTGAAAGTTGACTATGAGAACAAATAACCCCTACTTCAAAATGAGAATTTAAGAAAATGTGGTCTCAGGAGATTCTGAAGGATGGCAAGAGAAGAACTTTTGCAAAAGTACCATGAGCATTCTAGTCATTGTGCAAGAGAAACTGAGGCTGGGTGAAGAGAATTATGGCCTTTAAATCTTGACATTCAGTAGTGCCTTTCCAAAGAAAAGGAGATCCAGATGGACCTTGACCACTTAGTCAATGTCCGTTTAATCTCCCCTTAAGTTAAATCTCCTCCAGGTCGCCTCCCCCAATGAAGTCTGTAAAACAGTTGTAAAGCTAGTGAGCCCTCTCAAATGACATTTTTATATAGCCAATCAGCTTCATTTCACTCTGCCTATCTTTCTGTGCCACAGCTGCTGATTTTCACCTCCTTCATTTCCAAGTGGGAGCTCAAGTACAGGGTGGGGCAAGAACACAAAACAGCATAGCAGTAAAAAGGAAAATATAAAGGGATGGACAATGAAAATGTAAAATAAAGAGTTCAAAATGGGAATGAGGGATTTGGAAAGAAATAGAATTTGTAAAAGTAATAAAAATAATATTGAGAAAAAGGAAAAGGAGCAAAACAAATGATAATGGCAGAGAGTTTCATAGTCATTTTGAGATTGCTTTGTTTGCTGGTTTGTTATGAGGAGTAGTAAATATGGGCCCCTTATATAATCAGTTCTTATTATCCTATTTTTCACTGAGAACACAAGTAGAAATGGTGGTCACATGCAAGGCACACACTCCAGGATATACCAGGTTTATGAGCAATTTATGGCACACTAATTTTCATTCAACTCCTTTCTCTTTCAGCTAAGAATGCAGATATAAGCAAATAGGTAAAAGTGATTTTGTTACAGGAATAACTTTAATTTATCTAAAAATTAAAACACTTGAACATTTAACTGTTACAAATTACTCTCACAACCAATAGTAGCACTTAGGCTGAGGACAGCTAGGATAAGTTACTGATGAAATTTTGCATGACAGTTTGCTGCCCAATAGAGAATAGTTTCTATATGTAAATGAATAGCTGGGGGAATACAATCAATTCAGCAAATAAATTTTGAGCATCTCTCATGTTTGAGGTATATTGAGCCTGATATCATAAGCTCTCCAAGAGCAATATTCTTCCTGATCTTGTTCCTTCTACCCCTCCTCCTCCTTTCCCTCTCTCCCATATCTCAGTTTCTATCACTCTGTGTTCTACAATTACATGTATGAATCATAGGTGCTTTGGTTCTATAAGGGTACAAATGATGTAGAATCTCCAAGTACCATTTTAAACTAAGGGGAAGAAAATATACACAATTAAAAATCTGATGTAATTTCTTATGCATGAATACTACCAGTTTTCTCCTTGTCCTGTATTTGTATCATCTATATCCTGTGACCTTTAAGAGTTCTACCTTTTCCAGGAAAGTCTTAAGTCTTAGGAGATGCAGAATCAAGAGCATCTGAAAACTTGTTAAAAAACAAAAACAAAACAAAAAACAAAAGGCTAACTCAACTAGAAGGAGAAGCAAGAAGTGCCATGGATACTGGGTGAATGGAAGAATGTTGAAAGGTATACCATCCGAATTGTTCTAGAGCAATGGAGAATTGAGAAATGGCAAAATAACTTTTTGGAGTTTTATTGTGGTTTATATATTGGATAGAAAGTACAAAGGAAAAGAGGAAAATACAAATTGGCATTATAGTTTAAATATCTTTATTGCAGGGCTCCTTTTTGAATGTGTTTCATATGGAGACTGAGCCACGTGGGACCCTGGCCTTTTGAAAGGCTACATTTTTGAATACATAAAGCAATTAGTTTTAATGGTGGCAACAATTGCTTTTGGGGGGGCCACCATAAAATTCTGATGGGACATTGAGAGAGGTCAGGGTAATATTGAAATGGGTTTTTGAAGGTTGTAAGAATCCTTGGGTGAATGGGAAAGACACTTCATGATGAAGATAATGCCTGAGAAATACCAAGTTGTTTGAAAGTATAAAATCTGTGTGTTGGAACATAGATTTTATGGCTGTGTGTGGCAGGAAATGAAAAAGATTTGTTATAACTACTGTAATTTATTGGATGCTTGGTAAAAGCCAGGTATTTACAGTTATCTTCATTGTTGCAACCAACTTGTGACTATATTCATCATTATAGTCAAGGGTAAATAACGAGGAGGATAGAAGCCTGGTAAATACTGGCACTAAACATGAAATAGAGAAATAGAGGAATAAAATATAGTCAGGAATAGTAGAGAATCAACAAAAACCAGCTCCTCGAAGCATAGGAAACATAGCCCAATACAGGTAAATTTGGGGTAAGGGGGCCAAATTTCAGTAGTTTAAGGAATGATAATAGAGCAGAAACTAACATTTAGGAGGCTATTGTTGGCATCCTGGGAGAGCATTTTTCAGTAGAACATTGAAAATAGAAATGCTATTAGAGGAAGCTTCAATGACTGTATAATGAGGAAGCAGAAGCAGCCTAGAAAGAACCAGCTGCTCTTGGGGATCAATGGCCCTTGAAGGAATGAGAGTGACTCAAGTTATCAACCAGGCCCAAGAATCTTCTTATAGATGAGGAGGAAGAAACAAGCAAGGCAGCTGGATTAATCTATGAGAGAGAAAACATCAGCAGTGCAGGCAATTTTGGTGGGAGGGCAGAGGCTCCAGAAGACAGTTGGAAGAGTGGGACTTGGAAGAGAAGGAGACCATGGGAAGACAGAGCTGGAAGTTGACCTCTCTACTGAATTTTTATCTAGTGTTTTTAGTACATCTCCCTATTTCCATAGGAGATAGGGGGTAGTAAGCCAAACTTGATAATTGGAGCATGGTAATAATTCCAAAGGATCCGAGTACAATAGGACCCTGAGCTTATTCCTGATGCTGGCAGAGTCAATAGTTCCAGGACTTCTTGATAAAGTAGCTATGACTTTTCTGAATACTGGAAATTTTGAGCAGAGAGTAGGGATGTAACCTTGTCAGCTTTACTTACAACTAGGCCCAGCAAGAACAAGGCAGGGCATAGAATGAAACACAGGCTCGGTGGGGCCTTATGGATGTCTTAGCTCTCGCCCATTCATTCTCAGAGCAAATCTTTCACAGTGGATCCCATAATTATAACACTGATCACATCCAGTAAAATGTTTAGCCAGTCAGCTATCCCATAATGCTTTGGGGTGTGAGGTTGTTCAGGAGCATAGAATTCTGTCCAAGCACATTCACAGTATAGTCAGTGTTAGCTGCACACAACTTATGTTGGGCCCTATTTCCAGCATGCTGTAGTTAATTTTGTTGTGTTTTTTGCAGGGAATATTTTTTCCCTTACAGAATTGAAGTTTCTTTAGGCCAGAAAAAGAACCCACTAGTTTTCAGAACATAGAAACAGATGCTCTGTTAGATCTGAATTTGTGACTTGGAAACAAAATATCATCACATGGTATTATGTCAGTGCCTCACCAATCAGACTGTCTTCTCATAGTTACCTGTTGATTTTTAGTGCCTCAAATGTCAGATTTTTTTCTTTATAACTTATATCTTCTTATTTACCTTATTAAACTCTAACCATTTATGAGGGGGTGTTGGGGGGAATCCTAGTCAGTTAAATCTGATAAAGGGATTCCTTTACATACATTTCTCAAAATATTCCACTACTTATAATTAGATCCTTAAAAACTTCCAGCCCTTGCTGGCAGCACAGTGGATAAGGTGCCAGCCTGTGAACCCAAAGGTTGCTAATCTGATTACCAGACAGGGCACATAACCAGGTTGCAAACCAGGTCTCCAGCCAGGTCTGTGGCTGGAGGCAGGTGAAAGGCAACCATACATTGATGTCTCTCTCCCTCTCTGCCTCTCTCCCTACTCCTCTCTCTAAAAATAATAAAATCACTAAAAAAGAAAAACTTCCAAGGAATTAGAAAAGGACCCTCCCCCCCAATTCCATAGATGACAAAACTGAGGTTCAGAGGTTATGTGACAAGCTTATCTTAGAAGTGGCTAAGCTAGAAGGAGAAGCCAGGTTTTTGCAATCTTAGAACCATCTTATGCAACTGCTTACTTCATGGAGAAATTAACTGTTTAAGAGGCAGGACATCAGGGTTCTAGAAATGCAGGCTTTAAAACCAGGTTAGAGGGTTGGTGTCACTGTTTCACATTAGGTGATTAGGTGACCATTTATTGAGCACCTGGTGTGTGCCAGTCACCACGCTCTTTGCTCTACAAGTGCTCTCACTTACTGATGACACACAGGGCTGCAAGGTTGGTGGCATTATCTTTTAATAAGTACAAAACTGGTACTTAAAAAGACTGACTGACCAGTGATAGAGCAGCTGATGAATGACAGTCAGGATTTGAATCCTATTCTGCCATGTTTCCTCCATCCTTCCTCACTGGAGTTCACAGCTTATAGGCCATGTGACCATGCAAAATGCACTTCAGTTTCACTCCTTATTTTTAAAATGGATCCATTTGCAACAACATACCTTGCAGGGTGTTTGACAATAAAATCAGAACATAAGGGAAACACCAAAACAATTATCTTTGGTTGCTTCAACAGGCTGATGGGTGCTATTTGTCACAATATTACTCAGTTGGTTATTGTTGAAGATGGAGCTGTGCTCTAGGTCTTCTGATTTCCAGCCACTCATGTTACCCTGTGCTGCTGACAGAAGGGTCTTGTGGGGCAAATGACAGGAGGGAGAGGGAGAGCAAATAGGGCTGAAAGTAGGAGTAGTCAGCCTTGACAGTTGCAACTATAATGACAGTCACATGGCTGCTCAGGAAGGGACCCTCGGAAAAGAAGTCAGTCGCAGGTTGCGGGGGAATGGCTGGAAAACAGAAATAGCCCCAGCAGGGAGGAGGCATTGATGGATGTGAAAATGAGCCAAGCCATCTTTTGGCTTAATTTACCATTTATTTGACTTGAGGTGTAAACCAGGAGAAGATTCATTTAAAGTGGATTTCAAATTATGAAATTGAAGAAGCTGCACATTGTAGGTGTAGAAGTTACAGGTGGTATGACTGCAGCCAAACACAGAAAGGATCAAATAGATATGATTAAAACATAATTGGAGCTAAAGATGGATTATAGTCATAAGAAAACACCAAGCTGTTTTGAATGGGTTTACCCATCGGTTTCCTCATTCATTCACGCATTAAGTACTCCTCATCTCTGGCCACGTGGACAGTGACAGCAGTTAGCAATACAAAGCTGAAGGAAGAATGGCTTTTTCTCTGAGTTCAGATTCTGGTAGGAAACTTGTATAAAATAAGTATGTATAATATGGCATGAAAAGTCACATGAATGCATCTTTATGTAGTATTAGAGTATAGAATATGAATACTTAACATGGCCTTGAAGAGCCATTTAAGAACTACTTAACTAATAAGTTCAAATGATCATTTTCTTGGAAGATCAATAGCAGCTATTCTGAAGGAAAAGTGAGTGAGGGTAGTTTTGAAGAAAGAAAAAATAAGTACAAAGATAAAGGTTCTGTGCTCAAGGACATGCAATGATGTGGTGTGGTCGGGGTTGAGCCCATGAGGGAAGGAGATGGAGAGTGGAGGATCACACTGAGGTAGTGTGTTAAGAACTTTGGAGTTACACTTGTGGGTGATGGAGCAGACCTTCGTAGGGGCACTGAGACAGAATTAGGTGGATTCAGAGGTCACTGCATTTTTGTCCAGGTGAGAAATAAAGGCCTGGAGTAAGGTAGAAGAATGGGAAAGGAGGGCTAGCATGAGACTATCTTCAGATTGCTTTTTTATTTTTTTAAGTTCCTAATAACTTTCTATTTTAACACATTGCTGACTGGCAATTTTATATAAAAGCAAATACTAGTGAAAACATGAGTTAACTCATGTAGCAAACTATCTCCACTTGTTCATTAACACATTGTGGACTAGCAATTTTACAGCAAAATCTAATGCAAGTGCAAGCTTGAGTTAACTCATTATCAGTAAACAATGTTTGGGATTGAAAACATGAGTTCTTTCATGACTGGCCAACAATAGAAGTACCTAAATAAAAGTCCCTATATACATTAGATAGTTATTTTTAAGTATCCAAATAAAAGAACTGTGCATAGTGCGATACCATTTTTCAAATCATTGGCCAATGGTTTCCTTCACACTTTGATTTCTTTTCTCCAATCCATTTCTTCCTTCTCCTCCTTGGGTCACACTCACCATTTTCCACCCCTCAGCTCTCTCAACACCAGGTCCTCATCTTGCTCCAGCCCAGGCCTTGATTCCAAAGACAGGAAAAATGGTCAAGCATTGAGCTGGTAGGAGGAATCCTCTGAAAAAGGCTGGATTATCTCTGTTGGGGAAAACCTAGACTAAGCCAGGGCCAGGCTCACGGGTGGGTGAGAAGATGAGATAATAACTGTGGCCCTACTTGGCAGAACAGTTACTGTGAGGGGGCAGCTGTCCTGAAAACTTTAGGGAAACAGCTCAGCTCAAAGGTTATGAAGTCCATTCTGACCTACAATAGAGGTCACAGCTCAAGAGACTCTTGGTTTAGAGCGGGCTAAGTAAAGAGAAGCATTAGAGCCAGAAGCAGCTAATGATTTATATAAAATTATAATGTATGTTTAGTGTATATAAATCTTATAAAATTACTTTGTTATTTGCTAACATTTAGAAAATTTTATGTGTACAATAAATAGCACTGTTCAGTTTAGTTAATTGTGTAAATTACATTGAACAAATCACCTTGAAAGGTAAAACACTGATAACACCGCCATGTACCTTGGAATTAAATACAGAAGTACCATAGTAGTTATTTTGCTAGTTATTACAATGGCCAAATGAAATGTGCTTCCTATTTGATTGTGGAACCTTTGTGCATTATCATGGAAAATGGTAGTTGTTCCAGAAAAGTAGGACCAACTCAACTTCCAAAAAATGGGCAAAAGTATAGTTTAAAAACTACAGGTTGAAGATTCCTAGCCATGTTTTGTTTCATTCACTCATTTATTAGCTGATTTTTTAAATTGTATTTTTCTTAATTACCATTATCCCTTCCCTCAGCAGTCACCACAATGTTGTCCACGCCCATGAGTCCTTTTATCTTTTTTGCTTGATCCTTCCATGCCCTGACCACACCCCCAAATAGCTGTCATCTGCCCTCCATCTGTGAGTCTGTCTCTATTTTGCTTGTCTGTTCATTCCCTTCATTAGATTCCACATAGGTATGAAGTCATATGGGATTTGCTTTTCTCTGACTGGCTTATTTCACTTAGCATAATGTTCACCAGGTCTCTCCATGCTGTAGCAGTGGGTAAAATATTTTTCTTTTTTATGGCTAAGTAGGATTCTATCATGTAAATGTTGGAATTCCATGGTTTTATCCACTTATCTACTGATGGACACTTGGACAGCTTTCATATTTTGGTGATTGCAAATAACATTGCAATAAGCATAAGGGTACTTACGTTCTTTTGAATTAGTGTTTTGGTTTTCTTCAGATAGATTCCTAGAAGTGGGGTTGCTGGGTCAAAAGGCTGATCCAGTCTTAATTTTTTGAGTATCTTCATATTGCTTTCTGTAATGGCTGTACTAATCTGCATCCCCACCAATAGTGCACAAGTGTTCCCCTTTTACTACATCCTCACCAACACTTGTCATTTGTCAATTTATTGATGATAGCTACTCTGATATGTGTGAAATGGTATCTCATTGTGATTTGTGGTTTTAATTTGCATTTCTCTGATGATTAGTGACATCAATCATTTTTTCCTATGTCTATTGGCCAACTGTATGTCCTCATTGGAAATGTGCCTATTCAGGTCTTTTGTCCAGTTTTTATTTGGGTTGTTTTTTTTAATTGGTGTTGAATTTTAAAGGTTCTTTATAAATTTTGTATATTAACCCCCTTTACCAGATGTGCCACTGAATATGTTCTCTGATTCTGGGGGTTGTCTTTATTTTATTGATTTCCTTTGCTCTGCAAAACCTATTTAGTTTGATGTAGTCCCATTTGTTTATTTTTTCATTTCTCTTGCCTATGGAGATATGTCAGATACAATATTGCTATTGCTACAAGCAATGTCCAAGATTTTACTGCCCATGTTTTTTCTAGTTTATTATTGCAATGGGGATGAAAGTACCTTTAAGTCTTATTTATACCTGGTTGATGCCTCTGTCACTTAGAAAAGTCAGGAAACTTTTTTCTAGAAAGAGCTCGAGAGAGACTATCTTATACTTTGTGGCTTATGGTCACTGTTGGAACAACTCAACTCTGCCTTTGTAGCATGAAAACAGTGACAGATACACATAAATGAATGAGTGGGGCAGGGTTCTAATAAACCTTCTTTATGAAAACAGATGGCAGGTTGAATTTAGCCCATAGGGTGCAATTTGCTGATTTCTGGATTATGGCATTAAATAATGGGTTGAGAGTAACCTGGGCTGAGGTCCCTTGTGGTGTGCTATAGAACCCCACCTGGGACTCGATTTGATTCAAAAATGTTCTCAACAATGTTAATGAGGTAACAAGGTCCTTAATCATGTTCATGAGTAGTAGAACTGATGAGAAATAGCTAACATTCAGAAGACAATCAGGGTTCAGATGGTTATTTGATGAGTAAGTAATGAGCAAAAGTGAGAAAGATGAAATTTAGGACTAATATCAAGTTGTGCATTGAAGTTTAAAAGGAACTCTGCAAGTACAGGGGACAACTTTGCTGGACTGTAATGCAGCTAAAAAAAATCTATGTGTAACTGACCAAAATGCTTACAGTTAGCTAGTGATGCGAGGTGGGTACCAGGAATGCTGAGGACACCTTAGCCCACATTAACCAAATACAGTTTCTGAGGAAATAAAGTTGTGATTCCATGGAGTTGTTGTGAATCACAGTCCATGGCAGGGGGATGGGGTGGGGTGGGGTTTAGTCTGTGTTAGGGATCATGCCTTATTAAATATTTTGCCATTTGAGCAAGAATTGGTACCCATTGGTTTGTAGATACTTATCTATTTCCAGAACTGTTGTAAATATGTTATAAATGTTTATTCAGTGAAGAAGATGCTTAATTTCTTTGTTATTCAAAAATAGACATGTTTTTGGAGTTGCAAGTAATTTCTGTTTTTGGGGAAGATGCAGGAATAAGGGGTATATCTTCTAGGAAAGAACCTTTTTAAAAATCCTCACTTGAGGATATGCTTATTGAGAGAGGAGAAGAGGGAGGAGAAGAGGAAGGAGGGGGAGAGATCATTTTGAGAGAGAAATATTGATCAGTTTTGTCATGTGCCTGTCCCTACCCAGGACTGAACCCACTAAACCTAGGTATGTGCCCTAAATGGTATCGAACCTGCAACCTTTTGGTGTATGCGATGATGCTCTAAAAAACTGACCCATCCAGCCAGGGCTTAGGAGGAAACATTTGGATAACCATCTTTAGTCACATGTGACCTGATTTCAGTTTAGGAAGTACTAAATTAGCAAATTAACTCAAAGACATTTTAGACAGATTTTTAAAGACTAGTTTAGGAATTTATATTTGGCTATATTAAAAGAACTTGGTGATTGAAGAATTAAATAATTTCCTCCCAACTTAAATCCAAATCTGGAGTTTGGCTGCTCTATTCATGAAAGCTTACTTTTCCTTTGGAGATGCATGTGTGTGAGTTCTGACCCCCGTTGCACTATTTATAGGAGATGGGGAGACCAGGCTAGAGTAGGCAGGCTACACCAGTTTAGAAGACAGATTGTGATTTGAACTTGAACTAAGCTTAAACACTGCCTGGCCTGCTTCCATGTGTTTTGCTCATGTTATGTTATCTGACAACATATGATCTTGACCTTACGCCCTTTCCCATGACTTTGTCCTGTCCAAGGCTCAAGGACAGCCTGTACCAGGGGCTGATTTTCCTTAGTAGGAAGAGAGTTGAGATAAGGGTCTTCTAAAAGAGAAACTGTACTTTGAAACCTTCCTCAAAAAATAATAGTCTCTTGTATGTTATACATAATTTATGGGTGTACATTGGCACAAAGCTGTTTTCTACAAGCTATTCCATTGTTGATATAAGTGGAAGATCTCAATTATTTCTAAAAAAATTAGAGGGCATGAGAAGCATTTGAAGTGCTTAAGGCATGTAGGTCTGGGGCACAAATATGATGATTTTGATTTACAGCTGCATTTTTTAAAACAAAGTATCAGATAATTTTAACACAGTTGGTCCTACAGTTGTAAACTTTATCCATGTGACAAAATAAATTTGTCTTCTATTGACAACATTAAATAGTGAGAAGACAGCATCATCACAAACTTCAGGATTCTTTGAGGGGTAAGAGAACATAAAAGCTGAAGAGTAGAAACTCAGGAAAGGAAAATAAGGGTAGGTTTTATTTGGAGATGCAAAACTCCCTAGGTTTGCAGTGAATTAATAACTCATTAGTCATAAACTTTTCATTAGAACTACTTGGTAGTTTCATAGAGGATCCATATTCAGGATATTGGAATTTATTCTACATCAGCCTGCATAAATGTAATTATTATTGAATTGATTCAGGTTCTATCAAGACACATTCTCAGATGAATTATTTTGATGTATAGATCTTGCAACTTCTTTGCTTATTATGATCTGTAAGATGAGATTTCTAATGCTGGAATGATTCCCAATTATGTGTATGTATGTGTGTGTGTTTTGATTTTGTTTTCAAATTACTGCAGCTGTATCTCTGTTGGGCTATTTTTCTATCAACGTGTGATCTCTCTAAGTCTCTATGAACTCTTCTGTTAAATGGAAAAGAAAAAGTCTAGTTTACAGCTCTATTGAATCCATTGAAGATCATGGAAACCATTCTTACAAAATTGTTTTAGAAATAATAAAGCACTAAAACATTTTATTCAGTATGGGCAGTAACACAGAAGAATGAAAGCTCATGATCTGCCAGAAATCATCAGTTGTTCAATATGGCTAAACTGAATGTAAAACAGAACCAGCCGACCAATGGAAAACGGGCTTGCGGTCACATCACAGAGGAGGCCTGGATTGCCAGGCTAAGTTTGCACTTTTCTTCATTAGACAATGAAAATGATTGCTTTATGAATAGAGAACTGACTTAATAAGAAAGATTATGTGGCATTAGGAGTAAAATGTCCTTGAATGGAACAGTGATGGATTAAACGGTTATTGAAATAAGCTAGGCAAGAGGTAATGAGTCTCTGTACTGGAGAAGTAGAAATAAAGCTGAGATAATATTTGGAGAGAGAGACAGACAGGGAGAAGCTGAGGGACAGAATCGGTCTCCGATATGAAGGGTAGATGAACAGGAATATTTGTGCTAACTGCTTCTTTTAAGTTTTGATGACTAGGAAAATAGAAATAGGGAACACAGGTATGGCCCCAAATCTTAAACTCATATCAGGTTCAATATTTGGTATTTTATTATACAGTTCCAAAAGAGTGTTTTTGTCACCAGGCAGTTCTGTTCCTCAAACTGCGTTGACATGTGTGCGTTCACTGGTTAAAATTACACCTCTTAGATATTCAGTAGTAGTTCCAGGGCCTACATTTGTGAGCCAACATTCCAACTTCCATGTGTTCACTTCTACATAAAACACATTTACAGGATTTTTTCTGACACTCCATTATATGACATGTGTAAGGGCTGAATCTGGAAAAGTTTAACAGATAAAAATCCGTTTTCCCAGTGATGCACAAGGGATTAACATAGGCAACTCCCACTCCTGTTAATCATCCAACACGTTGGCTGTTCAAATGTCACCACTGTCAGAGGGAGAGGTCACACATGAAGAGGAAGAGAGGCCAGTAAATCACTTCCATGCAGTGCATTGTATGAACTGTTACATAAAATTATTTAAAAAATGAAGTTTTTTTTTTTTTTTCTAGCACAAAACTAAAGAGCCACACTTTCTTTTTAAGTCCTTTGTATTTACTCTGGCTGAGATGACCTTGCAACTTGTTCCAGGTCAGCAGGGGTTGTGTTCTTGGTTAGGCCTTCATCAAACGACTTTCTATGTTTTGGAAATAATGGGCACTGATAATTGAATGTCTCAATGTAACAAATAAAAAAAATTAGTGCTTTATTATTTCTAAAGCAACTTTATAAATGTGTTCTCAACTGGTCCTCAAAGGATTAAATAGAGTCGTACAACTAGGCATTTTCCTTTCCATTTACCAGAGAAGTAAATAGAGACTTATAGAGATTACATATTGATAGAATTAGCTCAGCAGAGATATGGCTGCAATAATTCTAAAACAAAATATATTAGTTGCTTTAGGTTTGAGGTCCTCACAGAGGTGCTCATTGCATGGTTTCTAGGGCCTTAGCATCAGTGTCACCAGAGAACTTATTAGAAATGCAAACTCACTCCTGAGTGATGAAAACAGAATTGGACTTTAACAGCTCTGAAGGTGAGTTCAATGGACTCTGAATTATGAGAACCACCATTTTAGACATATCTTCAATTACAATACACCTATTGGGAATTGATCTCTTTTTTTGATGTCTAAAATGGGGTTTAGAGAGAGAAAGTTACTTTCCCAAAGGTGAGTAGGTCTAGGACCTCAAAAGCAAGTCTGTAATGTACTTCACACCTCAGGCCAACACTGTGGTGTGTGTTGACTGGATACTAAATGTAAGCATGTCACAGAAGAACATGGTTCAGTTTGTGACTTCTGCTGTTATGAGGCCAAGGACAGAAAACCTCACCCCTTTTTGCCTGTTTCCTCATACATAATGTAGATTAAGGATCATTGACTTCTCTCCATGTGTGTGTATGAGATCAGCCAACCAATATGCTAGCACTCAGGGCTATGAGATAAAACACTAAGCTGTGCTAGGTGACTAGAAAGATAAATGACTAGAAAATACATTTCCAAAGGAAATTCATGCAAATAATAAACTAACATGCTTTGATACATTGATTTATCTTCTCTTCAAATCTCTAACATGTACATCTCCACTTAAGAGCTTTACACGGTGTTAGGCTGAATTAAAGCTTGTGGTCCTGGCAGTGAATACATCATGGACAGTATGAATTTCCAGCCCCTAATTCCCAGCTGCCTATTGTCTTTCCAGGAATTATATTTACCTCTCATCACAGAAGTACGATACCATGGTTACTCTCTGCTAAACCTTGTACATGTCACTAATCCCACTCTTCCAAGGAATTAACTCTTCTAAGATTAGTTTTTACTCATCTTACTAACATTTATCAAACACTTGTTAGGTGTTCAATATTGTGCATTGGAAGGAATGTAGGTAGTAACCCAGAGATTTTACACATCCTCTACCTTATGGTAGTAAAAGTAAGTCATCCACGCATAATAAAGGTTAAAACCAAGCAACACTCATGAAGGTAGATTTTGCTCTTGGAGTTGCCATGGATTCAAGGAGCAGTGTGAGATGTTTGGGTTAAAAGGTGAGTTAAAAGGTGATCTTGGAAAGGATTCATCTTGGAAGTCGAAAGCCTACAAAGGACCCAGAGACAAAGAGAAGGGAGGAGAGGGGAGGACACCCTCTCCTTGGGGAGGGCTGCCAGTTCCCACCACCCCCTCTTTCTAGTTGTTCTCTAGTCCTCCTCTCAGGGAAACATGGGCAAATGTCAGTGTGCATCCATGTGGCCCAGTGATTGAGGGCTAGAGCTAATTTATGCATTGGTTGTATTTGGTTGTATTTCCTGTCCTGTTTCCAGTCTACTTAGACTGGAATCTGTATCCAGAGGTAAAGGAAAGAGCTGTATATTTCTCTGAGATCACTGTAGATTTGTGTAAAATATTAACCTGACCTCTTAGGAAAGGAATGCAGTGGGGGAGCGACACACTAATTGGTGAGGAAGAGGTAGAGGCTAGACTTTAAGTGAGCGTGCCTCCTTTCAGCCTTGGGAGGACGCAGCTGGGGAAGCTGTCTGGGTGCTGTGCTCATCTAGATGCAGTGGCAGCCTGCATTCCTGACGTGGGTGAACTGAAGAACCTGCAGCTCGTGTCAAGAGCTCCTCCTGAAAGCAATTACCGGATTTACTGCATGAGTTCAATTCTTTGTGGACTTGAAAAGAGACACTTTACCATTTTTTGAAAGGGGTATGAGCAAGAGTGTTGGTAGCTTATGTGTTATTTAGAGTCTGCTCTCTGGTTTTGGTCTCACAAAGGAGAATGACAGTATTGTGGTTTCCATGTACACGATTGGTGGAAATACAGATGTTGGATTTTAGAGCTTGTCTGAATTGCTTGTAATCTGCTGACCTATAAGTAGCTTGCGGAGGATATTGAAACCTTAATTTTTTTTCCTGCCCATTACTGCGCATAGGTGTCTAGTATAGCATTATATTAAAAAATTATATTGCATATACATTTGAGAAATGTAATGCTAACAAAATTATTAACTTCAGCTCATATTTTATCCAAAGTCATGCATATGAAAAGATTACAGAACATCATATGGATTCAGCTGGTAGCTTCATTTGGCTCACTCTTATTTCCAATAGTGTCACATGGAACAATTCTGCTTTGTTCTGAGACATTTTTAATGTGATACTTGGAAAGGAAATTTGGATAAGACTGTTATATCAAGACATTGACTAAAAGGCTTGGCAGCAGCACCATCTTTATGAATAGTTACGTGGCTCCTCTTCCTTTCCTTTTTGGTCATTCAGGGGATCTTATCTGTTCATGAGAGGAAGGCAGGTTGGGCTTGAAACCTTTGAGTCAGCCCTGCCCTTCCATGCTGAGCAGTTGCTAGGCTTGTTTACTTCTGTAAACTTCTCTCATTAGGCCCCCCTCCTCCCCAATTCATTTCCTCATCTCCGTTGCTTTGTGGCTTTCTCCTTTCCTCAACACAAGCCTTGGGATCTCTATTTACAGAATTATGTTCTCTGAACACACCTTTGGTCACATCACTGCTAGTTAAAAAAAACCTCCCTGACTCCTCTAGTTGCTCCTCAAATAAATGACAAACTCCTCAGGGTGATAATGAGGATCATCCTGCAAAGAATATTACTTACTTCTTCCAAGTGTGTACTTAGGCTCCAGGCAGCCTGTGCTATAGGTATTCTTTTCTTTTTTTTTTTTAAAGACTTAATTTTTTAGAGTAATTGTAGGTTTACAATAAGATGGAAAGGAAGGTACAGATATGTCCCATATATGCCCTGCCTCCTTCAATATTAACATTGTTCACCAAAATTTCTTTACCAAGGATGACTCTACCTTAGCAGATCATAATCACTCAAAGTCCATAGTTTACCTTAGGGTTCACTCTTAGCGTTATACCATTGTGATTTTGTATAATGTATAATATATAGTAGAATGACATCTATTCATCAGTATAGTGCAGAGTACTTTTACTGCTTTAAAATTCATCTCTGCTGACTCATCTATACACCACTCCCCACTAAACCACTGACTCTTTTCATTGTCTCTCTAGTTTTGTCTTTTCCAGAATATTATGGAGCTAGAATCATATACAGTATGTAAACTTTTCAGATAGGCTTTTATTTTTTTCACTTAGTAATATGCATTTAAATGTCCCCCATGTCTTAACCCATACCACACCATCTTAATTACTAGAGCTTTATAGTAAGTTTTGCAGTTGAGTAGCATCATTCTTCTTTCTTCTCCTCCTTCAATACTATATTGGCTATTCTGGGTCTTCTGCCCCAACCCCCCCCCCCATGCAATCATTAAAATCAGTTTATAAATATTCATAAAATAAGCTGATGGGATTTTGATCGCATTAAATCTACATTTGGAAGAACTGACACCTTGCCAATATTGAGTCTACCTATATCTAAACACAGAATATGTTTCTATTTAGTTCTTTGACTTTTTCATCAGTTTTATGGTTTTCTTATAAACCTAGCAAAACATATACAAGATATATATAACTAAGTATTTTAATTTTAGGTGATAATGTAAATGTGTTTTTAATTTCAAAATTCTTTTGTTCATTGTCAGTATATAGGAAAGCAATGATTTCGTATGTTAACCTTGTATCCTACAACCTTTCTATCATTGCTTATTTCAGAAGTTTCTTTTGTTGATTCTTTCAGATTTTCTACATAATCATGTCACCTGTGAATAATAGTTTTATATCTTCCTTCTCAATCTGTATACCATTAATTTCTTTTTCTTGCCATATTGCATTAGCAAAGACTTAAATACAGTCCAATGTTGACAGGAGTAGTGAGAAAGGGACATCCTTGCCATGTATCTGATCTTAGTGGGAAAGCTTCAAGTTTCTCATTAAGTATGAACTGTTTCTTATTAACATGGCATGCTGTTATTTTAGTGACTTTTCGTTTTCTAATTAGATGTAACAGCTCCCTACACTTAAGAGGCATTTGTTACCATAAACTTTTAATCATCACCATTTAACAGTCATAATATCTAACAATGCTACCTCTTGAATGAAAATTTTCCTACAATCATATACTTTCCTTTGAACCTTTGTATATTGGTTTTCTTTTATATAACAAAGTCCTGCACACATAGTGGCTTAAAACAACATGCATATATATTATCTTACAACATCTGTAAGATAGGTCAGAAGTTCTGTCACAGGTTAGCTGGGCCTCAGCTTAGGGTCTCATCAGGCTGTAATCAGGGTGTCATCTGCCTGGGTTGGGTTCTCATCTAGAGAATTGTTTGGAAAGGGATCTGTCTCCTAGCTCACTCAGGTATTGGTAGAATTCATTTCCTTGCAGCAGCAGGGTTCATGACAGCTTACTTTTTAAGTCAGCAATGGAAATAAAGGGACTCTGGTAAGATGGGCTCTATGCTCCTGTGTAATGATGACCATGTATGTAGTCATGCACATCCAATCATCTTTGCCACTTTCTAGTGGTTGGAGGAAAGGCACAGGTGTTGCCCACTTTGAAGGGGAGGGAATTACACAAAGGCATGAACACTTGAAAAATCATGAAGGCCTACTCGGAATCTGCCTATCATGCTGTTATATTTTCTGCTTCTCTATTTTCTGCCTCCCTCCTTTTTAAAAATCTTACTTTTTTTTTTTTTTGGCTCCATGGATTTTGCAGTAGCCTGTTTATGCTTTATGATGCCTGTACTATTTAGTGCAAAGTATATATAGGTTAAATAACTTATCAACTCATCACTAAGTGGATGCTTATATTTTTCTTTACCTTTTTTCTGTTTCATATAAGCTTTTTAAAGATGAGCAATATTTATAACTTATTTTGCATGACACCTAAGTAGGTATGAATCAGCACTTAGTATTATACCCATCACTCATTGAATATTTGAGAGCCTGAAACTATTAAGCAATTACATTTGTAATGTGAATATAATCCTGCCCTTGAGATGACAGAAGTACCATACCCTGTAAGATATGCTTTATGATGCATACTGTCCTTGGTTCTCCAGGAATGTCATGCCTCTGATGTTAGAGCACAGGATGTTTTTCTCCATTCTCTTTCCTTAGATATGCATGGAACATTAGCTTTTGTGGATAGTGGCCAAACATCTTGAAATCAGGGAACTAGATAAGAGGTGCATTTCTCAGATGAGGGAGGGTGCTTGGCAACGGTCACAAAGTAGTGGTGGAAAGTTCTGGGAAGGAGGAATAAGATAGCAACAATCCTTTTGTGAAAAGGTTTACCGAAGGAACTTCCATAGGAATCACGTTCTTTATCTTAAAAGAATTCTATTGTTAAAGGAGTTTAAGTGATGTTAAGCAGATGGTACCCTTCAGCCTTCCTAATAAGCAAATAAGTATCATATTCTTCCAGGAGGGAGGTTTAACAAGCAACTTGTCTGAAGTTTAGTTTTTCTTGGAGACTATGTGTGTGTGTTTGTGTGTGAAAAAGACTCAGGGAATTTCCTGGTTTGTTAAAAAAAAAAAAAAAAGTTGAAAGAAAAAAAGCAAAATGATATCTGAAATCCTGCATTGACTTTTGGGGAGGTGACATAATATTAACCAGAGGTGTGTGGATGGGGGTAGGTGGGGAACTCTTGTGTGTATTAAGGCAAAAATAAAGGCATTTTAAGCACGTACATTTTTCAGCATCTATGTTTACATCTTGAGTTTAGATAGATTCACTGATTAATGTGTTCATTCTATCAGCTAAAGACCCAAGGTCGAGGTCTAAACTGATCAAGTGTCCACTAAGTCATTTGAACAAGTAGTAAAAATATCAAAAATTAATTTCTTGCCAGTAATGAACTAGGCAATAGCCACAGGGAATCAGAAGCTAAATATGTTACCAAAAATTAAGTTAAATATACTTCTGTATCTTGTCATTCTCAAATTGAATTTCTGTCCAATTTTTTTACTGAAAAGGGCATAGGCTTTTCCTATAATATTCAAAGTTTTGTTTTAGTAGGTCTAAGGATTGATATTTTATAAACTTGAGGTGGATTGTTTTAAAAAGACTAATTTGTTAGAATGTTTATTCCAGAGATTTGTATTCTCTTAAGATAGTAACCTGTGTTTGCCATAGGAGGCTGAATCTATTCAACCACATTTTATTTAAAATTGTATTTTATTGTTATTACATTTGTCCCAGTGTTTCCCTCTTTGCCTCGTCTATCCATCCCCCCACTCCATTGGCCAATCCCAACACAGTTGTCCTTGTCTGCAGGGCCTGAATATATGGTCCTCAGCTAAACCTTTCACCTTCTTTTATCCAGTGCTCCCCTGTTCTCTCCTCTCTGACAGCTGCCAGTCTGTTCTTGCTACAGCACATCCATATTCTACCACTTTTGGAAACTGATCTAGTTGTAGTTGAGCAACTGGTACATGAGAGCTGAGAATTCTTTTAGGGCTGAAATGTTTTTTTGAAAGCATGCCTTTAAGTATGCCCATACAAGTAATACTAAACGTGTTCCTAATGCAATAACTTCAAGAAAGAACAAACAGTAGTCTTTTTCAAAGATGATATAAAAGTTCTAAATCACAGTAAGAGATGACAATGGAACTTTTTTTTTTTTTTTTTAAAGATTTTATTTATTTCCAGAGAGAGTGGAAGGGAAAGAGAGACATCAATGTATGGTTGCCTTTCACCTGCCTCCAGTTAGGGACCTGGCTGGAGACCTGGCTTGCAACCTGGTTATGTGCCCTGGATGGGAATTGGACCAGTGACCTTTGGGGTTGCAGGCTGGAGCCTTATCCACTGTGCCACCAGCCAGGGCTGACAATGAAACTCTTAAGAGAAAAAATGACATGAAGCAGGGTTATTTGATATGAGGGACAGAGTGACATATTTAGTAATAGAAATGTTGAATTTGACTGTAAGCTAAACTTGAAAATCATGGTATTCCAATGTCACACTCTGGGAAAATCTCTCAGATGGTGGTGACTTCTAAATAATTCTTTGATGACCTGAGTAACTAGAACTCACAATGCTGTTTCCAACCCTTCATATAATTTCCCTCAAGTGGGTCACTCTTAGCAATATTTCTGACCACCTGCATTCAAATTAATACCACTCTCGATAACATGTTTATGTGAAATCAACCAACTTATACTTAACTATGTATTAGTTTATCACTTATTAGTCTGTCTTTCATCTTCCCCCCATGAGAACATAAGCTCCATGAAGGCATAGAATAGCAGCTCAATAAATATTTATTGAATGAATGACTATCATGACTAGAAGGATTAGTACTGTATGCTGTCACTACCACACAGTTCTAGGGTATCTGTGTGCTTCTAGAAGGGTGCTGCTTGAAATCATGTTTCTCCCAGGTGGGGCCTGGTGGGGAAAGCAGCATATTCAAGATATTTTATTTCTTTGACACTCTTGTGAAATGCTTGTTTGATTAAGTTTTGAAGACTGATTAGAAGATTGCAACAGCCATTCTAGGAATCTAGATGCTCAGGGCAGGAGGAAAGTTAGCTCAACCATTGGGCTGGTATGGAGGTGTCACCCAGACCTGGCTGGGGATTCAGACTGGCTTGGAACCAGATTGTGTGCTAAATGCTTGGGCAGAGTCCTGGCCCTCACATGCTGGCAGTTACCTTCCTGGAGAACTTCCAGTTTGTAGCACTCTACTGATAGTTTAAGGGGAAATGCTGAGTGCATCTCATCTTTATCTTGTGCACATGTTAAACTGACCGAGTTCAACAGCAGCTTCTGGGAAAGCATTCTAATAATCTCCAAAGCATTTAAGGGGCATTACATTATCACAGAAACATGTCTTGCTCCAGAAATGTATTTACTGTTCTTTTTAGAAAAACAGATGCAGTCTAGGTAAATAATACAAACAGTTACTTTCTTGCCAAGGGAAAATGCTGCTTTTGTATTTATCTGTTTAAAAAGCAAGTAAAATCATTCATGCTGGCGGAAGATGCATGATAGATCAAGATTCAAGACTTGCTCATTTCTTATTAATCTATGTATTTATTCATCACTATCTTTTCCAGTTTATCTCTGTTTGGTCTAACTGTGGAAGGCCTATCTTCTTTTAAGTCAGTCTTGTTATCATAAACAAAAATATATTATCTTAACACTTTCATGGTTAGGAGACATGGCTTCTGTAAAATTACAGCTCGCTGTAAAAAATAGATCTTCTGTAAATCAGGGAACAAGGAATTTTAAAGTCTTAGTATTTAGAGAGATGATTCATTTCTTTATAACATTTGAACTTATTTGGAACACCAAATTATGAGTAATCCTTTGATGAGAAAGTGTGTGCCAGCAGCAAAGAGCAGACCTCTTTCTGCTCTCCACCCTTCAGTTTATGATGGAAGAGCCATCCCATTTGCAGTTATATGGTCATTTTCTGAATGGTAATATGTTTTAAGTGGGATGCCTTTCTTACTGTACCTCAACTGCATGTGTGTGATTTAACATATATGGTTGAAACAATTTAAGTTATTGATGTAAACCTATAAAATACTTAATATGAGCAAAGTGTCTGGCTCATGGTATGTACTAAAAAATGAATATTGAATGAATATGTTTTTGCTACTTTAATTTCATTTCCAATATTGAAGTACCACGTAAATTCCACTGAAACCCATTGCTCCTGAGATGTGAGGTGGGGAGAAGGCATTTTTCAATCCAGATCTCCCTAATACATTGCCAAAGAGCTCTAAGTGCAGCAGAAAGAGTTGGCTAAAGTAGAAATTATGGATACTGCTATAGGATTCATTTTGGATATAAGAGGAGAGGAAAATTGCTTATTGTAGGAGTTCTGCTTGTTGGCTTCTGTGTATAGGCCCGGAGTCTGTGGAGACCCAGGTGTCTAAGATGGTCTAAAACGAGGGCGCAGATTTCTGAACCCCAGGTGTTGTTCTGCACTGTTGTCTCAGCGAAGCATCCATGACTGAGTTGATGGCAGGTTTGGAGGTTGGCAGGAGCTCCATTTCAGGTTCTTCTGCGTGGAGATGGAGCAGGATGCACTGCAGGATCTGTGTGGTGTGCTTACTGACATTGTAGTTTAGAAGTACTACTAATGGCTGCTAGAAAAAATGAAGCTGATGGAAAGGTAGCTCACTGAACCAGGATGAATCAGCTAGCTACTCAGAGTCATTAAACCATCCTCCTTCCCCCGAATATCTAGTTATATAGGTTTTTACAAAGAAATTTGGAATTTAGATGATTTTTTAATTTTTTTTTTTGAGGGGCTGAATTGTTCTCGTCTAAGTGGTTCTAAGTGGTTCAATGTTTCAATGACGTTCATTCTTGCAACATTTCCGCAAATTAAGTAAATGGAAAAACTAGTTTCACCATTTCTACAACACAAAGTCCTATCTATAATGACTTCTTCTATGCTTCCTCTAGGCATTAATTCCTAGAAGTTTAAATAATAGTTAGCTGTGCACCCTACCTACCCCCACTGGAATCATGGACAATTTATTTTTTATGAAACCAGGTTTTGGCAGGGGGTCCTATTGAACATATTTTCAGAAGTATTGCTGGCATAGAACATAAAATTGTACTTACCTCTTATGAAATCCAGGATAATGTAAATGACACATACTTATCAGACTGTAGTGAAGAGTAAATGGGCTTATAGAAAATACCAAAGTTCCAACCACACAGAAAGCCTTTCCGAAAGCCTTTTCTATCAATTCTGATCAAAACATTTGACACAAATTTTCCAAAGTTGGCTGTGCTCCTAAATATGTTAATTGGCTTTTAAAATTGTAAACATTTTTTAAATTATGGAAACAAGGAACTTCTTTATATGATTATAACATGAAAAGCACATCATGGCACAAGAAACTTCTTTACATGACTGTAACGTAAAAGCACATCATGGCATAATATAAAGATTCTCTTTGTTTGATATTGTATTGTGTCTCTTACCTATTATCTTTCCCCTTTTTACATAATCAAGGATATGCTTCCTCCTAAAATTTCAAATAAATAAGCAAGCGATGAACTTGAGTACGAACAAGTACATAAGTAACTTCCCATAAGTACTATTGCTTCTTTGGGCAGAATCTGCCGGGGACTGGTCAGCTTTTCCTAACTATTTTAAAATTAAAATAATCATGGTAGGTGGAGATCCATATGTGGATTATTCCCCAAAAGAAGTAGTAGAAGGTCAACAATTGTCAATGAAATTTTAATTGAGTAGTTACTAAATGTGGAAAATTCTAAAGAATGGCCAGTTACTGGTTTCTCAATAATTTTGCTATTTAAATAGCTTTTTCATTTATAAGATCTTAAGTTCAGTGACTTTAATGCAGAAACCTATACCATTATTATTGGGGAGGTGAGAATCTAGTTTTCTGGCTAAAACAACCTTGTGTTTGTAGCTAAATCTGGAACACAGGATACACAAGAGATTTCAGCTTAAGTAGCCCAATACCTAGCATTAGAAGGAAAATGTCCACTTGAACCAAGGTCCTGGAGAATATATCAGTAATGAAGTAAAGACTGATCTCTGATTAAATAGTAAGAGTCCTAGGCTACACAGGGTGGCAACATTAGGGCAAAACCAATTGTCATGGGTATAGAGAGAAGTATCATTAGACATTATTTCTAGCATCTACAAGCTATCTAGATTCCACATGTTCACTCAACATTTTTCTGATCATGTCTTATACACCAGGCACTACGTAAGCCATAGAATAGAGAAATAAACATACAGTCCGTTCCCTTTATATTGATGGGTTTAACTGCAATAAATCTTACAGTAGTACTAATCTGTATCCATTCCTAAAGATTCAGGTTTAGAAGCCCGGAAGTGGGACCCGAACAAGTAGATTGAGAAGCACAATCATCAATAACAAAAGTGATTTGGGGTTTTGATGTGTCACTCTAATAACCAGTGCTTGATGTGCTAATAAATGGATAGAGATGCAGATGGATGGAACAATGTATGAACTGTGAACAGGATGTTATGGAATCACCAAATAGGGACATAGTCTTCCTCTGAGGGATCTGGAATGGGAAGGGTTTCTGGAGAAAAGTGACACCCAAACTTTCCAAATACTTTGTTCAGTTTCTGATTCAAAAAATAACAACACACAGACACACAATAAAAAAATCATAATTATGAATTTGATGGTCTTAAATTTTGTTATTACATGTACAGAGTGGGTTTTCTCTCAACTAGTGAATTTTGCATTGTGTAGATTTTAAAATTAAGTTGGTTAATAATTCAGGAAAATATAATTCCCTTTGAATATTTCTCCCATCTTTCTCACTTCACAGGATTTGTAAGAGAGTGACACAGAGACAGAGAGCGAGAGAGCAAGAGAGTGAGTGAGAGACAGATACAGAGGTGCAGAGCGAGACAGAGATAGTGAGCCAGAGACACAGATCAAGAAGTACAGGATGAAAGACAGAGAGAGGCAGATTGAGAGAGATAGAGAGCGAGAGACAGAGACTGAGCAAGGGAGAGATAGTGAGGGAGACAGTGAGTGAGAGAGACAAAGAGCTTGAGAGAGCATGCAAGGGACAGAGAACGAGGGACAGAGACAGAATAAAATGGAGAGAGGGCAAGAGGGCCAGAGAGGGTGAGAGAGACAGATTAGAGGCACCGAGACAGAGCTACAGCAAGAGACAGAGTATGAGGGAGAGACAGTGAGTGAAAGAGACAGATTTGAGAGACAGAGTGAGAGCGAGAGACAGAGATAGAGGGAGTGAGAGACAGAGACAGATCAAGAGGTATAGAGTGAGAGCCAGCAAGAGAGCAAGAGAGACACAGATCAAGGCAGAGAATGAGAGAAAGATCAAGAGATACAGAGTGAAACACAGATCAATAGGTACGGGGAATGAGAGACAGCAAGAGAAAGAGAGATGGAGAGAGAGACAGAGTGAGCAAGAGACAGACATCAAGAGAGAGATCTAGAGAGAGACACAGAGACAGATCAAGAGGTATAGAGAGTGAGAGAAAGAGCAAGGGAGACACAGAGACAGAGTGAGAGCAAGACAGAGATACAGAGAGAGTGAAACAGTGAGACAGACAGAGAAACAGACTGGCATACAGAGAGTGAGACAGAAGGCAAGAAAGGGTGAGAGATAGAATGAGAGGCAGAGATAGACAAAGAGTGAGAAACGGAAAAAAGAGACAGTGAAAATTCAAGAGACAGAGAAAGAGTTAGAGGGTGAGAGACAGTGAGAAAGAAAGCAGAGAGCAAGACAGACAGCAACAAAGATACAGAGCAAGACACAGTGAGAAGCAGCAAGAAAGACACAAAGATCAAGAGAGGGCTAGAGACAGACACAAAGAGACACAGCAAGAGAGGCAGATAGAGAAACAGATGGAGACAGCGAGGGAGACAGCGATCAAGAGAGATCAAGACAGTGAAACAGAGTGAGAGAGAGATGGAGACAGAGATAGAGACAGAGATAAAGAGCAAGAAAGAGCTAGAGACAGAGGGCAAGAGAGACGGAGAGAGAGTGAGGGATAGCAAGAGTGATACAGAGACAGAGTGAGACACAGATCCGAGATAGTGAGACAGACAGAAAATGAGAGAGAGAGAGAAGGAGAAAAAAGTATGAATGAACAAAACTACTAGGCAGAGTTGTTTTCTTTTATTGGCCTTACCTTAGGTGTCATGTAGCATCACTTCTGCCCTTCTCCATTGTTTGAGACAAGCATGAGTCTGCCCACATTCAAGAAAGAACAGACAGGCTACATATGTTGCTAAGAGGCATGCCAATCACATTATAAGAAAAGCATGTGGGAATGAATGAATATATAGGTGTGGGCATCTGCAAAATACAATTTATGATGTACTCCTTACTCTCCAGTTGTGTATTTAGCCTGTGAACTTAGTTTTCCTGGGGCTGTAACTACTTTTTTCTATAATACGCAGGAGGTATGGTGACCTGAACACTAGGTTATGCACCTTTTGATGAGTCTAAGGAAAAAAAACAGATGGGCTTCTCCACCTAGTCCCATTCTGGAAGATTCCAGATCGCTTCTTTTATTCAATAGAAGGGGTTCTTGCAGATTAATTCTTTGGATCTGACTTCTTTTTCAGTTCTTTTTGCTTCTTAATGTTTTTCAGAGGAACCCAGTTGCTCAAGCTAGTACTTTTGTCAGGAATCAGAAGCTCCCATTTATCCTTATTATCTAAGTAGTCTGTAATGAAAGCTTTGACTTCTTCATTGCCCTAGGAATTATTTAGTAGAGTGTAGTTTTATTTACTATTTGATGGGTTTTTTAAATTTATGCTTTAAAAACTTTTCTTCTTTATCTAGCTGGTGGCTCAATGGATAGGCACTGGCCTGCAAACCCAAAGGTTGCTGGTTCGATTCCCAGCCAGGGCACATAACCAGGTTGCAAGCCATGTCCCCAGCCAGGTCCCCAGCTGGAGGCAGGTGAAAGGCAACCATATATTGATGTTTTTCTCCCTTTCTTCTTCCTTCCTTGCCCTTCTCTCCCTAAAAATAATGAATAACTTTTTTTAAAATGTAAGTTGGTTAATCATTCAGGAAACTATAATTACCTTTGTTTTTTGGAATGTGAAGTTATTTTGATCAATTATACAGTCAATTTTTGTTACTGTTCAAAGGAATTGAGTAAAATATCTTATTTGGGAAACTTCTCTATGTTTGGATTCTTTTTAGTATTCTCTCCTTATCCTTGAAATTCAGAAAATGTTAAAGCTATTCCTCCTAGGTGATGGCCTCTTTTCATTACTAGACATGTTACAAAGCAAGCCACTTTAATTTGCAAGTTAGGTTTTTAATATCAGAACTTTTTTCCAATGTTAATTTACAGTTATGCCTATTACTCCCAGTTTCATGTCTTTTTAAGAAAGTCTTCTCCACCTGCTTTCATCAAGATTATTAAGCTGTTTTAAATAGTTAGATCTTTAATCTTACTTGATAGTTTTTATTGATATGAAATAAGCAGCTGATAATTTACTTGCTTTCAAACTTTACATCTAGTTGTTCCAATACCAGTGATTGCATTGATGAGTTTATAATTCTTATGTATATTTAGATGTACTTCTGGGCCATCAAATTATGCATTGGTCTATCTTTCTATACTTTTTTGACATCTCCAATGCTGTTTGAATGCAGCTTTACACATATTTCAGGTCAAGTTTCTCCTTTTCATGATTAAAAAAATTCATATATCTATTTTCAGATGGGCTTTTAGAATGTATAAAATATTTCATGTTTATTTGTATAAATAATATACAATTAATGTTCTAGGAAAAAAGTTCTATATCACATTGTTCACTATGATAGTCACTGGCCACATGTGACAATTGAGCACTTGAAATATGGCTACTGAAAATAAGGAATTTAATTAATTTAAAATTTCAATCAGCCACATGTGGTTCATGGCTACTATATTGGACAATTTAGCTCTAGAAGCCAGAAATAGATATATAATACATCATATTACCCCAGCAGGGGACCTTTATTGTTTTGTATTTTATTTTATATGATTTGATGATATTATAATATGTAGGTGGGGTTCTCTTTAGCCTAGCTTCCTGTCCAGGAGTAGGGTGTGACTGCAACCAGCTTTCTTCCTGAAGCTACTAATCTACTGAGTAGGTAGCTGTCTTATTATTGAGATGAGGAAGGTTGGTTGAGTTTATTATATTGTGGTACCAGTGAGTATCATGAGAAATGGAGAAGGTGCTATTCGAGAGGGAGTTGCAGAGATATCAGTGTGAAGTTCATGGAAGGATTCGGAGTGGAAATAATGGTGTGGGTTGCTCTAGCACAACGGCAAGGGAATGATGCCATTAGCAAGCATATTCACCTAATTCCCCGGGGGAAAAGGCCAGGGAGGAACTTGTCTGCAGGAGTGAAACATGGGACTGCAGCCTCAGAGCCAAAGAGAAGGGATCACAGAAAGGGTTGCAACCTCTTCGTTAACCTAATGTCACCTTGGTTATCACAGACACGCACTGTTTGATAGTGCCTTTAAGTGATTTTGTTTTGTTACTTAGAAGTAAATATAATGATAAGTAAAAAAAATACCTCCATGTATGTTTGGCAGAAAATTAGTTCAGGCAATAATTCAAACACATTAACACTGAAGTATTTGGTGGTCAAATCCATTGGTGAAATATTGTCTAATTCATACCCTGCTGGAGTCATGATGACCATTAGCATAAGGGTTTTGAGAATTCCTGTTACAGTTAACAAAGCAGATTAACGCAGTATTTCTCAAACTTCTCTTCCCACAAAGCTTTATTTTTAGTGTGTGCAACAGTACTAACATTCCTCTTGGATAATTCTTACAAAGAACACACCTAAGAAAACACAGGGACCAACTCCAATTTATCATCTTGCAGCTGAGTGAGGATTCAATATTAAATAATTGGCCTACAATGGCATCATTTCAGATTTCCTGTATAGACCTGTCCATAGTTCCATTATGAAATGAACAAAAGATTACTGTGTACAATTTTTCACGTAATTTATATTTACATAGTACAGTACTTTTCCCTGTATGCTTCTGCCTCCTTCCTCTATCTTATATAACTATAATCATTCTATATATACTTCCCCCCACTAAATACAGTAAAAATTCTTATAGCATTAAAAATATCTTCATAAACATCCCTACAGTTGCACCATATTTTATTGTTTGGATTTGTTATGATGAACCATTCCCCTTTTGGGGAAATGCATTGTTCAAATGCATTGTTATAGAATATGCTATGATAAATACTTTTCTGCATTTTGAGTTACTTCCTTACTAATTTTTAAATGTACCTTTTCATAAGAATTCCCAGGGAACTTTATCATTTTATCTGAAGAGTTCAGTAATATGACTTCAGCAATGAAAATGCATAAGCATTTTTACTGGAAGGTATTCTGATTTAAAATATTATATACTGTGATCAGGACTTGATAAATAAAACAGTGTCCATGTCGCTCTCAATTTCCCTGCTTTCTGTTACTTCTCCATCGCTCTTCTCATGCAGCCTAGAAACCAACTCTACAAACCCCACTTAAATCTTGCTTGGTTCTATTTATTATTTTTAGAAAAAGAGGAAGGGAGAGAGGCAGAAAGGGAGAGACACATCGGTGTATGGTTGCCTTTCACCTGCCTCCAGCTACGGACCTGGCTGGAGACATGGCTTGCAACCTGGTTATGTGCCCTGGCTGGGAATCAAACCAGAGACCTTTGGGTTCGCAGGCCAGTGCCTTATCCACTGTGCCACCAGCCAGGGCACTTTGTTTATTCTATTACTACTTTTCACACCTTTTACTCCTCACCAAACACCTTGGAAAAAAATTAGTCCATAATCACTTTCTCACCTTTCACTTATCTGTTAACCTCCTGCAGTCAAGTGTCTGATTCTATGACTTAACACACTTGAGATATCATATGATAGTTGATTTTATCCTCTGCTCGTCTGTGAGTGCCTTAGAATCAGGAAGGACTCTTGGCCTCCGGAGCACCTGGCACAAAATGTATGGGGGCAAGAAAATGAATTCTAATTCAATAGACATTGTATGGTGTGGCCTCATCCATTTCTCATTTAAGCTCACATAAAAAGAGTTGGTGTGTCTTTGGTTTTAAGAATAACTCAAATCCAATATACCTTTTCCTAGGAGATATTCTGTGCTGGATTTCCTTTCTCTTACTATGCACTAAAATTGTCTATCACATATCTACCTTTGTTTAAAAATCCTGAATCTTTCTCCAGCTGATATAAATTGGCTTAAAAGTTTGATGTTCTGAGGTTCTCAGTCTAAGATAATTTGTATTATAGATGCAGGCAAATGGTACATTTAAATTGAGATAATGTTCCCATAACTGCAGGCATAGAGCTTGTGGACAGGATCACTGAGCCCAGTGTGATTCAGGGGGCCAGTTGGAACATCAGAGCCACTTGCATAATGTGTTTTTGTCACATTATTCCATCTCTAAAAAGAGAATATTGCCAATTACTTGTCACAATTGTAGGGTCAGAACACTGTACATGGCATCAATACCAAAGGAAGGAAAGAACCATTTATGTGAAGAAATGTATCTAATTGAACTAAGCAACACATAAACACATCATCAGAAAGAAGTCCACACAAATATGGGTTGAGTTCACTATCAAAGAATTGCCGAAGCCACTATAGGATCTGAAGGGAGATGCAGTATATCTGGAAAGACTGTAGGAAAGGTGAATTTTAGGTCAGATTAAGAGTCTCTATCTTAAGAACCGAAGGACTCACTTTGAAGTGGATAAAGGATTCAGTGTAGAGAGAGAGGCATGTTTGAAGGGTCAGCAATAAGTCAGTAAAGTGGTAGACAGCTTTGATGCTGCCAATTAACAGATATAAAAAGCAGCTCTGAATGAATCATTTCTCAGATGACCAAAAAAAAGTGCTGAAGATAAATAAAATAGCTCCTTGCATCAGTGTTTATTCAACAAAAGAATTTTTAGTCTTGGCATACAACCATGGACATGAGACGGCAAAGGAAGATATAAACAAACATATGACATAATGCATGGCCATGAAGAAGAATAAAGAAGATTATAAGTCTGTTACCTAGTCAGGATGCTCATGGAGAGATAACAAACCGGGTCCTGCCAAAACCTATGTATCTGAAAACACAAAGAATTGATAGGGCATTCAAATAGAGGTGTTTAGAGAACCAAAGATACCATCCTATAAAAACAAAAAGAGAGAGGGGAAAAGAGAAATGGATTAATTGATTATTTTGACTTTTGGGAATTGTTATTTTAAAAGTAGTATCAAACAAAGTGGGTATCTGAGTTATTGAAGAGAATAAGAATGGAAGTGAAAGAAAATGAGCATCTTACATAATGCAACAGCAACTAGACTCTTTCCTTCTTAGGAGAATGAGCAAAAGTGCTCCCAATAAAATGGTTAGCTTAAAAGTTTGAGTGCAAGGGAGATGGGGCTCCAGAGCCCTTGATGAATTACATATAAATGGAAGAGAGCACACTTGAAGTGTGGTCCTTGGACCAGCAGCCATATCTGCACCATGAGGCTAGAAGTGTCTGATTAAGTAGGTCTAGGGGAGGCCAGACAACCAAACTCCACTGGTGAGGACTGGCAATCAGAGTTTTAACCAGACCTGCAGGTGGTTGTGAGATGCTAAGTTTGAGAAATGCTGACTTAGGAATTAATGGTGTGTTGAAACATGGGTGAGCACACATGAACTATAAGATAGTTGGTAGGGACAGGAAGTTTGTAGGATTTTAATGTCAGCAACTCTGCAAAAAGAATGGGTTCATGAAATTTGAATGGGGAGAAATTCTGTGAGAAGAAACGAGAGAATGTTTCTGCTAGGAAAATTCCTTCTTTTAGCCTTCAGAGTGAGGAAAACATTAAGTTATATCAATGATGGGGTTCACATTTATATTGTAGCTGTTGTCCCTTGAAGGCTTTCCTATGATTAAAAGCTAACAATGGTTTTGGGTACTGAACTTCTGCACAACAAAAGAAACCACCAACAAAACAAGAAGGCAACCAACCAAATAAAAAAAGATATTTGCCAACAAAAGGTTAATATCCAAAATATTTAAGGAAGTCATACAATGCAACTCCAAAAACAAAGCAAAATCCACACTAAATCCAATTAAAAATGGACTGAGGACCTGAACAGACACTTCTCCCAAGATATACAAATAGCCAAAAGATAGATGAAAAGATGCTCAACTTTACTAGCTATTAGGGAGATGCAAATTAAAAGTACAATAAGACACCACCTCATGCCTGTTAACAGTGGTGATCATGAACAAGATAGATAACAAGTGATGGGGAGCTTGTGTAGAAAAAGGAACCCCCAGCCATAAGAAAAGATGAAATACTGCCATTTGCAACATGGGTGGACTTTGAGAATACCATATAAATGAAATAAGTCAGAAGAAGTCAAGAACCATATGCTTTTACTCATATGTGGGATATAAAACTGAAACTTGTAAGCACAGATAACAATATGGTGGTTACCATAGGGAAGGAGATCAAACATATGGTGATGGAAGATGACTTGATTTTGAATGGTGGGCAATATACAGATCATATATCGTAGAAATATACACTTAAAACTTATATAATCTTATTAAGCAATGTTACCCCCAATAAATTTAATGAGAAGCATTTGAATCTGGAGATTTAATTGACCATCAGTCAGGATTTGCCTTTTCTAAAATATTGAAGTAATTATTACTTCATGAATCATAAAATCAGTATTTTCAGAAATAATTGTGGCTGACATATTTAAAAATCTGAAGGGCAAGAATCCATCAGAGCATATTATAATAGAGTAAAAAATGTTTTCATATTCTTGTTTGTATTGCCCAAGATAAATCAAGTTTGAGAAATAAATAATTCCTTGGGAGTTGATAAGTACTCAGGAGGACCAAATTTTAATCTAAATTTTAGAATTTATTGAAAGAGAATATAGAAACTAAAACACAAAAACTAAGCCTAGAGCTTGATCAATTAGTATAAAAGCACATGTGTAATCACCACCGAGAACAAGAAGTACAACAGAACCAGGACCCAGAAGTCATCCTTATTGTTGCTGCCTCATACTTTTCCCCAAGAGTAATATCTGCCCTGAAATCTAACAGCATTGATTAGTCTTGTCTCTTTTAAAAAATGCACATAAATCCTTCAAACACAACATATCCTTTCTCTACTTTACTTTCTTTTATTCATCATTATGTTCATGAGACTCATACATGGATTATAGTGATAGTTCATGGTTGTGTAGCATTATTTCCATACCTTGAAAGAAAAATTATGTTATTAAAATTGGGAAAATAAATGTAAAAAGAAACAATTCCCTATTTATATTTGATACAGGTATACTAATCATTTTGCTAGGCATAATCTCAGGGTGAGTTCCTCAGAGATTGAATACTAAGATTGGGATGTGAGAACTGGTAGGTAGACTGGGGCATGATTCCAGGAACCTCCAACAGGAAAGTGTGTAAGGGAAGGGTGATTAATAAGTTAGCCAATGCTTTTGGCACCCGGGGCTCAATTCTACTACAGACCCCTGGCAGATGGTCCAGAAGTTACTGGCAATTGTCCCACCCACAGGGCAAGGAAGCTGAGATATTTATCCATTCCTCCACCTTCCCCGCTAGTTGGAGTCTGCGCCCCATGGTGAAAACTTCCTGGCAACTCCAGTCCACCATGTACATAGGCAGAATGCTTTCGCACAGTTGAGGAAACTGGTCAGTACAGAGTTGTGGGTACTTTCAGCACTCAGATTTGCCAGTCCCAGGTTCTGCTAGCAATGAAGATTGTAAGTAGGACCCTGACAGTTACAAATAGAATCTCAATGAAAAGGCATCTCTACACAAAACATGTAATTGAATTGCTGGTTGGAAGGCAGTCATATCCAAATGCATAAAGAAGGAACTTAAGTGTTTGAATAATCATCTTCATATCTTGAGAAACATGCTATTTCTAATAGATGCATATAAATTTCCTTGTGATTCTAGAATGGGTATTTGTCCATGGCAAAATGTTAGCCATGGAACTTATGAGTAGGGGATATATGATTAGAGCTATGGCTTTTTATTTCAAATTTCTGATTTACTTTGGTAATTAGCCATTTGCAATTGACCTATAAAGAGCACTGAATTAAAATCAATCAGGAAGGTTACATGAAGAAATGGAATTGTGAAGGCCAAAATATTCTGTTAATTTTAATCTTTTAAACTTGGTCTGAGAAAGAACTGGATTGAAACTAGCCTTTCATTTTTGATGACAAACTATTGCTGTGTTTTTATGAGTTAAATTTATAAGTAATAACTCACTTGTTATATGGAGAGTTTGGAAACCTTTTTAGATTGCAAAAGGAAGTTGTATTAAGATGTATAAAATTCTTTATGTATTTCAATTTTCTCTTTACAACCTGGAAAGCATAGACTACACCCATGAACATTGTATATTCATGATTATCCATAAAAGATATTATTCCAAATTTAGTCTTAAATTATTGCTCCCAGTTAACATATTTGCCTCACTCCTACTTTATTCATCAGAACTACTCAGATGAAAAGAGTTCTAAGCAGCAATGTAACATCTTTAGCTCATTTGAGCAATTATAGACCTTTTTGAGGTAGCCTACTGTGTTTTTAGATTGATATAATCAAATACAGCTCTCTTCTTTTGAATGGAAATTCACCCTCCTATAGTTCTCACTCTCCGTGTGTGTTCACATATGGGCAGGTCAGAACATTTCTGTTCACTGCTTCCTGGACAACATGCAGACACATGACCCTACCACCCCTCTTGTCCCATTACCTTATCTGTTTTTAAGCCGATCCTTGAATTGTTAGGAACAGTGCTGGACCTTTCTTTTGGTTCAAATTTAAATTTGTTGATGTGGTGGTGGTATGTTATCCAGAACTAAACCCTGTGCTCTAGGTGGGCTCCTCTTATGGAATATGGTAGAACTCTTCACTTTCATTTTTTTGGAAGCTGTTTCTCTTGATATGGAAAAGTTTGCATTGGAAATCTTTGGTTAAAGGCAAATTGCTATAAAGAGTTACATTTTCTATATGCATTGGGGAGTATGAGCTGTTTTAAAAGAGAACTATAAAATCAGTTTCAAGTTTTATAAGAATAACTCTGGTAGCAGTAAATGCATTATAAAGGAAAATAATTTCAGACTGAATTCATTCTACTTCTATGAAATATGTAGTTTGATCAATAGGCAATCAATATCTGAGGAAGACAGTCCTCAGAGTCAAACATGCCCTGCCTTGCACATTACTCACACCTTCAGTATGATCATCAGCCACTCACATCTCCATCTGCTGCATCTTTATCTAGTGTACAGGGATGCTAACAATGATCATTTTTCTCATTTACGATGTCCAGACTCTCCTATAAATGTTCTTTATAACTGTTAATTTTTTTTCCTAACTCCTTGAGGGAGTGTGTGCAACATCCCAGAGCTGGTAAATGTCAGTGCAACTTCATCTCAGAGTACATGCTCTGAGCCTCTCCCTCCACTGTCTCAGAAGGACCAAGAACAATGTAGAATGAACATCATCTACTAATGTGACCGTAGAGAATGTAACCTCTACTTAATGAGATGTTTCATCGATGTTTATACCACTTACAGCCAACTAAAGTCTATGGGAAAAAGGGCCGGAAGGTAAGAATAGTTGGTGGTTCTGCTATTTCGAGAGTCAATATTTCATTTGAGAATATTGTCAAGTAGATAAAGAAAGTCGCCTTATACCAAATTTCAGTTACAAATGAGGTTTAAATTCATTTTCTCTTTTTAGCAAATGGCCCAGTTATTTTTTCTTATAGAATTAAATTCATTTTCTCTTTTTAGCAAATGGCCCAGTTATTTTTTCTTATAAAATATACTACTAATAAAGTACTTAATAAACTATTTAAAACCTAATTTACATTGGATTTACTATAATCACTAATTCATAACTAGAGAGCATTTTAAATTTGAAAATTGCCATATTCTTAATGTTCAGTTTTACTACTTGTTTCAAAACTTTTCTATTTGTAGTTGATTATAGGATATTACCTACCAGGAATAGCAAGAAAGACACAGCAGAAGACTGAATTAATGAATTCTGAACCACTGCTCCTAGGGGAAACACAAGTAAGGTTCCTGTGAGCTCCTGGGCACATTTTGCTCAACTAGTTAAAATATAACCTTTCTGTTTAGACACCTTATTTATATGTATTGTTGAATCATTAACATTGAACTCACAGTCAATAGCACTAAACTCTTGTTTGAATGAAGCTTACCTAATACACATGTTTTCTCCATAAGACACACCATAGCCTTCTTGCTTGAACACTAGACAGTAGTTAAGGACTATGCTTGTTAACCATTTTCAACAGCAAAATCACCAACAAAAAAATTACAAAAACCTAGCACTAAATGGACACATTTGAAAAGTTTGAGAGATTTTTCAATTTTTTCATTACCCTGCATATGTCCACAAATGATAGTAGAAACAAATGAGTCTGATTTTGGAGTTAAATTTTTTGCAAGCAGGCAAAAAAGTACAGAATCTATGAATAATGAGGATCAACTGTATATATGTCTGCCTTTGTATTTGATGAAAAACCAAGAATTGCTAATTTTATGAAGGTATCAATTGGGATGGACTTGAAGATGACATTGATAACTAAAATAATTTTCTCAAGGGGAATACTTCTCCAAACATCAGTGTTTTTTAAAAATGAAGTTCAGGATTATTGTTTTAAATGATTAAGAATTCTTTTGCTGAGAAAGGTTACTGGGATTAACTCGGTTGAAGTCTATCCCTTGGGAACATTGAAAATTACAGTTAGATAAACCCTTATAAAATAGTTTTAAACATCATCATATAAAGAGCTGTTGTAAAAGCAAAATTTGTCAAAGTGCTAGAGGCCAAATACAACCTGAAAAAGCAGCAGAGAAATAAGACTTGTTAGCCTAAAACCTAGCAGTAATAAATGTTATGACCAGCTTTGCACATTTCATGCCAACATCCTGCATCAAAATTCTGGACACAGTAGTATTTGGAAGCCCCAGTTCAGCTTCTAGCTCTTGCACTGTCAGTCAGTAGCCCGTACACATTCAACATTCTTGGGTGTTGTTTGTTGCAGGCCTTCCAGAACGTGGATCACTTTCAACAGAGTCTCAGCCATCCTGGAAGCATTTGTGCCACACTTATTTGTGCTGCATTCATTGCATCATCCTTGAAAGCCTTCTGAACCATCTTAGTTTCCATGGAGGAATGTTTAAGCTTGATTTGTTCATTTCATCTAAATTATTGAATTTTTAGCATAAGTCTTTTTTAATGGTTATAGAATCTGTAATTTTCTTTCATTCCTGCTATTGGTGATTTGTATTCTGTCTTTTTGAGCGTAGTCAGCTTAAGCAGGGATTTATTTAAGTTAATTTTGTTGATCTTTTCATAGAAGCAGCTTTGGGATTTGTTCACTTTCTCTATCATTTGTGTATTTTCTATGATTTCTACTCTTGAAATATTTCCTTTACAGGTAGATTTTTAGGTCATAGATTGTTTTTTATCTTTCTTATTTTCTAATATAAACATTTAGAGCTATATGTTTTCTTAGAGGTGAATTCTGATGTTATTTGATATATTTTTATTATTCTGTTCAAAAACTTTTATGATTTCTCTTGTGTTTTCTTTTTTAATCCACAAATTTACTAGTGTTTATTTCCAAATGGTTATTTATATATAAAACATATATATACATGATTTTTTACTCTTGATTTTAGTTTATCTTGTGATGAGAACGTATGTTATGATTTCAATCTCTTAAATTTAAAGTTACATTATAGCCTCACAAATGATCTAGCTTGGTTAGAAGACCAATAATTTTAAAGTTGCTAGGAGTAGGGCTCTATAAATACCAGTTAGATGTTGATGATGGTGTTCAAATTTTCTGAAGCTTACTAAATTTTGTCTGGCTACTTTGTAAATTTTTGAGAGAAGCATTAAAATCAAAAGCTATGCTTTTGGTCTACCCTATTTCTCCTTCTAGTCTACGTTTGCTTTATGTATTTTAAAGCTCTGTTATTTGGTGTATAGTCATTTATGCTTATTCCTTTTTAAATTGACCATTAAAATTTTTTTTTTTTATATCTTAAACTCTATTGTACTTGATATAATCACCTTAGTTTTCTTATACTTACTGTTTGTGGCAGGAAGAATCTCAAGATGAATCTCAAGATGGTCCCCAAGGATTTTACCATCTAGTCTCCAGGACTATAAGTATGAGATATTATTCCCATGAATATTGGAAAAGTGAGATTATTGGAGTGGGCCTGATCCGGTCATTACTGATTAATGCAGAAAACTTTAGATTCACCCCAGAGCCTACCCTGTTGACACCTGGGCCAAGAATCCAGTTGAGCATGTCTAGAAGTCCAACTTAAAAGATACTGTGAGATAGTAAATGTGTTTTAAGGTATTAAAATGAAAAACTAATACTGTATGATACATATTTCTTCCCTTCATTTTAATATGGCTTTTCTATCCCATCCCTTTATCTCCTTCTTTGACTATGCATAGATTATTTTATAGTCTTTAAATGTTTATTTTTACATCTAGATGGGATAATTCTATATCTTTAATTGTAAATATACTGACATTTTTCCTCTATTATCTCAAACCAGTTGAACCAATCCAGTGAAATTTAAAAGTTTATATGTTTTCAGTTGCAGGATTTTCATTTAATTGTTTAATAGTTCTTATTTCTGTCTTGAGCATATTTTCATCATTAAGCATACTTACAATAGCTGCTTTAAAATCATTATCTTCTGAATATAATTTTGAGATCATACAGTTTGCTTCTGTTGGTTGTCTTTTCTCTTGAGGATGGATCTCATTTTCTTGAGTAATTTGGGATTTTACACTGGACACTGAATATTCTGTAGCAGACACACTGGATTCTGCTACAAACTCCAAAAAATGTCAATTTGTTGTTTTGATTTTATGAGACATTAAACTTGTTTGTATCTTGGACAACTGTTTAAGAATCAGTTCTTTGTCTTCAATTCTGCTTTATAAATCAATGCATGGTTTATGGTTTGGCCAGCTTTTTAGACATAGCAAGATTTGGGACTCTTTCTCTGAATTTACCATTGTAGGAATTACTCTTTATTTTCTACTAACTCTGAAATTCTGTTTTCTGAGTTTCTAGGCCAGAGAGATTATAGGCTAGGCTTTTTACTGGAATTTTGACCACCACATATGTTGCCAAATTTGGTCTGCCCTATGGCTTTCAGATGTTAAAAAAAAAGTGTAATCCCACATGCCATTCCCTTCTTCTAAATGTCAACTTCCCTCTCAAATCTGCTGCCTTTGTTCTCTCTCTGGTCCTTTTAATTAGTTGTATTTAGTCCAGAATTTCAAATATGATATCTGTGAGTGTGTCAGTCTGGCAGAAACAAACTTGCTAGTTAGCAAAAATGGAATTTTCTATATATATTTTTAAATAACCAATTATTTAAAAGAAATAATAACAAACTCCAGGCCCAGATATTTTTACTGGTGAATTCTTTTAAAGGTTTAAAGAAGAAATAATGTCAGTTATACATAAGGTATTTTTAAAATAGAAAAGGAAATACTTTGTGCTTTTCTAATTTTGTGTGTCCAGTGTAACATTAGAATAAAAATCAGATATGCTATAAGAATGCAAAATTACTGAATAATTTTTCACAAATAGATGCACACACAAATAATCTTAAAAACAAATCAATTTTGGTGATATAGAAATAGCAAATCAGAACAAAAATGCAAAGTTGATTTAACTATTACATGTCAATGTACTTATCCACATTACATTAGCACAAGGAATTTTTTAAAAACCTATACACAAAATATGCAGATAAAATATAATATTTAAAGAAATGCTTATTGATCTAAGAATGGAAAACACCATTCCAAATCAGATATAGTATACCTAAACCACTGCTTAATGGTAAAATATTGATTACTTCACTTGAGCTCAGGAGCAATGCAGGATATCTACTGTCACTAGTTCTGTTCAACTATATACTGGGGATCCTAGCCAGTACAACAAGCCATTAAAGAATAATACTGAGAAGAAAAAACAACACTCTCATGATTGGCAGATGACATTATTACATACAAAATAGAAAATAATATATATTTTCAATTAACGTACCAAATACTAGTACTATTAAGTGAATTTAGTGAGATTGTTGGGTACAGCATCAACATAGAAAATCAGTTTTATTTCTGTAGGATAGTCTCAATCTACTAGAAGTTACAATTTTTAAAAAGTGAAAGTCTTTTAGAATCTAGTAATAAATTTAATAAAAATACCAAGAAATTTTAGTTCTTAGTAATTCTAAGTAAAGAGATATAAGACCTCTCTCTGTACTGCAAACTAGATTGCTAAGAGAAATTAAAATGAAGAACTTGCCCTATTTCATGAAGATTCCATGTTAAGTTATGAAGTCTCCTTAAATTGACTGTAGGTTCAGTAACATCCCATCAAAAATCTTAGTACTTTGTGTGTATGCCTGTGTGTATGTATGATATTGATAATGTAATTCTAAAATACATATGGACAAAGACTTAGAATAGCCAAGACAAACCCGAAGAATGAATGTAGAGAACTTAACATTAATAGATACAAAGATTTGTTTGTTGTAAAGCCATAGAAATGAAAATAGTATTAGCCTGGAAACAGACTCACACATCTATGGTCACTTGACTTATGCAATTTTTTTTGAAAAAGCAGTGTGGGAGTGTGGGAGGATGGTCTTTTGATAAAGTTTTTTTCCCCCATATGGTTATCCAATTAACCCAGTACTAACATTGATTCCTATTTCACATCATATGCAAACATTCGTGTAGGATGTATTATAGACCCAAACGTGTATAGAACACAATGCTTCTAGCACAAAATAAAAATGAGTATCTTTTTGAACTTACTATAAAAATAAACTTTCTAACTTTTACATCAAAATATCCTATTCCCAGAGGAATATATTGATAACCTGGACTTGATTAAAATGAAAACTTTCGCTAATAAAAACATGACAGTATGAGTGATAAGGCATATCTTATACTGGAAGATATTAGCAATACATAATGTTAGGCATACAGGGTGGGGCAAATGTAGGTTTGCAGTTGTGAGTACACAAAACAATTTATTCTTGTATTATTATTTATTATTTTCCATAGGAATAACTGTAAACCTACTTTTGTCCCATCCTGTACGCATATGTATTTTTAAGTGTCTTTTTCCCTGTTAGCTATCTATTTCTTCTGTCATCTCATACAAATCCATAATGAAAGACTTAACATAGTGACTTCACAAAGGAGGATATTCAAATGAAGCATTACTGAAACATTCTCAGCATCCTAAGTTCAAAACATGTATACTTGCATTGTAAAACGAAAATAAGGAGAATTAGCAATGCAGTGTAATGGCAAACATATAGGGGCAGAGGAAGTGTAAACTGTTAAAACTACTTTGGAAAACTGCCCTATTGAAGCCAAACATAACCACTCCCTCTAACCGTCAGTATCAGGCCTGCACATAGAGCCAAGAAAAGTTGAGAGTTAATATCCATCAGACAAGATGTTCAAGAGTAGTAGTTATTTCTCATAGCCCACAAATGAGAACTCAAATATCTGTCCACATTAGAGTGGATAAATATTGATGTAATCATATAATGGAATGCCTCACAACAACAATAAGAACATAATAACCTGATGAATCTCACAGACATACTATTGAGTAAAAACCGCCAGACACAAAACAAATACATATTGAATTGCTCAATTTATAGGATCTTTCATTCCAGGCAAAGTCACTGTGTAGTGATAGAGGCTGGTAGAGGTTACTTTCATGGTTGGGGGAGCATTGGCCAGAAATATCCTATATCTTGATCTTGTGTCTGGTAATGTGGATATGTAAATATTTGCTAAACTATTTATGGTTTAGTAAATATTTGTAACTTTTCAATATGAGATGTCAATTATATAAAAAAATCCTTGCTTAGCTAAGTATAAATAAACTACAATCACTATGTTCCATTCCAGCGTTTATGGGTGTAAATTAAGATCATTTAGAAATGACTGCACAATTTCCCCACATGTAAAGCTCTAGCTGCCAAGAGTGCATTTTATTCTTGATGTTTTCTCAACAAGTAATTTCTGGAGAGCTGTGACTAATGATTATGTGTTTTTAACCTGTCTCTATGCTGCTGGACTACCTATGGCTAACTGCTGTTTGATTGGAACATGAGGGCATATATGTTGCCTTTGGGGTATTCTATAACTTGCTTCTCTAAACCCAATGCTCCCTTAATCTCCCAACTGAGGGAATCTTCCACCTGTCAGTCCTCTGAAAGCGCAAGTTAGGTATACCCAAATGGTCCAGCTCATCTACCCTTACTGGTCATTAGAACACCTTCTACAGTGCTAGTGGGTTCAGTTCTGGCTGCCGGCAGCATGACATAGCCATCTTCTTCTCCCATGGGTAAAGGACAAAATGATCTCTCAGTCTGTAGCTGTAGTCTCTATGCTCAGTTTCCTCTGAATACAAAGAGTGAGCAGTTCCCTTTCATTTGTGTTTCCGAAGAGTTGATCTTGATGACTTTTCCAAAACAGGGAACTCTAATCCACAAATATTTGTTTTTTACCTGACAATATTTAAGTAAAGAAGGAAGAAAGGAAGGTAGGAAGGATAGAAGAAAGGAAAGAATGATAGAAATAAAATAAAGGAAGTTCCTCTTCACTGGGCTCCCACCACAAATTTTTCTTTGATTCTGATTTTAGAGATTGAAGAGCATTTTCCGCACAATGTTTATCTAAAGTCAAGAAACAGTGATAGATCTCAACATATTCTAATAACCTGCAGCCTAGCACTGTAGCTATTTTAAACCAAAGCAGCAAAAATCATGGGAAGCAGAGAAATCAGTTTTAAATCCTAGGATGTAGTAGACAACATCACAACAGTACCCACTGGGTGTCGATTGTAACTACTAGGGAAGGCTTCATCCATGTGGTACAAATCATCCAACTTTAGAAAAAGGGAAAACCTATATGAAAGCCCATGCAAGAATTGAGGCCACAGCAGAATGTCATGAACTCTCAGTTGTCCATGTGTGAAAGTGACACCTGGATAATGACACTTGGATATTTTTATGATCCCATGTAGATAACAGCCATCTCTCCACCTCCCCAGAACACCAGCACCTTTCTCCATTCATTCTCCTGTTAACATTCTCCCACACTGCGGGGGGAGGGAGGGAGTCGCTGAGTTCCAAAAGGTAGGGGTGGCTTGTGGCTTCTCTCTCAGAAAACTGCCATTTCCTGCCTTCTGCCCTCCTGTGAAAAGCAGCAATTATATTTTTTTCCTCTAAGACCTACCTGGATGTGACATTTCCATTTGCTTGAGCGATCTGCAGCTGTCCCTGATTAGGGTTGTCACCTTCACTTGCATGTCCTCCCCGCACAAATGAGAGGGAGGGAGGGAGACCAGAAGGTATTTGAGGGCTGGGCCAGAGTCCTGATGTATTTATAGATTAAAAAATAATTAAAGCAAATCCAAGAAATAAAGCCTCTAATGTCTCTGCTGATATAATCAACCACACTGGAGCCCTGTGACCATGGCTGCTGATGCCATTGAGCATGGCCTACATCTTGTCTGTTTATGCTTCTAATAGATAAAACTCTTAAACTGCTTACTACATCTCAGTTTATTTGAACAGAAATTGATTTTCATGGGGCGGTGCCAACCCAGAAGTGGTTCGACACACACTACTATAGATAAGAGCTCTAGGAGAAGCTTTTACAGAGAAAGGGTTACAGCAAAGAAAAAGCATTATTGAAAGACTGTAGTTTACAGCTTAGTTGACTGTGATTTTCCTTTGCGAATTGATTTCACAACCATGAGGCATTCACAGGCTTAGATTTTGGTTTGCTTACATAGGCCACCAGGACATTAGCGCCACCTCAGTCTAATGGATGGTTTCCTGTTTAATTAATTTAACAATGCCCAGAAAAGACAGAAGAAATCAGTTCACTATTCCTAAGGACACCTGGATTTTCCTCACCTTGTTAACTCAAGCGACTGCCTTCTGTTTCCTTCTCAGGACATCCCAAATGTTTCCCTGACCCTGTCTGGTCCCTAGCCAACTGACCCACCCTAGAGAAGAAAGCCATCTCCCTGTCCTGTGTGTAGCGTGAAGAGTGCCTTACAGTGAATGTCTTCATGCTGAGGTGAGGATCGCAGGCTTCAAAGACAGAACCAGGTTTCAAAAACAACAGTTGGTAAAAAGTGGGGCCCAGATATTTTGGTGAGGGTCAAAGCCTGACTTAAAAATATTGTCTACCTACCTCCCTGCCCACCCACCTACACAAGACTGAGCCTAGACTCTGGGAAACCAGGACAATGTAACTGTTCCCAGGATGCCCTATGCAAGGAAGAAGGCAGAGGAGCCTGAGAAAGGTGGTCCTGGGAATCTGGATTAGAAATATTTTGACTGCCACAATTTGGGGGTAAAACTTTGGCCAGGGCCGATGGCTGAAAGTTGATGACGTGGCCCACAACCATATCAATATCACAACTGAACTACAGAACCATCATTCAGAACCACCTGAAATCTGACAGAAGTTCTGTGACTAAGGACACATAGAAGAGGCCCCCTGCAGACTGGTAGGAGGGGTGGAGATGCAGAACAGGCTGGTCCCTCCCTCACATGTGGCAGGCAGTTCAAGACTGGGACGGCTACCTTGGCTGTGGAGGTGCCCCTTGAAGAGTGAGGGGTGCCAGTCCAGGGTTCCGGTGCTGGGAAGAAAAGTCCCCATACCTGCTAGCTGTGAAAATATCAGGGATTATGGCTGAATGACAGGGAAGGCTTCCAAAGTACTAGACAGTTCCTCTTAAAAGACCCACGAACCAACTTACTGGCCTCACTCACTCAGCTCCAACCCAGGGGTAGCAGCTTGAATGTAGGAGTGGGCTAAGAGGGAGGAACTGAAGTGTGTGGCATTAAGGCAAGAGCTACAAGGACAGCCTCATTTCAGACAGGAGCTGCAAGGACAACCTCATTTCAGACAGGAGCTGTGAGGGCAGCCTCATGTCAGACAGAAGTGCTGGCAGAGACTAATTCCTTTGCTAAGCTCTCTTCCTCACAACAGGCTACTATCTGCGTCTCCACCAGCCTGGCTAATACTATTTAACCCACTCTGGTAATTTTTAAATTTGATTTATTTTTTATCCTCACCCAGAGACATTTTTGCCTACTGGTTTTTAGAAAGAGAGGAAGGGAGAGAGGAAAACATTGACACAAGAGAGCAGCATTGATTGATTGGTTGCCTCCTGGATCAGGGATTGTATGTGCTAGGGATCATATGCACCCAAACCAGGGATCCAACCTGCAACCTAGGTATGTGACTTGACTGACTGGGAATCAAACTTGTAACCTTTGAGTTATGAGAAATGGCACTCCAACACTGAGACACACTGAGTAGGGCTACCCTGGCGGTTTCTTGTGACCCCCGATTTACATACCCAGTCAAACCATATCCAGTGACTTTTCTACACAAAACCTTTTCTTGGTTCATGCTTTGAATTCTCCTAAAATCTTTCAAACAAGCAGTGTCTGGCCATGGGGTGGCCTGGCATTAGTGGCCAGCTTTAGTTTGCATTTGGCTTCTCCCAGCACCTCCAAGTCCAACACAAGCAGCAGCCATCAGCAGATTACTCTGGACCCCATGATGAGTGGCCCCAGGCAGGACACAGACAGCTGCTGATCTTGGGCTGCATGTCCCAGAAGGCCCCAGAGCCAGCACACCTGGTGGAGAGCTTCAGACCATGCCATAGCACGTCCATGAGTGACAAAATGAAGGGGTGAACTTGAGTGGTAGCAGAGTCCTGCTGAAGCAAGTCCTGCTCTGAGGGGTCAGATTCTTCACATTGGTTGGGTCCAGTCCTCACTGTTAATTAGCCTGGGGGTAAATCCCTCCTAATGACCTGCCAATAGTGACAAAATCTCAGCTGTAGCAGGGGAACACCTGGAGTGCCAGGTTATGTGACAAGGGAGGCTGTGCCACTGGACCCCAGAGGATACCCACAACATAAGGCCTCTACACCAAGACTGGGAGACAGCAGTTCTACCTAATACATAGAAACAAGCACAGGGAAGAGGCCAAAATGAGGAGACAAGTCAACATGTCCCAGATGAACAGAACAAAATTTCAGGAAAAAAAAAGAAAATAAAATGGCAATATGTAATCTATCAGATGCAGAGTGTAAAACACTGATTATAGGGAAGCTCAAGGAGCTTAGGGAAAGAGTAGATGAAATCTGAGAACTGCAACAAAGAGATAGGAAACAGCGATAGAAAAAAAAGAACCAGTCAAAAATAAGAATACACTAATTGAGCCCTGACTGGTAGCTCAGTGGATAGGCACCAGACTGTGAACCCAAAGGTTGCTGGTTTGATTCCCAGCCAGGGCACATAACCAGGTTGCAAGCTAGGTCTCCAGCCAGGTCTATAGCTGGAGGCAGATGAAAGGCAACCGTACATTGATGCTTCTCTTTCTCTCTCTGCCTCCCTCCCATCCCCTCTTTTTAAAAAATAATAAAAAATCTTACAAATAAAAGAATACACTAACTGAAAAGAAGAATACATTAGAGGGAATAAATAGGGTAGTTGAAGCACATGATCAAATCAACAATTTGGAAGATAAGGAAGCAGAAACCACCCAATCAGAATAGCAAAAAGCAGAATCCAGGAAAATGAGGATGGTTTAAGGAGGTCTAGAACAACTTCAAGCATATCAACATTGACATCAAAGGGCTACTAGAAGGACAAGAGAGAAAGCAAGGAATTGAAAACCTATTTGAAAAAATAATGAAGGAAAACTTCCATAACCTGGTGAAAGAAATAGACATACAAGTCCAGGAAATGGCAAAGTTTATAGGGAGAAAAAATCTTAAAAGCAGCAAGAGAAAGACAGTTAGGTACATACCAGGCAGATCCCATAAGACTGTCAGCTAATTTTTCAACAGAATCTTTGCAGGCCAGAAGGGATTGCCATGAAATATTCAAACTAATGAAAAAAAGCAAAGGCCTACAACTAAGATGACAAGATTACTTTTCCTGCAAAGCTATCACTTAAAATTGAAGAGCACGTAAAAGAGCTTCCCAGATTAAAAAACTGCTCAAGAAGTTTATCACCATCAAAACAGTATTGCCTGGTTTGATTCCTAGTCAGGGCACATAACCAGGCTGCAAGCCAAATCTCTAGCCTGGTCCGTAGCTGGAGGCAGGTGAAAGGCAACCATACATTGATGTTTCTCTCCTTTTCTTCCTCCCTCCTTGCCCTTCTCTCCCTAAAAATAATGAACAATTTTTTTTAAAGAAAATAAAATTAAAAAATAATAAACAAAACAGTATTGCCAGATATGTTAAAGGGCCTTCTTAAAGAAGAATTTTTAAAAATTTAAAACTGAGTAATGGCAATAAATACATATCTGGCAACAATTACTTGAAATGCAAATGGATTAAATGTTCCAGTCAAAAGACATATAGTAGCTGAATGGAGAACAAAAAGTCTCTTACATATGCTGCCTGCAAGAGACTATTTTAGGTTAAAACACATATACACAGACTAAAAGTAAAAGAATGGAAATGAAAATGAAAAAAAAAAAAAAAAAAGCTGGGACAGCAATACTTACATGAGACAAAATAGACTTTAAAACAAAATCTATAACGGGAGATAGAAAGGGCTCAGAAATCCTATTTCTAGTTATTTATCTGAAGAAACCTAAAACACTAAATTGAAAAGACAAATATACTACTGCATTATTATTTATAATAGCCAAGATATGGAAACAACCTAAATGTCTATCAATAGATGAATGGATAAAGAAGTGGTATGTATACATATACAATGGAATATGACTCAGCTATAAAAAAGAATAAAACCTTGCCATCTGCAACAACATGGATGGACCTAGAGAGTATTGTACTGAGTGGAATAAGTCAGACAAGGACAAATGCCATGTGATTTCACTTATATATGGAAACTGAAAAACAAAAGCAAGCAGAACAGAAACAGACTTATGGATACAGAGAACATTTTGATGGTTGGCAGGTGAGGGGTCTTGGGAAGATGGCTAAAAAAGGTGAAGGGGTTAAGAAATACAAATTAAGCCCTGGCTGGTGGCACAGTGGATAAGGCGATGGCCTGGCCTGTGAACCCAAAGGTCGCTGGTTCAATTCCCAGCCAGGGCACATAACCAGGTTGCAAGCCAGGTCTCCAGCCAGGTCCGTAGCTGGAAGCAGGTAAAAGGCAACCTCTCTGTCTCTCTGTCCCTTCCCCTTTCTCTAACATATAACAAATAAAATCTTTAAAAAGAAAAAAAAAATACAAATTAGTAGTTACAAAACAGTCATAGGAATGTGAAGTACAGCATAGGTAATATAGTTAATGTTGTAATAACTACATACGGTGTCAGATGGGTACTAGCTTTAATGGGTGATCACTTCCTGAAGTTATTTATAAAATGTCTAATCACTGGGTTGTACACATGAAACTATATAATATTGCTTATCAACTATAGTAAAAGAATGAATGAATGATTGATTGATTGATTTGGGAACTTATAATACCAACCCAAGAACAGATTTAATCTAATTATTCAGTACCCTAAAAGAAGGAATGCCTAAGTTGGGACTTAGGTGAGCAAAATTGTTATCAATATCCTAGAGTGGCCTATTTTTGTATAAATAATATACTATCCCTCCTGCCCCTCATCCCAAATCTCTGGTGAAGTTTTTGCAATAAGTAGACTATCTGGCCTGAAAATTGTTTGCCATTCATGGCTGCGTAGTGAAGAGACTTATAGGTATAATAATCATGCTTCTTTATTTTTAGGAAGACTCAATTTGTAATATCCTGCCCCTCAAAATAAACCTAGACTTATCATGGCACAATTTTGACTGGTGTACCGGAATATGCGACCTACATAGGGAACATACAAGATAACAGTATTTCTAAAATCCCAATGGTAGGAAGGAGGACTGAGATCCTGAGTGGTTTCAGCTGGCCCAGTGGAGGAGCAACACTGCAGGTTTCAAGTGACCGGATAGCACAGTGCAGACACCATTGGTGTGGATGCCTGCCTTTGGGTATGTGGTACATGTGGCATGTTGTGTCTCCAGTGGCAGGAGGCCTCTTCCTGGGTGGGGCCAGTGGGGCACATCAGGGTAAAGAATGGGCCCTGGCCAGATGGAATTCTGATGTCAGCGAAGATGACCCACTTAGCCTGGATTCCAGCATGTCCACATGTTGTGGCTTAAAATAAAGTAGCAAAGGTTGATATATGTCCCTAAATAACCAGGTTTTTTTATTTTAAAAAATATTGTTATTTTTAAAAGACACTATTTCTTAGTTAAAATGTGGCCTCTGGAGTCCTAATGCCTGGGTTCATAGCTCAGCTCCATCACTGGGATCTTATCCTCTGTGCACCTCAGTTTCTCATGTGTTTAACTGTTGTGCTTATGAAACAATTAGCACAATGGCTGAGCCTAATGTTTACTTATTAATGTATAAGACTAAATATGGGGAGAAAGTCATGGCCTTCTCCTTCAATTGTTATTCATATTTTGAGATTTACTCATTTTATTTGAGGAGGGTACAATTCAAATTTTGGGTTTCACTGAAGGTTTTAGAGATAACCAACTTAATTTATCAGCCCATATATACAATTGTATGTGTATGAATGTATATGTATGTTCACATCTGTGTACCTGAGCGATAGGTGTACATATGTGTGAGTCTGCATGTGTATACTAAGTATGAGTGTATGCATGTATGTGCATATAGTAGTGGGCATTTCCTGAGGCTGCTGTAAATTGCCACAATGTTGGTGGCTTAAAATAACAGAAATTTCTTCTCTCACAGTTAAGGAAGCCAGAAGTCCAAAATTGGCATTACTGGGCTGAAATCAAGGTATAGGTAGGGCTGCACTTCCCCCCGGAAGTTCTAGGGGAGCGGGAGAATTTGATTCTTGCCTTTTCCAGCCTGCGACTGCTGGCATTCTGTGACTGTGGTCACATCTACTCCAGTTTCTGCCTATCTTCACATACAACTTGTCTGTGTGTGTGTTATGTGCATATGCATGATGGATGTGTGTATATATATATATATACACCAATGCCCACACACATGAGTATATACATGTATGTATGTATACATGGTGTCCATGCATATACAAAAGGCTTGCATATGTGTGATTGTATGCATGCATGTGTGAATATATGAGGGGTATATATGGAAAGTAGGCTATCCAGCTAATATTTGTTTAAAATGTTATTAAAACTCTGAAATATGAATCTGTTTTGAAGTCTGTTCTAATTAATCCATGCTCTCTTACCAGATGACCAAATAAACACATGGTTCCACCTTCCCAAAACCTTCCCAAGCACAAAATTGTTGTCCTCTGTGAGAAAAGATCAACCTTGTTTAAGTGTTAGCAAACATGCAAGCACATACCTCTCTTACCTCTGTCTGAACCTCAGAAAGATGACCCAAGTGGGAATTCAACTTAATGAAAAATGCATTAGGAACAGTACTGATAGCATGGAGGGTCTATTCCTCATTTTAATCTCAGCCGACCAGGCACGCAGGCCGTGGTCCATGAAACCTGGCTGAAAGAAGGGTTAATGAAAGCCAGACAGTGGCCCTAAATGAGGGGTTTTCAAGTTTCTTTCCCTCTGCATTTTATTTAGTGATTTTTTTTTTTTTTTTTTTTTTTTTTTTTTTTGAAGAGAGAGGAGAAGGGAGTGGCTTGGGGGGAGAGAAAACATTGATTTGTTACCCTGATCAGGGTCAGACCTGCAACCTGGTGCATCAGGATAACATGATAACCAACTGAGCTACCCAGCCAGGGCCTCCTTTGCATTTAAAAACTGGTTTGTGAAAAATCACATTTGGGTTTTATGAAGACCAGATGGTGCTACAATTTGCATTCTGGTTGGTATGAAGAGACTAAGAAAGATAAGAGCCATGCTGGGCTAACTGAACTAGTGCAACTTCTTCAATACCTCGTGTGTTTTATATACATCACACATTATGTATATTATTATATACACATGTGTGCTTTTAATGATTTTCAATATTTATGCATGCTATAAAAATAAAAAATATGCCCTGGCTGGTGGCACAGTAGATAAGGTGCTGGACTGTAACCCCAAAGGTCGCTGGTTCAATTCCCAGCCAGGACACATAACCAGGTTGCAAGCCAGGGCTCCAGCCAGGTCTGTAGCTGGAGGTAGGTGAAAGGCAACCGTACATTGATGTCTCTCTGTCTCTCTCCCTTCCCCTCCCTCTGAAAATAATAAATAAAATCTTTAAAAATAAATAAATAAATAAATAAGAGCCCATTCCGTTGTGAGTAGGACACTGTGCTAGCCTCAAATATGGCATCCATCTTAATTTATAATTTCTGGTGAAAAGATTCAGTAACATAAATGTAGGCAGAGTGAATATGACAGAGAAGTACTTAGTTTTAGAGGTCTTCTGAAACAAAATGCCATAGGCTGGGTGGGTTATAAATGACAAAAATTTTTCATAGTTCTGGAGGCTGGACGTCCAAGATCAAGGCACTGGCAGATCTGGTGTCTGCTGAGAGCTCACATCCTACTTCAGAAGCAGCTCCCATCACACTGGCGATTAGGTTTTACTACAAGAATTCTGAGTGATACATTCAGTCTATATTGAGGGATACAAAAGGCAATTCAGGAGAGGGAGGGAATCTATAGTAAGGGGGCCAGGATGCATTCATGTAGCATTTAGTATATCAACAAGGCCTTGATGCATGACTGAGGAATCAATGGATTGAGCTATTGGGAAGAAGTGGTTGGAGGAAAACAGTGATAAAGATAGGAAAATGTAGGACATGTTGGAGTAACATAGAATCCCATCTTCCTGGAGCACAGGTTAACCAAGAAGGTTTCTCAGCCTTAGTAAATAGTATTGAGTTTGCAACATATAATTATGTGTGAGGCAGGGGACTGTCTTGTACATTGCTGGGTATGTAGCAGCACCCTTGACCTATACTCACCAATACCAGTAGCACCCTGTCTTCATATCCTACCCCAAAACTGCCCATGTTGCAAACACAGGTATCTCCAGGCACTGCCAAGAGTCTCTAGAGGGCAGTATGGCTCCAAGTTAAGAATCAATATTGTAGGAAGTTGCCACTCTAAGGACCAGTCCCTGGGAACTTGCTAGAAATGTAGAACCTCAGACCTCATCTCAGACCTCCTAAAAGACACGCTGCATTTTAACAACCTCCCTGGGTGACCCATACACCCATTGCCCAGACCCAAACCCAGAGAAGTTTGAGAACCACTTCTCTGAAAAAATAGAAGGATTAGATGGTAAGATTGGTTAGAGGTAATCATGGATGATAACGGAAAGACTTAAACATTTTGCTACCATGTTCAATTTAACGTGGAAGTCAATGAGACTATATTGAATGGATTTAACAGGTTTACTTTAAAAATAAAATAGACTGGCAGTCTCATTATGCCTACTTAATATTCTTCTCACCTTTTTTTACTACTTCTATCTCAATTTCAGGGGGAATGACAAATGACAATCAAAAAATGATTTTTCAGTATCCCTTGTGGGTGAGGGAGCCATGAGGCTATGTTTCAAGCAGAAGGTATTTGGGGGGTTTATAGGAAAGCTTCCTATGCAAGAGAATGACTCAAATGGCATGTCCTGTTTTACTTAGCTCTTTCTCCTTTCTTGGGAATGAAGAAGATAGTTTGAATTTCAGTAGCCATCTTATTGTTTGAGGGGAGAGGCACTCTGTAAAGAGGGTGAAGCACAAATACAGAAGAAACATGAGTCAAAGAGAAAAATATACCCCAATGTTGCTTAAGCCACCATTTTTCAAAGCTCTATTACTCATCACTGAATTCAATTCCTAACTGATCAAGATTGCTATTGATATAATGAATTGGAGGAAATGAAATCCATACAGAATGTATTGAAATAGTCTGGATGGGAGACTGGGCAAAGCTAAGTGAGAATGAAGAATTTTAAGTTCTGATTATCTTTGGAGGTATGATTATTTTTGTCATGGAGAATGGTGGTGTAGTTTATAAACATTTGAAAGTCAGGACAAGGAGTGGGCTTATGGTGATGCTATGAGTTGGACTTTGGACATATCTCACTTGAGGATTAATAAGACAGATGTATAAATCCATGAGGCACTAGCTCAGAAGAGAAGTTGTCTGTGAAAATATAAGGATACTGGTCATTGGAAGCTGGGAAGGATTGAGGATTGGCAAAATGAAGGGAGGAGGAAAAGGGGTAATCCTGAGTATACTACTGAACTGAAAAGAAGCATGAGGGAGAATAACAGGATGGCAGTTGGTAGGGGATTCTGCTAAATGGCTTCCACAGAAGGGACCTTTACAATGTCTCAGAGGAGTTAAAGCTATTTTATAAGAAAGACCACTTGCTCAAGGAGCCCTTCCTCCCTTGAAGTGACTTCATACATCAGTGAATGCAAATGTTTGTTCACTCTTTGTGGTTAGGCCGAGTTACTGAATCATGAGCCATCTTTTCCAGATTCTTCCAAATCTGCCACGACTCTTTAGAAATCTCCTATTACTAATGCTGTCATAGAAATGATCAATCTGCATTGTCTCTGACATGGTCATGATTATGGCCTTCTTAAAATATATATTTTCTCTTTTTTACTTAATATGTTTGCATTTCCAAACTAATTATGCAAAAGTTGATTTATTAAATAGCTACAGAGGTCATATGCTAGGTGTTTTCAGGATTGCAAAGATAATAAAACTCCAGTGCTCAGATAGCATATAAGGTCTGTCCCGAAAGTATTGAGCACTGTTTTAATTATATTGACACATTGGGTTGTTACTTTTGAACTGACTTATACTCAGGATGGAAACCAGGTAACTGTAGTAAATGCCCTAGTAGAATATATCTCAGGATGCTCTGGTTCTAAGAATTAAAGGTCCAGGGGTATAAAGACAGGACTCTCCACTTGTCCAAAATAAATAAGCTCTGGGGTCCAAGTTCTTCTGCTTATTTGGGAAACACTGTCACAATCATCACTTCTCTTATTGCACATCCCTCCTCTCATATAAAGTGTGTCAAGTTTCATCTATTTTTGACCTTTCTCAAAAAAACAGATGTCACCAGGATGGCAGTATAAGACCTCCAGGTCTCTCCCTTTGAAGTCACAGTAATTGGACAACTAAATTCAACAAAGGATTCCCTGCTTAACACACAAACACATCTGAGAGATCCACGCATTGAGGCGTCTGGAGGGGGCAGAATCTGAGCAAGCAGAAGAGGCAGGAGGGGGTGTCAGAGATGGGAGCTGTAGATGCAGCCCCACATGCAGCACACAGTGCCAGTGGACATGACAGCAGTCAGGGGTCGGGGTGCAATCCCCACTGGGCAGATAGGACGGCCAGAGGCAGCAGTCCAGCTTGACTGGCTAGTTGAGGCTGGGCCACAGATGCACCAACCTGCTTTCCCCGCTTCCCCAACCTACCAAAGTAGAGCCTGCCAGAGGCAGCTGTGACACCTAGACAGTATGGAGTGACTAGTGGCTTCTGGTTTCAGGAAACAGGAGACACTGGGAACACACAGGCCAGGCACCTTATTGCATGCCACATCCCACCATGAAAATGGTACCCTGAAACCTGGGTGACAGAGTTGTTAAGAAGTCACCCACCTCCTTGGGGAATATGGGGCCTTTTCCACAGGTAAGGTACACCACTCACAGTGATGTCAGAAGTCCTAGTAGTGCAGGTAAGAGAAAACAAATTTGCACTATCTCACCACCTACTGGAAAACAAGAGAAAAACCCTCTATTAAATAGCCAAAAGAAAGTACTTGAAATAAAAATATTTTTCATTTCCTTAAATACCCAGAGAAGTAATCCATCAAGTACCAGGAATAACCAAGGCAAAAAGTAGTTCAGAAAGAAAATGTAAAATTTTCAGAGAATAAACATAAAAATGTGGAAGACAGTGATTTAAATGGCAGATACCAAGATAACAGTTCTGAAAAAAATTCAATAAGATATAAGAAAAATAAAAAAGGCAGTACACTGAGCTTAAAACTTAAGTCAATGAACAACTAGATTAAAACTATAAAAAAAGAACCAAACAGAAATTTTGTAGCTGAGGAACTCTAAGTGAGATGAAGAATTAATTAGGCCAGAGGAAAGAATGAATTAGTGATCCCGAAGATAGAAATATAGAAATGAATCATGTGTAAGAAGAGAAAGAACTGAGTGTTTTAAAATAATGAAAGAAGTCCATGAGAACTATGTAACTCCATTAGAAAGAGCAATATATCAATAATGAGCATACCTGAAGGAGAAGACAGGCAGAAGGGAACAGATAGACTATAAAACAAATAATGAGAACTTCCCAAACCTAAGAAAGAACAGCAACTTGAAATACAAGGAGCTAACATAACACCTAAATATCTTATTGCAAGAAGGGCATCTCCAAGAACTTTATAATAAACTTTAAGAAGTTAATGACAAAGAAAGAATTTTCAGAGCAACCAGGGAAGAAAAGACAGAAAGCTATCAAGAAAATCCCATTTGGTGATCATTGGATTTTTAAGCAGAAACCCTACAAAGTCTAAGAGACTGAAATCAAATATTTAAAATATTGAAAGAGGGATCACCAGTCAAGAATAATACATTCATCAAAATTATCCTTTAGATACAAAGGAGGAATAATGACTTTTCTAGACAAACTGAGGGAATTTACCACAAGAACTGCATTGCAAGAAATGCTAAAATGTCTTTTATGTCAAACAAAAAGACAAAAGGATACAAACTGTAAGATGACAAGACAGAAGCAGGGAATTGCAACTTTTGCTCAGAATAAGACATTAAGTACTTAATTATAACAAAATTAGAGGGGGTAAAAGGACAATAGCTACTTCAATTTAAAAATGAATGCACAGCATGAAAAGGAATAATTTGTGACAACAAAAACAGAAAAGGGAGGGGAAAATGGTCTGAATTTGCACAGGTAAATGGAGATAAGATACAATTAGAAGAAAAAGGCCTATTGTATCCACAAAACTTTTTTTTTTCTGCATAAACTAATGGTAATCACAAAACAAAAATCTAGAACTAAGAATTAAGAATTACAACATAAAAAAAGGCAGGAAAAATCATAGAATACTACCAAACTAAAATAGCAAACAGAAACACAAGGGAAAGAAACAATGGAGACACAGAGCACTAAAAAAAAAAAACAACAACAAAAAAACAAACAAACAAAAAAGAAAAGATATAATGGCTATCAAAGTCTTTACAAATCAATAGTCATTCTCAGTGTCAATGGTCTAAACTCATCAATATAAAGGCATAGAATAGGGGATTTAATGAAAAAACAAAACCCAACCTAATGCTGCCATCAGGAGGAGATACATCTCAGCTTCAAGGACAGAGACCCAAAGTAAAGGGGTGGAAATGATACTCCAAGCAAAGAGCATCCAAGGAAAGCAGGTGTAGCCATATTTATATCAGAAAAGAACAGATTTCAAGATACAAAATGTAACAAACAAAAATGGACATTTAATCATGATAAAAAGGATAGTACATCAAGAAGATATATTACTTACCTATATATATAACCAAACTGTATCAAAATATATAAAACTGTTAACAAAACTAAAGGGAGAAACAGACAAAAATACAAATATAGCAGGGGTCTTAGATACTCCATTGGCAGCAATGGATAGGCCATCCAAACAGAAAATCAATAAGGAAATACCAACCTTAAATGACACATTAACCCAGAAGGACAAGATCTATATTTACGGAGCTATTCACCCAGAACACCAGAATATATTTTCTCTAGTGGGCATGGAACATTAAAAAAATAGACCATATATTGGGGCACAAGACTAGTTTCGACAAATTTAAGAAGAATGAAATAATACCAAGCATATTCTCTGACCAGACAGTTTGAAACTATCAATCAATTGCAAATAGAAAGCTGGAAAATCCACAAATATGTATAGATTAAACAACATGCTATTGAACAATGATTGGGTCAGAGAAGAAATAATAGAAGAGACAAAGATACAGAGAGACAAATAAAAATACTACAACATTTCAAAATTTAGGGGATTCAGCAAAAGCACTACTAAGAGGGAAGTATATATCATTACATGTGTAGCTCAAGAAAGAAATATCTCAAAGTGATTACATACATATTAAAAGCTACACTAAAAGACTATTAGAAACCACAAGAAATACAGTGAAGTTGCAAAATGCAAAATCACTATACAAAAAACCACTGCACTCCTATATACCAACAATAGAATATAAAAAATAAATGAAGAAAACAATTTAACTTGCAATTGCAATCAAAAGGATAAACTACCTAGGAATAAACATAAAGGAAGTGAAAAATCCATACACATTGAAAATAATTGGGAAAGGAACAAAGAATTGGAAAAATATTCTGCATTTGTGGACTGAAGAATCAACATAGTTAAAATGACCATCACTACCTAAAGCAACATACCAATTTAATGCAATCCCATCAAAACCCCAATTTTTCAAAGAAATAGAACAAAAAAATTATCAAAAATACTAAAAACCATGAAAGCCAAAGCAATCCTGAGAAAAAAGAAAAATTTGGAGGTATGCTATGCTCTGACTTCCAATTATACTACAACACAACAATAATCAAAACAGTATGGTATAGAGAGAAAAACAGATGTCCACATTAATGAAACAGAATTGAAAGCTCAGAAATAAATAATTTTTGACAAGAAGCCAAATCATACAATGGAGAAAGAAAAGCCTTTTCAACAAATGGTGTTGGGAAAACTAGAAAACCACAAGCAAAAGCATGAAACTAGAGTATTATTAAAACCATACAAGCCCTGGCTAGTAGCACAGTGGTTAAGGCACCGGCCTGCGAACCCAAAGGTCACAGTTTCGATTCCCCAGCCAGGGCACATAACCTGGTTGCAAACCAGGTCTCCAGTCAGGTCTGTGGCTGGAGGCAGATGAAACGCAACCATACATTGATGTCTCTCTCCCTCTTTGCCTCTCTCCCTTCCCCTCTTTCTAAAAAATAATGAAATAAAATCTTAAAAAAAACAAACCATACATAGAAATGTACTCAAAATGGATTAAATACATACATATGAAAACCCAAGACAACAAAATACATAGAAGAAAACATAGGTGCTAAAGTTATAGACCTTTGTCTCAGTTTTGTGAAATTGACCCTAAATGCAAGGGACATATAATAAAAAAATAAATGAATGGGACTATAACTATAAATCTCCACAGCAAAACAAATAACAAAACAAAAGGCAAGCATCCCAAGGAAAGATGATATTTACAAACAATGACCCTGATAAAGGGCTAATATCCAAAATATATTAAGAACTTATGTACATCAACAATCAAAAATACAATTGAAAATGGACAGAGGACCTTAACAGTCACTTTTCCCAAGAAGACATACAAGTGGTCAACAGATAGATGGAACGATGTTCAACCTCATTAACTGTGAGAGAAATGAAAATCAAAACCGTAATGATATACCACCCACACCAGTTGAAATGGACTTTATAAATAAGACAAGAAACAATGGTTGGCGAGCTTATGGAGGAAAAGGAATCAACATAGTTACACTGCTGGTGGGAATGTAAACTGGTGCAGCCACAGTGGAACACAGCCTGAACATTTCTCAACAAATTAAGAACAGAGCTACCATGTGATCCAGCATTCCTTCTGCTTACCCCCCAACATGGAAAAGGTGATTTGCAAAGGTCCATGTACCACTATGTTCACTGCAGCATTATTTGTGATAGTCAAGACATGGAGACAACTTTAGTGGCTTCTGATTGATAATTAAATATAGAAGATGTGGTACATATATACACTAAAATACTACTCAGCCATAAAAAGAATGAAATATGACCATTCATGACAAAATGGGTGAAGCTTCAGAGCATCATGCTAGGTGAAATAAATGAGACAAGAACCATATCATTTTGCTCAGATGTGGGATATAAAACAGTAAACAAACAAACTAGTAGACACAGACAACAGTGTAGTGGTTACCAGAGGGGAAGGAGTATGGGGAGGGTTTGAAAGTGGTAAAAGGGGGTTAAATATATGGAGACATAGGTAGACTAGACTTCAGGTAGTAGTGAGCACATAATGCAACATAGAAATGATGTATTACAGAATTGTCCACTTGAAACTTATATAATATTATCAATGTCACCGCAATAACACTTTAAAAATTTCCTACCATAACCACCATTTCTTACTTCATGTCTCTAATCCCTTATCTGCAATTGTGAAGTCCCATGTATTACAGAATTGTCCATTTGAAACTTACATGTTATCAATAAATGTCAACCCCAATAACTTTAAAATTTTCCCAGTATAGCCACTATTTCTTATTTCATGTCTCTAATCCCTTATCTGCAAGTGAAAAACCAAAGCTCTGAAAAACAGAATTGTGTATGTGTGTGTGTACAACAAAATTGAGCAAAGTTGCTCTGAACTATGTAGTCTTTAATCATCCCTAGAACATACATTTTGTTTTTGTTTGTTTTTAAAATTATTTTTCCCTTAAATATATTTTATTTATTTTGCTATTACAGTTGTCCCAATTTTCCCCCCTTTGCCCACCTCCACCCAATAACCAATACCCCATTTCCACCATCAATGCCCCTCTTAGTTCATGTCCATGAGTCATGCATATAAATTCTTTGGCTTCTCCATTTCCTTTATTTTCTTAACATCCCCCTGTCTATTCTGTAACCATCGATGTGTACTTTTTAAAATTTTCCTTTCACATCCAGACAATTCACCATTTAATTACTGCCTTCTGTCAGCTTCTCAAGTTATATTAATACAAAGGTTTCTTTTTGTTATTTCAAAATGCCTACATTAATTCATTTGTTTAAAGAATTACTTTTTTAAGTAATATGAATTGCAATATTACCAAACACATGCAGAAATACATTTATACAAATGCATATTTTTACACATATTTAAAGTGCACACTGGATTTTGAAGAGTTAATACAAAAAGTTTAAAATATGCCAATAGCTTACATAATTGTTACATGTTAAATGATAGTGTTTTAGAGCTATTGTAGCAAATTAAGCAGTTTTTTTCTTCTTTAATACTTTACTATGGAATGCTATTTTTGTGAAATATATCACAGAAATGGTGTATTGCAGAACTCACTTTTGTGAAAGTAGCACTTATTAATGAAATGTGACCATTTCTTTAACAAACAAAATGAAAAGTTGTCCTTTCATTTTGTTTGTTAAAGAAATAGTCACATGTTTCGTTAATGAGTGCTACCTTGTACCTTACAATGAAAAACAGTATTATCACCTTTTTAAAATTTGAAAAATTATAAGTTCCAAAACCTGTTGGGTCTCAAGAGATTTGGATGAGGAAATGTGAGCCTACAGAATTCTCTTAAGTCCTACCCAATGCGAAGAAGATGCAAATAGGAGGCTGTAGTGATGGGGAATATAGGCACAGCATGATGCCCATTTCCAGATGATGCTACATATTAACAGGAAAACCCAGGAGAATCAGCTGAACAGCAACCAGGCATATGTTAGATGCCTGGACCCAGGCAACACTTGTTGAAAATTCAGCCCTCTACTGAATTCTGCAGAGTATTTTGTAAGGAGTCCCTCCTAGTTCATTAGTTTTAATGACTAAGATCAAATGGCCTGACCTTGGGCCCTCAATTTAGTAGCTGAGTTCCTGCCTTAACTTGTGGCCAACATCCCACTTAGCCTCCCAGTGTCTCCAAGTCTCCCTGGGATGGCAGATCTGCCTCTAAATCACAGCTCTGGGGGGAAGGGACCTGCTCTGCAAACTCTCTGGTCCAGGCTGCCTACCTAGAGCTCTGTTCCCCTGACCTGCTAGGATCCCAAGTGGCCGCCTGGCTGAATCTTCTCCCCTGGTTGTCCTGTTTTTTTCTAGAATGCTGCTCTTTGCGTCTTTCTGAATGCTAGCTTTGGTATTTTGGGGAATGATACTCAGACAGCTTCGTTGAAACTTTACCTACAGAGTGATTATGCAGCACATCATATAAACAACCTCAAAAATCACAGACCCAGAATGGCACAGCTGGGTCTGTGCTCCCAGAGAAGCCACCGAGTTTTGGTGACACTGAAAATCTGAACAGTGACTGACCCATCTGGGTTATATCCACTGAACCATACAGAACCATTCATTGTTTTTGTATCAGGTAAAGCCAAAGCAGTGGGAACTAATTTGTATGGTACATGTTTGGGCTACACACCTGAGTAGGGCCATGGAAGCACTCCGTTCAGAGAGACCTCCTGCTGAATTCTGAAATATTTTCTTCCTTCTTCCTTCCTCTTCTCTTTTCCTCTCCCCCCTTCCCTTTTCCTTCTTTTCCAGTTTTCTCATCTTAAAAATGAATGTAACATTAGTACCTTCCTTATAGTCTTGTTCCAAGATTAAACAAGTTGATATAGTCAAAGCCTTTTGAGGCCTGGCTCAAAGGAAACATTTTTTAAGCATCTAATTATTGATGCCAACTCTGTGTATGCTAGGCTCTGTTCTAGGAGCTATGGACACAAACATGAAAGACACCAACCCTGATCCTAATCTCCAATATTTGTCGATGCTAATCTTTGCGGGATGTGCTGTTCTGAGGCGTGGGCTCATGCATGAGTGGTCTGGATTTGAGAGCATTTATTAACTATTATAAGATAAGGTACTTAATCTCTGAATCTGAGTTTCCTTCAATGGGGATAACAATCATTTCTATGTCATTTGTTATGAGGAATAAAGGACATTAGACAAGTAAAAAACTTAGATCCCGAATAAGTAATCAATACTGAGTTCCTTAACATTCAGGTACTTTTGATTCAGGTCCTGAAATGGTCCTTGGCAGGACTTTTCCTAAGGACCCTCATCCTTACCAATGGGGAAGGGCAGAGTGTGCGGCTCCTTGAGCAGCTCCAGATTTGGAAGTTTCCATTCACATACTTCTTCCCCTAAGGTGCTTGTTCAGTCCAGAAGGCCCACACGGAGGGGACAGGGCCTCTGAAACCAGACTGCCTGGTTCGCTTCTCAAATTGTTTTCCCACCTGTAACCTGAGTATAAGAGCAATGACCACTAACTTCCAGTTATGGCAAAAGTCAACTAAAATAATCTAGGTACAGAATAGAGTACAGAAAAAAGTCTCACATGTAGTAAGAGTTCTATTTATCTGGCAATTATTGCTGTTGTAATTTTTTGGTTAGTGTTTGATTATTTGCTTGGAAAAAGAGCTGGTCTGCCACTGTATTTATTTATTTCTAGTGTGACACTAAGCAACAGGGGATACTGCAGAAAATTCCCATTTATTAAGAATCAGGCACTATCCCTGTATTATCTAATTTATTACAAATGGTATAAATTAGGTATTAATTTCCCCTTTAGTTATGAAAAGAGAGCCCCAGAGTAAATAACTTGTCCAGAATCATATAGGTAAGATTAAAACCAGACTCAATATGACTTTAAGCTACTGTGCCCCCCAACTTGGGGTAGATTTTTTAAAACTCAAAAAGAACCAAAAAAGCTTCCAACAATAACCTCCTCAAGTAAGGGAAAACTTCATAAATACTTCTAGGACCACATCAAAGATAATAATATAAAAATGCAAATATTAAACCGCCTAAGCATATTTCCCCTACCCCCTGCCACATCCCAGTATACACATCAAACACTGATATTTTAAAATCAAATATAGTCAATCAATGGGGTTCATAATGTTTTGACCTCATTTAAATTGTCAGATAGAAGAAGCTTCTAATAAACAGACAAGAGAGCAATCAAAAATTGCATACAAAGAGTTTTGGAAACATCTGAATACAAATCACTTTTTAACACAGGCTCCTCTTATCACTGATTGTCTAAGAAACACAACCTTAGACCTTCCTAGCATTGCAATAATAAAGAAGGAAAAAGTCCTCATACTCGAAATGATTAAAGCATTTCACACTCAAGGTGAGCACCAGAAAGTCTGGTTTTGATTAACCGAGCATTGCACAACACAACGAATAGACTCTCCCTTAGATTTTACTAAACACTCAAGCTCTTTAACTTACATTATTTTATTCATTTGAATTCCCCTTGGATTTACTAAAGGAGAAAAAAATACCTCACTGTCCTCAGAGTAAATCAAAAGACATCATTAACAAGATCATTTCATGGATCTAGGTAGGGTGAGGGTGAAAATCAACTCACCCTGAAGTCCCAACAGTTAGTCAGTGGCCAAATGCTTTATGAAGTGAGACCAATTGCAATCATAATTAGGAGATAATAATTAATACTATTTTTTGCATATGCCTTTCAGTGTAAGTTATGATCATGTAATATCTCATAATTTTTTGGTTCACATTCAAAACATTTTATAGAATGTAAAGTAGCCCATAAACCATAGCATCTACCATGGTGCTTTGCACACAAGCATTCAAAGAAAGGAGCTGACTAGCTAAAGGGAGATGAAAACTTTTTTATTTTCAATTATATTACACACCTCAGATTTTGTGGGTATCTTGGCATCTACTTATTTAACATTTACAGTTTCAGTATTCTCAAGTGATACTGGTGGCAAGGATATGCAGGCTTGTGATATTTTGCTTGCTGAAAATCATTTTTAAAAATGGTTTCTTTTTAGTAAAAATAAAGCATCACTATTTTTAGCAAATGTAGCAGAAGGACGAAAAAAATTTTACAGCTCTATAATCAGAGAATAAGCAATATGTTCACTAGTGTTTTAATGTTTGTATATGGGGAAAAAACTGGATTTTGCCAAACTTATACCTGCTTTTGGTTTTTGCGTTATTTTTCCTTATCCAAAGTCAAGGTGTGTCTGTCTTTCTCACTGTTGTGTTTCCAGCACACAGCACAGTGTTTGGGCTAAACCAAGATCTCAAAAAACATTTGCTGAATAAGTAAATATGTTAAAATTAAAAAAAAAATTAATTATATATTATTCTATAGCAACTGTTTAAAGACTGCATAGTATTCTGTTCCATGGATGTATGGTAATTTATTTAGCCAAATTCCCTTGATATTCTGGATTTTTCACTACTGTAAGTGGAAATAAACATTTTTGTAGCAAAATAATTTTTAGAAATTCATAGACCTGATATTGTTGTTGCAAAGAGAAAAAAAAAGAATTTTGATACCTATTATCAAAAAAGTCACCATATATTTTATTATGGCATGCATGGATATAAAATAAGAATGACCATTTTCCAGGACTTTGTGACTTGCAGGTTTCAGAGGACACATATGGGAAGAAATCTAACTAGTTAGTGAGCCTAATTAGTTGACCAGAATCTATTTCTTTATTTTTCTCAAGTGTACATTCCATGAAATGAATTAAATTGCCAATACTAGAAATTGTGAAAGCTATTAGAATGAGCCCTTTTTGAATGTCGAATGTAAACTTTATCTCGTGTCATCTAAAGACCACTTCCTAGTTAGTGAAACCCACTGCCTTGTCAGTTAGGGTGAATGGAATTTCCGTTTCTGTAGATAAAGGTATTTCATTGGATAATGCAGACCAATAACTTATCCTTAGTATCATTTCAGAAAGTAAATATAGCTGGAGCGATTATCTATGGCCCAGAGATGTCAGGTTAAAAAGGATTTAATATTGCATGATAAACTACAAATACACAGAATCATTTGGAGGAGCTACTGCACATGTATTTGTGTCAAAGAAGGAATTTGGAAATAGAACAGCCGTCAACCACAACTCTGGTGATAACATTTCAAAATTCTTCATTAACAGAGGAAGAGAAAACATGGTGAAGAAATGGAAATGAAGGGATTTTCCAGTTTTTTTTTGGCACTGCGAGGATGTAATTCATCATCTTGAACACAACCCTTTAAATGTGTGAAACAAGACTGCTCCTTGCATAGTCAGAACATTTTGGGAACCCCTTAGAAGCAATACACTTGAGCTATCAACATGGGTATATAGTGGCACTAAACAATTTAATTTTAAGAAGCATAAATAAGACAAAGCCACAAAAAATTTAATAAAAAGTTTATGGTAGTGAATTTAAACAGTCAATAAAACAAACTCATGGAACTGAGAAGACCAGCTATGACATATATGCAGAAACAGTAAGAACAAAGTGTGAGAATAGAGATCATGTTTCACAAACTCCTGTCAATGATGTCCAATGATTAAGGTTGTACCTAAGAGGAAATGGAGAGATGGTTTTTCAAAATGCCTAATGAAGCAACTTACTATAACATCGATACATGGATATAAATATTGTCATAGTTAATTTTATGTGTCAACTTAAGGGGGTTAAGGCATGTCCAAATAGCTTGCAAACATTATTTTCCATGTGTTTCTGTGAGGTGCTCTCTGGATCAGTAGACTAAGTAGGTTACCCTGCCTGATGCTGGAAGGCATCTTTCAGTCTGTTGAGGGCAAGTTTACTCATTCTGCTTGAGCTAAGACATCCATCTTCTGCTGCCTTCAGCCATTGGTGTTCCTGGTTCTCAGGCTTTCAGACTCAGACCAGTTATTACATCATCAACCCCCAACCCCCAATTCTCAGTCTTTCAGATTTGAACTGAATTACATGACCATCTTCCTTGGTTCTTCCCCTTGAATAGTATGAGTGAATTCCTGTAATAGATACCCTAACATATATCTATATATACCTATTGACTTTATTTCTCTGGGTAACCCTAACTAATACAAGCCAAAAAGCTTTCCTTTTATGGTGTTTCTCCCAAGAACAGAGAAGGAGGATAGCAATATTTTAAAAAGCTTTTCAATTTTCTGAAATTGCCTAAGCTGTCTACATTCTAATTTATGGTGTATTTTAACTCAGTTGTTAATAGGCATATAGGCCTGATGCTATGGAATAGCCTCTTCATACATGGTGGTAATTAGACTTTAAGAGTAGAATATGGCTTATCTTACAAGTTGGTGTAATGAACCAGGCTTTTGTTTTGCTAGAAAGGTACCTAGAGTCCTTTTCTCTTTGTCCACTTCCTCTTTATTGTTTTCTCCAAATTACTGTGGCGCTTTGGCATATTTTTACTTTCTTCCTGCAGTGTCTGTGAGGAAATTACAAAAGTTGAGTTTTCCTGGGGGAATTTGAAAAGGGATTTCACTTTGCACAAATTAAGGGCTGTTTGAAGGTCTATTTCAAATTCTAGCCTTTATTTGCTCAATCAGCAGATATTTACCAAGTTCTGTGTGCAACATTTTATTCATACACCTTATGTTCATGAAGCTCCCAATTTGGTTGAAACCTTAAAAACAAATCAGGGAATGCATGCAAGACTAAATTAACTATCAAGATATTTATAACTTGTGGTAAGTGACATGAAAGACCAGAATAGTGGCCTGAGATTTAGGTAAGAAGAGAATATCTGTCTGCCTGCCTTTCTTTCTTTTCCTTTCTTTCTTCTTTTTAATAGAGTGGTTGAGGAAGTTTCCTTCAAGAAGTGAAATTTAAGTTGAGGGCTGGAAGCTAAGCAGGACCTCATCATCAGAACAGTGAATGGAGAAAAAAAAAAAAAAAAAAAAAAAGAGAGTCTGTGCAAAGGTCAGGAGGCAGGCAAGCGCTCACCTGCTGTGCTTGCAAACCTCAAAGGAAACCCTGGGTGGATGGGCTAATGGGTGGGTGAGAGAAAGAGCTCCAGTGAAGCTGATGAGGTATAGTTAAAGCCAAAATGTAATGGATTTGTGAGCCAGGAGAAAAAAAGTTCAGATTTTATCCCAAGAATAATTCCTGAACAGATCTAATCAGAAGTATGACATAATCCTGACAAAATCTGATTCATGTTTTAAGAACATGACCTGCCACTGAGTACAGAATATAGTGAAAATGAGGAAGATTAGAGGCAGAAACATTTGCAACAGTTGTAGACATTTTGCCTGGAGGATGAGATTGGTATTAAAGAAGATAGGGAAATGTAGATTTCATTTGAGATATAATTTGACAACACCACCAAATTCATGATGGACAATAACTTGTATATATAGGGTTGAGAGAAAAACGCAGAATTAAGAGCTAAGAATGGCTTGTGCATCAGGGGGATGGCATCTTCCTGAAATGCAGATGACTGCAGGGGCAGACTGAACTCTACAGATCCAGCAGGAGAACAAGATTTTCTCAGACTGTTCTAGTGATGAGCCACTTATTTGGGGTACTAGTTAAAAGTATCTGGGTCCCATCCTAGGCCCACTGAAGTGCATACTCTTGGTGACAAGTGGAGTATGCTTTTGTCTTTATACACACTGTGGGTATCCACATGTGTATATACATCACATCCTAATGTGTTTTCCATCATGAGGGAAGTTGGAAAAACATCCTACTAGAGAAAGGGACCTTCATGCAAGAGAGCTCCTGGGTGACACAGTGCAGATTAAGAAGATGGGGAAATAGGACATTAGAAGACCACTGGGCTTCTCTTTGATGCAGCCAATGACCCTGATCTAAGTAACCAGCATGATGTCTGACTTAGAAGAGTCAATCACAGCTTAAACCCAAGGACTTTGAATCAACTTCAACTTATTGTTTAATTTAACTCATTATTTTAGTAACACATTGTTGACCAGCAATTTTATAGCAAAAACTAATCCAAGTGCAAGCATGAGTTAACTCGTTATTGGTCAACAACATTTGGGCTTAAAAACATGACTTTTTTAGTAACTGGTCAACAATGGGCTAAGATAGCATTAACTGCTATAACATCAATTCAGAAACAATATCCATTTTAGACAGGTTCCTTCTGGCTTCTGCCTCTGTTATCCTTCAGGGATTGCAAATCTTCTTAGTTCACAGTGCCCTCATTGTCCTAGCAATTTTCACAGTGCTCCTCAGCCAAAAGAAACACCTAACAGTTCTGTTGTTAGTACATACATCTCTATTAAGGTGTTGCGGCTAACAATCTAGTAGCTGCTTGAAAAAAATTGTGCACAAAAATTGAAAGAAAAAAATATTTATTTTTAAAAAGATTTTATTATTCTTAGAGAGATGGGTAGGGAGAGAGGCAGGGAGGGAGAGACATCAATGTATAGTTGCCTTTCTCCTGACTCCACTATGGCCCTGTCTGGAGACCTGGCTTACAACCTCATTATGTGCCCTGGCTGGGGAATCAAACCTTTGGGTTCGTAGGCCTTATCTGCTGTGCCACCAGTCAGGGCAGAAAAAAAAATATTCTTAATACCACAATTATGTACCAGTTGAAATGTGTGTGCTCATCTCATTGGGCACTGCCCAGTTGAAACCCCAGCTCAGATTGGGTACCACCCCCCTCATTTCCTGGTTTTAACAAAATGTTTGCTTTAAAAAAAATATTTTATTATTTTCAGAGAGAAGGGCAGGGGAGGGAGGAAGAAAGGGAAAGAAACAAACATATGGTTGCCTTTTACCTGCCTCCAGCCACGTTCTGGCTGGAGACCCAGCTTGCAATCTGGTTATGTGCCCTGATTAGGAATCGAACCAGCAACCTTTGGATTCACAGGCCGGTGCCAATCCGCTGAGCCACACCAACCAGGGTGAGTGCTTGCTTTTTATTACAGCAATCACAAAGGTAAGATAATTCTGGAAAGACCTGGAGTCTTTGATAGACAATGCTCTTTTCTCTTGAAAGTACATACTGTCCCAGGAAAGCCCTGTGAATTTGTTGTGGTGCCCTGAGGTATCCCAATAATGCTTAGAAGCTTCAGCTCATGAGTGTTGGGATCATTGTCTTCAGCTGAAGGATGAAAATTGAGAACAGAGGGTCACCCATGGGAGGTTTCCAGGGTCTCTGTGTGGAAATGACACACATCATTTTTGATTCTGTTGTACTGATGACGGCTGTCACCCAGCCACCCCAACCTGCAGAGACTAGGATATAACGCTCTAGCTCTGTGCCCAAGAGAAAAAGGGAAAAGTGAACAAAGAGCAGTCTTCCACTACATTCTTAACCCTTGGCAGTGCATTTTTGTTTTTTAACACAACTCTATCAAGTGGTCAGAAGAGGAGAGCCAAAGTATAACTTTGTAACCCATAGGCTGAAATAACAAAGACTTCTAAGACCAACATTGGCTACCTGCAACTATTAACCAAAGCCTTGATTTAGACCAGAATTTCTCAGCCACGACACTGTTGCCATTTGGTTGCGGGTGCTGACATGTGCACTGTAGGGTGTTCACCTGAGTCCTGGCCCCTACCTAGCAGATGGTTGTAGCACTCCCCCAATTGGAATCCTCCCTGGACACCACCAAATGCCTCCTGGATAGGGGCACAATGACCCCGGATTAAAATCCACTGATTTACGCAGAATATCAGAAGGGATTAAAACAAGTAAATTAGAGTTGCTCCCCAATGAAAGAATGCTCCAGAATGTTTTTATACATTCAATTTAAGTTCTTCATAGTGCAACTCATGGAGCCTACTTTAATCCCATCTAAGCTATTGTCAGAGGGCTTTTTTTTTTTTAAAGATTTTTTATTTCATTATTTTTAGAAGGAGGGGAAGGGAGAGAGGCAGAGAGGGAGAGAGACATCAATGTATGGTTGCTTTTCACCTGCCTCCAGCCACAGACCTGATTGGAGATGTGGTTTGCAACCTTGTTATGTGCCCTGGTTGGGGAATCGAACCTGCGACCTCTGAGTTCGCAGGCCGGCACCTTATCCACTGTGCTACCAGCCAGGGCCCAGAGAGCTTTTTAATTGTATATTCATGTGCCCCCTCTTTGGGATGACAGTATTCCTTCCTTTTTTTTCTGACTGGCAGAAGCGTTGACCCCTGCTGGTACCTCCCTGGCATTTACCCTTGCCTGCAGGGGAGCTGAGGCTGCCTTGCCCAGGTTGTGCCTCTTCCCCAGGGGACAGTCGGACCCAGCAACTGCTGTGTGTAGGGAGAGAGGGGAATGTCCAGGCCTGCTTCCTGCCCTCCCTTCCAGCTGGGACCTCCCAGAGGTATCTGTCACAGCTGCTTTTCAGGCATTTCAGCCTCCACAGCTGTGCAGTCTTCTTCTCTGGCTGCACCCGGAGCAATTTCAAACTTCTTGCATCAGAACCAGTCTCAGAGTCTATGTCCAGAGAACCTGACTTACAACACATGCCTTGAGCCTTTATTTTAACTTGGTATAAGTAATACCACGGTGTCCACCTGTCTTTTGATGTTGGAAAAATGCCTTTTCCTTTGATTCCAGTTCTGCTTAGCATAGTTCTACCAGTTTTGTGCATTTACCATATCCTAATACATCATCTACAAGTTCAAGTTTCAGTCTTTTTAATGTAGTGGGAACCTAAAGATGGATGCAAGGCTGAGTGCAGTATGTTTTTACGTTTTCAAGGCTATTTTGCAGTTGTGTTGCAAATTCAAAAGCAATTTTCATTGAAATGCACCAATTCTCCCCAGATTTTTCTACTTAGTCATAGAAATGCTGTTTTCTTTGTACACTCCTATTTTCTGTTTGTATACTATTTAATTCAATGATATAATTCCATAATTATATGTAACGCTTGCATAAGAGAGCTTGGAAACAAGGAAAACTACGGGTAAACTCACGTGATGAGAAGTCCCCAGGTGGGTAGTTACCTGGTCGGTCACTGTGAGTCACCGCATCGCTGTGTCTGACAGTACAAAGGGCTAACCCACTGAGTTAGGTGAGTGTCAAGAGTTTCTATGCCCACCCAGCTGAGACACTCAAGGGAATCAGGAATTGACCCTTGTCTGACTACAACACAGCATTATACAGCACAGTATAATGCTGTGCTGACCAAACAGAATTATACTGTCTCAGGAGAGCTGCTGTTCTCCAGGGACTTTACTTAAGGAAACTGAGGCTTAAAAGAGAAATTGATCTTGGTGATAGCTGATATTAGAAATCAGGTTTTTATTGGGTTACTACTCTTTCTGCTACACTATACCACACTCCCAGACCAGAGATCTCAATTAGGAATTATAATTTACTCACAAATTGCAGACTTTTGGGTCCCTGAAAGTAGCATTAAATTATTGCTCATTGGGATAGGAAGGTAATGCATTCTGATGTTGGTTCAGTATTCAGAACTATGAACCACCTTTCCTGACACTGTGATCAAACTAAAATTAACTGCAGTAATGAGGATTTAGGTAAACTAGCCCATGTATATAATTATGATAAAAAAACTCTTACCATTACATAGCAAGCATTTTGGGCCACATTATCATGGTATAATGAATGCTAGTTCTATGCACTGTCTCAAGAGATTGCAAAGTAAATAATCAAACTGTTTTTTATTTTCATTTTTAAAAATAAATTACAGAGAACATTTTCTTCCATCACTTAGTGGAACTGACAAGGAAAAGGAATTTCTAAAAATATTTTTTCAGCCTATATGTTAATTATAACAATTCCCATCTGAAATAATTGCTCCTTTATTTTAAAGGTATTGAGTCAGTAGCCCCTTGCTTAAAGGGGCTTAATTTTTTACTTTTGTTGTCAACACCATTGCAGATGTCCCCATTTTCCTCCATCCTTCCAGCCCCTGACCCCTTCCATCTGGGCATAACCACACTGTTGTCTGTGTCCATTGCTAATACATATATGTTCTGTGCTTTATTATAGATAATCATTATTATGTAAAAGTTACTTTGTGATATTTATATTCAGTTATATACATATATGTGTATATGTATTCTATTTACACACACATGAATACTAAAGCTTAGACAGACTAAACCTCCATTCTAGAGAAGGGAATTTTTAAAATATTGAGAATTGGGGGAAAATCAATTATTCAGGATAAGTCAATTAAAGAGATGTTCTAGTTAATACATGCATAGAAAATTTTTAGTAACTCCCACTGTGTATTACTAGGGACCAAACTTTCTGAGCATTTAGAAAACCTTTAATGTTTGCCTATTACAAATAACATTGTTCTGAACAATATCTTTTGGTACATATATGTACACATTTCCCTTGGTTCAGACCTACAGGTAGAATTGCTGGATAAAGGGCATATACATGTTCATTTTTAGAAGTCACTACCAGATCGTTTTCCATGGGGCTGTACAATTTGATTCCCACCAGCAATGCAGGACCCTGTTGTGTATCCTCATCCAACGTAGTCTTTTCTGTATTGGTTATATCAATGCACGCAGGATGACATTTCATTGTAGTTCTAGTTTGCATTTTCATGACAAATGAATGCTTCTACATATTCTACAACACTACCCTTTGATTGGACTGTTTATTCTTTATCACACTGATTTGAGTTCTTTATTTGTGATATAAACCCTTTATTAGATATATTCATTACATCTATTGTTTACACTTTTGGGTTATGCAGTCCTGTTTGTATCAATCCTAGAGCTACTGGATTTTTTCATGGTCAATCAATTCTGAGAGAGAGAAAACAACACAGGCTTTCCTAACAGGAGACTAGAGTTCAAAGCTTGAACCATTACTGTACGATTTGGGACAAGTCTCCTATCTAACCATGAAGGACTTTTTCTCTGCACCTCTGGTAAGACAGAGCTAATAAAATCATTCACACTGTTATGAAGGTTCAAAGGAGCCATTTTAAGGGACAGAGCTTAGCAGAGTATCTGGAACATTATAGATGCTTAATACATTTTATAGGATAAAGGGCAATAAAACATACTTTATTGAGTATCATCGTGAGTTATCTGATACTGGCCGTGGGCTTTTCAAGTGTCTCAACTAAAAGTTCAGCATTACTGTGGAACCTCCCCAAGGAATATACATTCTGTGCTATGATGTCTTCCGTTTCCCTTCTCATGAACTCAAGGAAGTAAATCCTGGAACCACTGACTCTCCCCCCAGGGAAGTGAATTATATTAGATTTCACGGAAAAATGAAAACATTGGAAATAGGCAGATTTCCAAAAACATCAAAGATACATGTTTTTAAGAGAAGCAGTTTAAATGGTTTAATAGAAACCAGCTAAAATTTCTGAGAAAGAGGTTTGGGAGATAATTATCAGTGTTGATGGATAATGTGTAAGCTAAACCTGCCTATGCTTCTACATTGTATCTGTTCTGTTAAAATGTTAATGGCATTTCTAGTTATTAGGAAAGTGAAAGCGGTTTAGTGTGACAGTGATTAGTGCAGAAGCAGCCAGTGGTGGGGCAGTTTCGCTCTCTTGAGGAATGGGACATCATGATCTTAGCCAGTGGCCTGAGAATAGACTTGAGGAAAAATTGGGAAGAACATCACTTTGGGATTTGAGAGTTTTCTAATCATATTTTCAAGCTGAAGTTCATTATTAATTTATGCTAGTTTTAAAACCCAGCACACTGTATTTCTATTGTAGCCACTGATGTTACTTTTACCAAGGTACCCATTACGTAATGTCTTGGAAAATAAACATTCACTGTGGTAGAGACAAAACAGGAAAAGAATTGAGCAAAATACATATTCTTCTTGTTAACAGAGGAGTTCCATTGATTATGCTGTGCACTCTCGAAAGGGAGATTGGATCAGGAGAGAAGATGTAGAATTCTGCCCTTTGTTTTCCAATAAATGTCTACTGCAACTAAATTCTCCAAGGGATCATTGAATTGGTATTCTCTCAAGCTATAGAATGGCTTTAAAAATGCCCTGCTTCCATTCCACTTACAGGTCTTTGTTTTCCTCCCCTTGGGAATTCATTTAGAAGAAAGGCAAAGTGCTAGGGGGAGAACACCTGCTTTTACAATCAGTTACTGCATAACTAAACTAGTTCCTAGTGGCCTCTGGACTCCCAAGATTTAATGGGTGAGTGGGCTGATGAAAACTCCAGGGGTTTGGGGGTGTAAAACCTGCATTGGGACCACATTTTGGTTTTAAACAATGTTATCCTTTGAGAGACCATCACTGAATTAATCCTACATTTTCAGTTCTCTACGGTGTGGCAAGTACTTCATAATGACCAGGGACCAGGCATACTGTCTACAGCCAGTTATTTGAGGTGATGTGTTATTATCCAGCTCTGGAAACCCTACAGTACAATCTTCCTCATCCCCCATAGATGTGCTCTGGCATTTGCTGAATAGCACACATGGGCAAGTTTGTTTTATATTTGATGAGATTCTCAATTCCCCATTTAGGATAGCACCTACTGGTTTAAAGCTGAAAATAAGATAAATTGTAGATACTGGAGTATTTAAAATATCAGTTTAGACACTTTAAATTTAAATCAACTGAACAAATAAAACTGGACAGAATCAAGGGGTTTCAGTAGAAGATGTGCTAACTATCCAGCTATGCTGGAAGCATTTTATAATGATTCTAGCTGTTGAAAAATTCCTTGAAGACATGCCTTTGAAGGGTAAAGGCCCAGAGAAATTGCTCTAACTAGCTTCCCAGGTGGTAAGAGATGCAAAGAAACACTGAGACCAAGAGCATTGGGCCCTTTCAGATCTCGCAGAAGCTGGATACACAGAACCCTTGGCCTGGAAATTGGGAGGAGGAGGAAGAAGAAAAAACGTGTTGTGTGAATTCTATTCCCAAGTCTAGAAGATGAAGGGAGGAATCCAGTGTGGATCTTATCTCAACAACCAATACTGTATATTAGTAAGATTCCCTCAAGTTTATAATTTCTGATTGTCATCTTACATATTTCCTATAATGATCAGTAGTAAAATCATTGACAGGTAAGCTCTGAATATGTTAGCATTTGGGAGCAGTGATTAAAAAAAAAAGGTATGTGCTTTTTACTCAGAGCCACTCTTGCTAATAAAAGTGATGTGACAGTCACCAAAAGGAATGAGCAGAAACTGGACCTAAGATGAGGCCTAGACCGTCACTGCTGAAATGCCCCCAAGTTTCATTCCCATTTTTATAGATGTCACTTAAAAATATTTGCAGAATGTCACACTGAGATTTTGAATCATTTGAAATCTTTAAAAATGCCCATAGAATTTCATTTGCAAAACACTTCACTTGCCATGATAATGATGGTATATATAGTGTTAAAAGTAATTTTAAAATTTGGATTATTTTGGAAACAGACTAAAAAAGGACAACTGTGATGTCATCCCTGAACAGAAACAAATGAAAGTCCAAATCACGGAATGGTAGGTACATAGATATTGCTTGTAACTATAGCATTTATTGCCTGTCTAAATGCAGTAGTTAACATTTATTACGCTAAATGTCTCATGTACACAAAAGAAGGGAAAACTATAATTAATCTCTCTGTATAGACCTACCATCTGAATAATCAAGATTTTTCATACTTCCTTCATCTATCTCTTGTTTTCTGTTAAAATTTGTAAAGCACAACTATGACCCCATTTAAGGATTTAAAAGTTTCCAGGGCATTTTCATTATACATGCTTTTCATTCTACTAAGCAACTGTAGCAGATAAATAGCATCATGCCTTGATATGGAAGAAAGCATAGGCCCTGAGTTTTGACTCATCTAAGGTCACCCAAGTAGTTAGTAGCAGAACTATGATCACCTCTGTCTTAGCTTCACTACACTTGTTAGGATAACTTATCATAATGTCCCCATGTTCTTAAGAACTGACCACATGGACAGGCCCCATGTTCAGTTCCAGGTGCAGCTCTAGCTGACTCTCAGCAGTTTCCACCTAGCTTGTGAGTGAGGAAACCCTTGCAAGAACTATAACCCAGCTACTGTCCAATGGCAACTTCACAGAGCCTCTGGGCAAGAACCCCCCCTCTAAGCCCAGTCACCCTCAGAACTTGGGTAAACAAAATACATTTATAAATGGTGATGGTGGTTTCAAGCCTCTAGGTTTTAGGTAATGTGTTACCTAGCAATGGATAACTAATACAGTAACCACAGGTATTGGATTTCCTAGGACAGTTCTGATTTAAATTATTTCCTTCATTTATCAGATAGTAACAGCAAATAATTATACAGTACCTGTAATACAACAGACATTGTTCTAGGTGCTTTTAAGTTTTAATTCTCACAGGGGTCCATGAATTAGGTACTATCATTACCCTACTTTACAAATGAGAAGACTGAGGCATAAAGAGATCCAAGGTCACAAAATTTATAATTTTTTTTTTTTTTTGCCAACTTTTGAAGCAGATGGCATGGTTCCAAAGTCTATATACTTACATGTTACCCTAAATTGCCTCAGACCCTGTTGGGCTGTTTATCAGGCCATTTTTGCTTAATTCTGTTTCTCTAATATCCAGTAGTTGTGAAAATACATAAAGAACAGAGTCAATATAATTCAAATTAATTCATATGAGAACTAATCACTCTTTGGCTTTTCTGTTTAATTTTTTTTTTAATAAACACATAAGTGACTTAATAAAGCAAAACAAAAACTCATCTTCCTAAAAATATTTTTTTCTAATAATAAAATAAGAAATTTATATTTTGAGCAACCCAGAAAATGTAAAGAATACTAGTCAACCCACTTATGTGCAAATAATCATTAGGAGGCATGTCTCTCATCATGCTGCAACCACTATTTTACTCTTATGAAAAAAAGAACTTCAGGGAAATTTGTGAAAATAGGTCCAAATATGCCTCTAGATATGCTGAAGGCAGTAGTGGAAGTAGGTCAAATATGTTTTCTGGTTTTCTCTACCATATTCTCTTTTGTTTTTTCTTCAGGTGACACAATTGGCTTGATACTTGCTCATAAATTTAACCCAGCCAGTATTTATTGAGCTCAGTATTTCTTCATAGACATATATGTATCAACAGACTGTAGCACAATATGTTCCTCTCATGATGTTATCAGTGGAGGAAGGTTGGGGGCTGGGAAGTGGGGTCTTGTAATGGGAGAGGATAAATAGGATGGATTTTCTAAGCAGGGGCAGGGAGAAGGATATTTTAAGTGAATGGGCCAGCATGAGCAAAGTTGTAAGGCGTGTTAGCAGAGTTTAGGTAACAGCGGATAGGCCACATGTTAGAGAACCTTTTCAAGAGAGGAGCAATGAGGGCGATTTGAGTGGAATGGAAATAAGAGGTTGTGAGCACTTAGGGGGCACCTGGTCATAGCTCATACTAGTTCATTTCATCTTCACCCAGATCTGTGGTGGTAACAGAAGCTTGCCAAAACCCAAAGTTCTCTAGAAAAGATCAGAACTCAAACTCAATGAATAAATGAACTCCAGAGAAGTATTAACTTCAGTTTTTCATCTCTCATTGGGGAAGGCAATGCTTGAGCTTTGAAGATTTCTCCAAATGTAGAAAATTCCTTTAAGAGTGGTAAGTTCGAAGCTAGCTTCTTATTAAGCAGCACACACCACCACTTCCAGAGTCACAACCTACACAACACAGCCTGACTAGTTCAGTTCCAAAGTTGTCCATCCCAGTTCTGTTTGGGATTTTCTCTATTGTAAAGGCTGGCTGGGGTGCCTTCCTTATCCTCAATTGGCAAGAAGAGCAGGGTGATGTCAGGGTCAGCAAACTATAACAATGTTCCATTAACAGAATTGTTTCTTCACCTGTCTACATGGGAGACATTACTCACTCCACCTACTACAAAGGTTGCTTGTGACAATTAACACTAATCAGACGACCATACTTGTGACAATGAAGCTTTGCTTTTTAAAAAAATCCTGGACAATTCCATTTAAAACAATCCATTTCATGTTAACACAGTTTTACATTTTTTAATCACTTTTCAGAGAGTTGGAGTGGGCTGGGAGGGGCAAGTTTTAATTTCTTTTCATCAAAATGATAACTATAAGCCCTAGCTGGTGGCATAGTGGATAAGGCACTGGCTTGTGAACCCAAAGTTCACTGGTTTGATTCCCAGCCAGGGCATATAACCAGATTGCAAACCAGGTCTGTAGCTGGAGGCAGGTGAAAAGGCAACCATACATTGATCTCTCTCTCTCTCTCTGCCTCTATCCCTTCCCCTCTCTCTAAAAATAAAATCTTTTAAAAAATGATAACTATAGAAAGAAAACTAAATGCAGACCCAAAACACCCAAGTTTGGGCTCCTGGCTTGGCTACTAAGTGAGGGGTGTAGCATGGCCTCTTGTTCTTTTGAACCTCGGGTACCTGCAGTTCCCTCATTACCTACCCCTCATGGGCTGTTGCACAGATTTGAAGTTTAAATAAAAACAAAAGTGCTCTGTAAATTATAAAGAGTTCTGGCAATGTTGGTGCAATACAGAGAGCCATTATTGTATGATTAGGAGCTGGTACCATCCATCCATATTAAAAATGATTTATTTGTCATCTCATCTGACTCATTTAACAGGAACAAGTTGTGCGTAAGCCAGTACACAGGCTGACCTAGTAATCACATCCTTCCCTCCCCTGAAATATCCAGTAGGTTTATTATGCATTTAGCCCAATGAAACATGGAGTAGTAGTAGTAGAGACTCCTTTATACGTTTATTTGTACAATATCTCCATTTCCTGAGATCTTGGCATTTTATGCCATATATGTGTGCTCAAGGGTTGAAAGTGTAGAAGTAGTTGAATTTTTATGAAGATTTTGAATATTTAAGTTTTATTATATGAAAAAATCATATATTCTTCTTCTGCCTCAACACACCTCGGTACCAAGTAAAATATAGCTTATATTTTTCATGTAGGTAGATTTGCCACCTGCATAAATATTGCAATACTTAGAGCTCTGAGAATTTTTTAGATAATGCAAATTGCCCTTGTTAGTCACAATTCTATCTTCAGTGTAAAAAGGTAAATAACAGTATTGCTATTGAAGAATATGTATAGGCACCAAGACAAACTTTAGTCCTTGTAAGACTATTTTATATCCACAATTTTTTTTTACTTTGAAGCTGAAGTTGATCCTCTATAGAAACTTTTTTAGGGAGAGAACATGGTTTCATTTTCTAGGGCATTGTGTCAAGTAAGTAAGCAGGTAGGCAGACCTTATTCTTTTTCTCTCTTTATTAGTAACATTTCTATAAAGAAGTTCACAGAAAAAAAAATGCTGCTTGGGAAAAGCTTTTCATTTTAATATACAGAAATGACTTGTAATTCAGAATTTAAAGTCATGTCACTTCGGAGAGTCCAAAGCACAACAAAAGAGCTATTTTATCAGCTCATCACTTGCTGCTGAACCTGATTTAAACCTGCTCTGCTGCTCCTATAACATCTTACAAATCAATGTCTGCACTTCAATAGGCTCCATGCAATGTGCTGGTGGAAATCTATTTCTGTTCTTAGAGACCTTCCTGTCTGGGAGTGACATTAATGATTACCTCTCCTTTCACTTGGGCGCAGCGCGCCAGCTGAATTGTCCAGGTGACTTCCTGCGCACTTGGATGATTAGAGTTTTGCCACTGACACTGACTTGGGGAGCAGGATCAAATCCCCCATCCCCCTCCTCTGCTGGCAGCCCCCTCCTCAGTGTGCTGCACCCTCAGGCTCAACGAGGGCTGTGCCTCACCCTTACCCATTTTGCTTTAGGGGTTAGACTTTCTCATTGAACATGAAGGCAGCAGGGCATTGCTTTGTTTTTAGGTGAACACTAATGTTAAGCAATAGATCTCTCCGGGGGTGGGCTGCTGATGCCTGAATGCTTAGCTACTTTATTGAGGCTGAAACTGAGCAGTGGGTCCAAGAGAGTGGCACAGGAGGGCACTGAACATGCCCCATTCCAAGAAAAATGGCATCTACATTCATATTTAGAATACTTTCTCCTGAGAGACAATAAACAAAAGAGAAACCTCACAGAGAAGGTGGGGGAACCGTAAGGGTTCTCTGGGAGCTGAGAAGACTACCCAGGACTGAGGAACTGGTGAGTGCCATTGGTTAGGTTTCCTCTACACTTGGGTAGTGGGCAGGAGCTCTGCATCCAGGATCACTGGCCAACCTGTAGGGCCTCTGTAGCACACTCAAAGATTAGGAACAAGACAAGGATGGTGGTCGCTCTCCCTGCTATTTTTCAATATACGAGTAATATTGAAAGTCAGAACCACAGCAATCAGACAAGAAAATGTAATAAAAGGGTTGCAAATTGGAAAGAAGTAATGTTGCCACTATTTGCAGATGACGTGATACTATATATAGAAAACCCTAAAGAGTCCATCAAGGAGTTGATGTACAATAAAAAAGCGCTCATACAACTCAAGAACAAAACAAACTAATCAAAAAATGGGCAGAGGACATGGAGAGAGATTTCTCCAAAGAGGACAGATGGCCAATAGGCATTTAAAGATGCTTAATGTCAATAATCATTAGGGAGATGCAAATTAAAGCCACAATGCAATATCACCTATTTTCAGAATGGCTATTATCAAGAAAAAACATGTTGCTGAGAATATGAATAAAAGGGCATCCTTGTGCAGTGATGGTGGGAATGAAAATTGGCACAACTATGAAAAACAGATTCATGAAAAAAATTAAGTATCTAACATACATGACCCAGCAATTCCACTTATGGGTAATTTGAAGAAAATAAAAACAATCTGCAAATATGTACACATCCCTATGTTCAATGCATTATTTACAATAGCCAAGATATAGAAACAACCTAGATGTCCATTGATACATAAGTGGATAAAGATGTAGTACATACATACAATGGAATTCTACATAGCAATAATTCTTGCCATTTGTGACAACATGGATGGACCTAGAGTATATGATGCTAAGTGAAATAAGTCAGGTACAGAAGGATAAATACTGTCTAGTTTCCCTTATATGTACAATATAAAAAGCAAAACAAAGTAGCTCACCAAACAAAAGGCACATAGAAACTGAGACCAAAGGAGTGGTTGTCAGAGTGGAGAGGGATGGAAAGATGGTTTTAAAAGATGAAGGAAACTACAATCAATAAAAGTGTGATAACTTTGCAGGGTGGCAGATAATTACTAGACCTAGTTTGGTGATCACATTGTAAGATATATAAATGTCGAATCATTGTGGTGTACTCCTAAAACTAATATAATACTGTATACCAACCATACTTTAATTTTTAAAAAGCTGTCTGTGCCCTGGTTGGGTTGCTCATTTGGTTGGGACATTATCCTATACAACAAAAGGGTTGTGGTTTTATTCCTGGTCAGAGCACATACCTGGGATCCAGGGTTGATCCGTGGCAATGGACTGATTTTTCTCTCACATTGATGTTACTCTCTCTATCTCTATCTCTTTCTCTTCTTCTCTCCTTTACTCTCCTAAAGTCAATGGACATATCCTCAGGTGAGGATTTAAAAATAAATTAAAAATAAAAGCTGGCTGTGCCTTGGCTGCGTAGCACACTTGGTTATAGTGTTGTCTAGACGTGCCTAAGTTGCAGATTTGATCCCTGGTCAGGGCACATACGAGAATCAACCAATGAATGTGTCAATAAATGAACAATTCAATGCTTGTCTTTACTTCCCTTTCTCTCTCTTTGTAAAATCAATTAGTAAAAAAAAAAAAAAAATTGTGGCCAATCATCATTTTACTTTATTTTATTTATTTAAAAATTTAATTTTATTGTTGTTGTATTACATCCATCCCCTTTTTGCTCCCCTCCATCCTCTTCCCCACCCACCCACTCCCCCACAAAGTCATTCCTGTATGTTGTCCATGGTTCTTCCATACTAGGTTCTTGTCTAAACTGCTCCCCTCCTTTGCCTCTTCTTTCCCCCTCCCCTCAACCCCCTTCCCCTTGCCTACTGAAAAAAATTTTTTTTTTTATTTAGAAAAAGCAGGTTGAAATTAAGACTTTACTTCTATCCCACATGGTACCAGATGGTCTAGTCTGTTCTGCCTGCTGAGTGGGTGGGCATGGGAGATGCAAGTCATTGAGGTTACTGACTTCTCAAGCTCTGCACTGAAAATTCTCAGCTGGCTGTGTGACAATTAAAAATAAGAACTACTAGCATTTACCTCAAAAGCTAATAGTTACATTGACCATTTAACATATCCATCTAGAGACAATGACTTAACATATACCAGCAGGGGTACTTACATGTTTCTTTGTGAAGTATAATTTTCCAATGAGATCAAATAACTATTTTACTGTATAATACTAACTTATTAGCTGCAGTTTTTCTTATGCATATATAAACAAAACAGTAGCTGTCAATATATTGGTTTCAGTAACTGAAATATAACTTTGAAAATAATAAAGCCAGTTTTATGTTGCTCTCTTTAAAATCTCCAAAATAGATAATTAGGTTAATTTTTGATATTCTGCCAATTGAAAAAGAAGTTTTAGTTATCCGCATTTATAAGTATTTTATATATACAGGAATAATTATACAATTTTTGTTAGGAGGCTGATCTTAAATATAAAACACTTCATTATGGCATTATGTTCATTTAAAATTTTCTAACCAATGTCAATTGGATTTTAGTGTATTTGAGAATCTGGAGAACTACTTTTTAAATTGTCATTAAATGATATTAAACATTTGCAAATGAATTCTCTAAATTTCAGCAGCATTTTGTTGAAAATCATTTAAAACTTCAAATTAAAATATTCAATAAATGAAGTGCCAGGACACTTCAGCTTTTGAAGCTTTTATTGAATTGCTATTATTGAAAACAAAGCTTGCAAACAGAAAAACATTGAACTCTATTACATAATAGCAAGGGAATGGTTGAACAAATTGAATAATAAGAACATAAATGGTGTGTATTGAAATGTGAAATTCTATAATTGTGCTATAGAATGGTACTTTCTAATTTGTAATAAAACACCACTTTTTGTTTTAATAAATCCTTCACAAAATAATACTTATATAAAGTTCAATAAATGGTAACAGTAAAATAAAATGGAGAAAAGAGACATAAAATATTCAAATCCACATTTTTATCATTAGTTTATATGGACATACATTTAAATTAATATAATTAGAGCAATCATAACAGAGAAAGAGAAAAGTATTACTATAATTGTACAAGTTGCTCACTGAGATTGCTTATAGGTAACTAATATGCAGAAATGCTACTAGACACCTAACTGTATATCATTTTGAGATTGTACTAGAAGAATATGATTTAAATGTTTCCTATATTAAACATCTATAATGCATGCTTTCAATGAACAGCACTTTAGCAATATTTAAATTTGTAAGTGTGACAATTAAGCTTGCTTCTTGATTATTAATTTGTCTAATCTAGGTTGAATTAATAGCAAAGTTACTTGCAAAAGAATATACATCTAAATCATGTTTTTTGTTAGTATAAAAACAAACACTGGTAGTTGCAAAAATAATTGTGGGGATGTAAGGCATATTTCTTGAAATTCTAGACAATTTCCCTCTCTATAATCAGGTTATAGATAATTTGTACAGTCTTAAGAGAAGCATATGATTCAAGCAGACATACTTTAAAGATCTATACAAGGCATCAGACTCCTCATGGTCCAAAAAATTGTATCAATATTGGCAAGATTTGGGGGACTGAACCCATCAAAATTCAGACTTACCTAACCAACCCATTACCCAAGTTGCACAACATTCTTTATTTATTCTGGTTCTGAAACCAGAACCAAAGGAAGCCCATAAAATAAACACCAGTAGAAATAGGATATAATGCTTTACCCTACCCTTTAAATTACTCCTAACCTGCCGTAGATAAGAGTTCAAGATCTTAGGGCTATTAATAAAATGATTTTACCTCACTTTCCAGAATTACTTGATCCTCTGGATAGAATTCTTACAGTCATCATTCTATGCCATTCAGAGAGTCTTTTTCTTTCCATTGGCCTCTTCTTGTACCTACCAGATCACCACATTATGAGCCCTAACTTCTAGTCATGAGAAGAAAATAAAAAAAGGACCCTGACCCTGGGAGAACAATGTGCTTCTGCAAAAATCATTACCACAGTGTCCACAAAAATCAGGAATGCAATAGATTTAAGAATAAATCTTGAGGCTACTTTTTCTACATAGTTAACTTTTTCTTCAACTGCTTTTTGTAGTTACTCAACTCCAGGAAATTCGCTCTCCTCCACACAGGTCATTGATGCACCTGTCATATTAAATGAGCCCTACAATATCACATAGTCTGTGGTCTCTAGGATACTATTTGATGATATAAAGCCAATCCTTTATTTGTTTATCACAAACAACCCTTTGTAAAAGAGGTCTATTTACAGCATGTGCCCAAGAACTGAGAAAATGAGGCCACATAGTATACTCTGGAGAATTATTCAGAACAGCAATTTTCAACCGGTATGCTGCAAGAAATTCTAAAACATGCCATACCTGACTATTTCATCAGGGGCACTGACCTCTTCTCCCATAGATTGTCAAATAAGAAAGCAACAACAGCCAACACAATAGCCATCCAGTGTGAAAAAATCAAATTATACCTATTTTTATCAGATTGGCCAAAAATATATTTTTTGATGGGCCACAGAATTTAATATTTATGTGTGCTGTGAGATGAAGAAGGTTAACTATCACTGATTCTGAAGAATCACAAAGTTTGTATGTACACTATTTCAGCAATAGTTCCTCTACAGGCATTTATACAATTGGAAAAACTGGCAAAAGAGAGACAACTGGAAAGAGTGGTAAGAAGTTCGATCTTAACTAATATTATAAATGATAATTCCAGAGTTTTTTAAACTAATAAGACAGATTTGAACTTCTTTGGTCCAAGTAGTATTGATCAAAGTAATAGCTTTAGATTTCCTATTAGCTTCTCAGAGTGGTATCTGTGTCATTGCTAACACTCCAGTTGCACCTGGTTAAACACTACTGGGCAAACAGAACAATTCATCTTAAGATGTCCACCTGGCTCTTAAAGGTAGACCCAAATGGCTTCTGGGATGAATTTCCTTACTCTGTATTTTAATCATCATTCTGTCCTCAATTCTGGGTGCGTTGCAGTTGCCAGTGGTGGACTTTCTAGACTTTTAAATGCTACTGTCACCGCACATGATCCAATAATTCCTTGTTTGATAAAATGAAAAAAGAAGTACAAACCCTCATTCAACAACAGACCATTGTTCATTATTTTTGAAACAATTTAGAGGTTATGAAGGTATTAGGTCTAGAATGAGAAACTACTTTACCTACCTCCCTGTTTTGGCTAGTGGTTGCCCAGAGAAGGGGGCCCCGGGGAGGCTAATATTAGAAATAATCACCTCAGAACCAAGATGGCTGAGGAGAAGAGGAGTTACACCAATCTCCTCCCAACACCAAACTGGAATTACAACTTAATTGGGGAGAAATCATCCAGAATAACCAACAGAACTCCAACTGGAGAAAAGTCTTATCACCACGGAAAGAAGAGAAGAGCTGATTCATCACAATGTGACTGGTAGGAAGTGCGGAGAAGCAAGAGGCTGGTGGGGCTCCCACAGGTGTCACCTGCAGGGACAGAGAAACATCTTGGGAGCTGGGGCCCCACCTGAGAAGGGTGGGATCTAAACCCCAAGCTGGGCTTCCCAGTCTATAGCAACACAGCTGAGAATAAAACAGCACCCAGCTGTGAAAAGCAAAAAAGCCACCAGGTTTAGCTGACTGGATGCTTAAAGGAACCATGCATGAAAATATAGTGGCAGAGGGAGAGCACAGTGGACTGGAGACACTTAAAGGATTTGGGTCAGTGGCTTTAGGGGGAGAGTTGAGGGAGCAGCCCTTGAGTCCAGTGCTGACCCATTCTCCATACAGCCAGCAGACCACTCTTCCCCAAAGGGCGGGAGCCTGAGGGGAAACCACCACCCCACTCATAGGAATTAATCCACCCCACCCAGCAGTGCCTAAACTTGACCTCAGATCACAGGTTGATTGGCTTAACAACTGAATTCATCTGCCCTGCTCAGAGATGCCTAAAACTGGTCACAGACTGATTGGATTAACAACTGAAGGAGACAAAGACATTGCTCTCTGGTAGTCTCCAACTGGTTGACTAGGCCCAGACTGGGACATGAGCTGATGTCACCAAGCACAGACCCAGGAAGTAAAAAAAGTGCACCTCTACACCACAGAAGGCCACACCACTATGACAGTAAGTGAAAGCAGACCATTCTAAGAAGCAGAAACAAACAAGAGTCACCTAAAATGGGGAGACAAAGAAATAAACCCTTAGCAAATGGTAAGGAGGATTCCCTAGGAAGAGTGAAAAATGAAATAGAGGCATGAAATTCAAAATAACGATGATAGAGAAGCTCAAAGAGCTCAGCGAGTTCAAAGAAAACTACAAACAACTCCAGGGGAACTATGAAGAACTCCAGGGGAACTACGAAGAACTCCAGGAAAGCTACAAGGAACTCACTGAGAACTACACCAGCATTAAAAAGGACCTAGAAACCATCAAAAAGAACCAGGAGGAAATGAAGAATACCATTTCTGAATGGAAGAACACAGTAGAAAGAATCAAAAGCGGGCTAGAGAAAGCAGAGGATCACATCATCAAGCTGGAGGTCGATGTAGAAAAAATTCCCAGGCAGTGCAACAAAATGAAAAAAGACTCAAAAAGAATGAAGAGGTTTTAAGAGAGCTGCAGGACAACATGAGATGTAGTAACATCTATATCATAGGGATACCAGAAGGAGAAGAGGAGGAGCAAGGGCTAGAAAACCCGTTTGAAAAAGTAATGACAAAAAACTTACCTAACTTGAGGAGACAAAAATTAATGCAAACTCAGGAAGCACAGAGGGTCCCATGGAAGATGAACCCAAACAGGCCCACTCACTCCAAGACTCATCATCATGAAAATGGCAAATTTCAAAGACAAGGAGAGAATCCTAAAAGCAGCAAGAGAGAAATAACTGATAACATACAAGGGGGCTCCAATAAGGTTATCAGCTGATTTCTTAACAGAAACACAAGCCAGAAGGGAATGGAAAAAAACATTTCAAGCAATGAAAAACAAAGACCTGCCACCAAGAATACTCTATCCAGCGAGGCTGTCATTCAGAATGAAAGGTGAAATAAGGAGTTTCCCAGACAAAAGAAGTCTAAAAGAATACATCTTCACCAAACCAGCATTGCAAGAGGTGCTAAAGGGTCTGCTTTAAGAAGATGAAGAAACAGAGACAGACAGGAACACAGGTACAAAGGTAAATGGATTAAATGCACCAATCAAAAGACAGGGCAGCTAAATGGATAAGAACCAACTTTAACTTATGAATGCTTTCAAGTGATCTTGTTACTATACCTGAAGAACCCTGAAACACCAATTCAGAAGAAACTGTACACCTATGTTCCTAGCAGCGCTATTTACAATAGCCGAGTGCTATGGGAACAGCCTAAGTGCCTATCAGTGGATGATTGGATCAAAAAAACTTTGGTACATTTACACAATGGAATACTACTCAGCAGAAAGAAAAAGGGAATTCCTACCCTTTGCAACAACATGGATGGAACTGGAAAGTATTATGCTTGGTGAAATAAGCCAGTGAGTGAAAGACAAATACCATATGATCTCACCCATTATAGGGTCATAATGAACAAAACAAACAAGCAAAACAGAACCAGCTACATGAATACAATGAATAGACCTTTGGGGGCAGTGGGGAGGAGGGAGGAGACAGTAAAGAAAGGGAGTTTAGTCAAGGAATTAGTATGGAAGAACCGTGGCATGGACAAGTGGGATTGATTTTGGGGAGGAGTGGGTGGGTGGGGAAGGGGACAGAGGGGAGTAAAAAAGGGAACAGATGTAATATAACAATAAACTTAAAAAGAAAAATAATCATCTCTATCAGATATGCAAGATTGAGAACCACTTTTATCAATTACATACTATAATTACACAATATCATATATCTTGTATAATACTTCTCAGCTTAGAATATCATGTAGTTTGCACTGATCCCCACCTTAAAAAATAAGTCCATCCAGAGGCTTACTTTGCTTTTGATATCATACCCTAAGAATTTCTGCAGCCAATCCATAAGCAACAAAAACCCATGCTTTTTGTTAATTAAGATACCTTTTCAGATTTTCCTTGGTCTGTTCTCTCTTGCTTTAACATGATAATGAGACTATTTACTTATATCCTAGCAGGGTTTTTTTTGAATAAGAGATTTTTTACATATAAAATATAAAAACATGTTACTATAAAATATAATTAATTAGGTTATAGATGAATACAAATACCTATTACTTTAAAAAGAAGCAAATGATCAAGCAGACCCTAAGAATCTTCAATTTCCTGGCTAATCTCCCATTATAAATAGCCAAAATGCAATATTGGTTGGCAACTCTGTAGCACTCTTCCTCTAAAGAACTCCAGAACCTTGGAAATACTTTGAAAATGCCATTTTAAACTATTCTAAAAATTATCTACAGTACTGATTTGTTGCTAGTATGAAAATTTAAAAGAACATTCCGGAATAACATAATGACATGTGGTACTAATAAGCACTGGAGAAACAACCCTGGATTAAAAACAGCATTGACAGTGAATCCATAATGGTGACACACAAGGCAAGTCACTTAACCTCTACACCTCAACCTTCTCATTTAAAATGGAATAATGTCTGTCATGCTTAACTGTTACTCAATGAGCAAAATTTAACAATGAATATGAAAAGAACTAAATGATGAAACACTACACAAAGTTAAATGGCTGTGACTGTCTATAGTATGCTCTAGGTGTTATATAACTTATTTCATGAATTTACCATCATGACACCTAGCCACTGTGATGTCCCCATGCCCAGCCATCCAAAAACATAAGTTTCTTGAAAATATTAATCTACATATTGTGAATTATAGATCCCATTTAAGTTACTTTTTTAAAAAATTTTATTGTTGTTGTATTACACCCATCCCCTTTTTACTCCCCTCTGTTCCCCTCCCCACCCACCCATTCCCCCCAAAGTCAATCCCACCTGTTGTCCATGCCCATGGTTCCTTTATACTAGGTTCTTGTCTAAGCTGCTCCCCTTGCTTGCCTCTGCCACCCCCCTCCCCCCAACCCCTTTCCCCCTGACTACTGAAGGCCTATTCACTGTATTCATATATTTGGTTCTGTTTTGCTTGTTGTTAGTTTTGTTCATTATTGTCCTATAATGGGTGAGATCATATGATATTTGTCCTTCACTGACTGGCTTATTTCACTAAGCATAATACTCTCCAGTTCCACCCATGTTGTTGCAAAGGGTAGGAGTTCCTTCTTTCTTTCTGCTATGTAGAATTCCATTGTGTAAATGTACCAAAGTTTTTTGATCCAATCATCCACTGATGTGCACTTAGGCTGTTTCCACACTTGGCTATTGTAAATAGTGCCGCTATGAACATAGGTGTGCATAGGTTCTTATGAATTGGTGTTTCAGGGTTCTTTGGGTATAGTCCAAGTAGTGGAATTGCTGGATCAAAAGGCAGTTCCATTTTTAGTTTTTTAAGGAAACCCCATACTGTTTTCCACAGTGGCTGCACCAGCCTACATTCCCACCAACAGTGTACGAGGGTTCCCTTTGCCCCACATCCTCGCCAACACTTGTTGTTTGTTGATTTGTTGATGATTGCCATTCTGACAGGTGTGAGGTGGTGTCTTATTGTGGTTTTAATTTGCATCTCTCTGATGACTGGTGTTTTTGAGCATTCTTTCATATGCCCCTGGGCCCTCTGTATATCTTCCTCAGTGAGTTGTCTGTTCAGGTCCTTTGCCCATTTTTTAATTGGGCTGTCTGCCTCCCTGGTGTTGAGTTGCATTAGCTCTTTACATATTTTGGAGATCAGATCCTTGTCTGAGGTATCATTGGCAATTATGTTTTCCCATACAGTTGGTTCCCTTTGAATTTTGCTGATATTTTCTTTAGCTGAACAGTTATTTATGTGAATTTGAACCAGTGGTACGAAGGAGGGTTGAGGGATCAGAGGTGCAGTATAGCAAATCAACTTCAATAAACGCCAACACTGAGAACTTAACTTCTCCAAAGGCTTTGGGTAGTGATATGAATAAAAAACAATTCATTTAAAATGCAATTTTGCATGTGATTAATCTATCATCTGGTCTGATTGCCTCCGGTACATTTTTATAATTATAAATTGCATGGAGAATAAAAATAATTCAAATACTCTTATTGGCGAAGGCACAAGGTATTAATTCAGTTTATAATAGCAATAATGACCTCAGCCCAGGACATTTCCAGGCAATTAATGACTGGTTGGAGTTAATGTCCCGAGTTTCAGCCAAGGACCATCAACTCCTCTTAGCTGGGCATCAATCCTCAGAAAATGCCCAGTGCTTAGAGCACAGTCAGACCTGTTCAGAGTGTGCATTATTCCAACTTTTTATTTTCAAGTAAATTTGTTGTTTTACTCCTTTCCCTAAAGACTCATTTTGCTTGTAAACTGGGTAAAGATTATATATATGGAAAGAGGAAAAGTAGATTTAATTAGAAAAAAATTTATGAACAAAGTAGGAATTAAAACTTTCATTAAATAGTCATATATAATTACAGAATAATTTTAGGGCAGAGTGTTAGAGAACATAACTTCAAATCTCTGCTGTTTTGATTATGAATTTTATAACTTTGAACCATTTCTCCTAAATTGGATACTCATTTTACTCCTTAAAAATAAAAAATATAAAAAAATCTATACAATAAACTTGGTCTCTTCTTGAATTGTGCCCCTTTTATTTTTTAAATAAATTTATTGGGGTTACATTGGTTAATATATTAATATTATGTAGGTTTCAAGTGTACTGTCCATTTCTGTGATACATGATCTGTATATTGCATTGAGTTTGAATAATAAGTTAACCATGGAACGAACATAAGAACAATGTAGCCACAATACATTAAGTAGTATGGTAATATTGAAAACATTGTACAGACCCAAAATCCTAGACATCCATTTTCCAACTCTACAACTACCTCAACATCAGACCTCATAGGGAGGAGTCTGGGCAATGAGCCCCCATTTTTGTGGTTTCATTTTTCCTCTCCCAGAGGGAAGGAACATCAGCCTTTCCTTGTCATTTACAAATTCCTAATATCTACCTAATAACTGCTTTGCTTGACTTTACATTCTTTCCCAGGATGAGTAGGAACCACAGCAGAGAAACATGACTTTTAATATGCAAGCACAAGGGATACCACATGACAATATCATCAGTCATTTCGAGCTCCTCCGGTGTCCCTCACATTTTTTTCCATCTCACAGGAGGCATATGAAGCAGATGACCTGGATCAGCAGCATGGCACATGCAGGCTCTTTGTGAGTCATTCAAGCCGAGTGAGGGGTTCACCAGCCAGCCCCCAGCTCAATGGGAGGCCACCCAATGCTGCTCACCTCCTGAGCCACAGCCTTCAGGAGAAGCATTGCAATGTCTCATTGAGTTTGCCTCCCACCAGGTTCACTCTTCTCTCCCTCTTTTTTTTTTTTTTTTTTTTTTCTTCTCTTTCATGTATTCTTTTCTTGTTTTAATCCATTATGCAAAAGGCAGAAGTCATGAAATGACAGTGTGTAGAGTGGCCTGAGCAGTCAGGATCACTTGCCCAGAGGACATAAACTCAGACTACCTGACTGGTAAAGAAAGAAGATGGCTTTATTCTGAGATCACTCACATGTAGCCCTGTCCTGGCTGCACTTTCTGACTTCCACTCATTATCTATTTGACAAGGCAAATCTTTAAAATGTATGCATATTATTGTCAAGAGGACAATTCATTATCATTATCAAGAGCTAATGTCCACAATAGGCCTCCTGCAGGCTCTGCAAAGTGACTGGGCAAGGAGAGGAATCCCCTCGGTAACTGAATGAATACCTCCCCAGAGGGAATTTCTCAGTGTGAATGAAAGATAAGTCGCCTGGTCATCAAAGATGACTGATGATAGGAATAGTCAAAATAATGTTAATACAATACACTCTTAAAAAGTAGCAGAAAACATTGCATTTCTATGTTTTCCTATTGAGATGATGAGTAGCTGTCATTAAAACCATTATTTCTCCTGTCAAAAAAACAGACATGAACTAACTCAAATACTGTCACAGAGAATGCATGTATTGATGGTTTGATGTTTGAGGAAAAATTTTCAGAATATGGGATTCTGCCATGTCTTCATGTACCACTACACAGAGGCCACATGCAGGTATGAAGCAATCAAGATGTTAAGATTGTTAAGCAGGAGTACAAAAACATTAAAAATACAATTAATCAACTTCTGCTAAGGTAGATCTGATATACTGGAATAATACACATTTTAATTTAATTAAGAGACAATATACAAATGAATACTAAATTTGGGTGCAAATTAATATTATACAGAATAAAAATAAATTTAGTTGGAGGGAAAAGAAGCAGTAATCTTTGTATCATTTTTATAGGCAGCAGCTGATGATCCATGTTAAGAGTCCTAACTTGATTTCTGGAGGCAGAAACTTGAAAGAACATATGCTACATATAGAGCATAACTAAGATCATTGGTTTAGGACCAGATTTTTTGTGCTGGAGCTCAGAGGATTTGGGAATCTTGAGCTCTATTTAGCAGAACTAAGAAATAAACTCACATCAGACACAAAGCCTGTGTACTTTCTGACTCACTGTGGCTTGCAAGCTCAAGTCCCTCCCTATGATTCTATGCAATGTGCTATTTCACAGAGAAAGATTTCTCAAACCATTTAATTGTGAAAATAGGAGAAAAGCTAGTTTACAGTTTATTCCATTACTAACCATCTAACCTGTTCAATCATAAAAGAGGACAGTGTATGCCTTCAAAAACTTGGATCACATTTAATTAGAGATTAGAATCTGGAAAATCTTTTCCTCAAAGGAAGCCTGCAGCTTTAGTCAGAAAATGGCAAAAAAAAAAAAGTGATGTCAATACCCAAATTGCAAAACATGTTTTAAAAGCACTCTCCAGAGAACATTTAACCATTAATAATCAAGAACAGGAATCACTTTTGCAAGTAGCATACAACTGTGTAAATATAATTTATTTATTAGTTATTTTCAGAGAGAAGGGCTGGGAGGAAGGAAGAAAGGGAGAGAAACATCAATGTATGGTTGCCTTTCACCTGCCTCCAGCCATGGACCTGGCTGGAGACCTGGCTTGCAACCTGGTCATGTGCCCTGGCTGGGAATCGAACCAGTGACCTTTGGGTTCACAGGCCAGCACCTATCCACTGACCCATCAGCCAGGGCTTAAATCTGATTTAAACTATGCATGTAAGAAAAGTCATGTGGGTAACCATTATTCCCAATTGAATCTTAACGGAAGCTTGAAAAAGAGCATGTATAACATTCTGGGTACTAATCTGGGGACCATCTCTGTCCTCTTAGCTCTTTGAATTAAAGGGCCTCTAAGATATGTTTATCTTGTGAATTCATGTATTTAAGTTCTGTTAAAATTATACAGTGAGTGTTAATTAACTGTCTTCCCTCTGTTCACTGGGAATATGTTAAACTAGTTATTTCTACAGATGCTTATGAGCATGTACATGGGGATTGCTTTTCATTCAGGAAGCAGTTAGGGAATTGATGAATTGCAAAGTCACCTGTCAAATGAGAGGCCTTTGATTCTCTTTTAAAATAAGCATTTCAAGAGGTATCATGCAAAGTGCATCATTTTATTCCTACTTAAGGGACAGACACAAGATGCTCTTTCTAAGGTGGGTCAATGATTTTCAAGACATGGTTCACATTCTCTCTAGATGTAACAATAAGCCGATCCTGACAGAAATAGGGACTTCTCAGTTTAAATAGGGGTTTTATTTTTAAAAAATGTCTGTAAAGCATTTGTTCAGATTGACTGCACTTTCCCCTATAAACCACTGTTACATAGTGATCATGCTGCTATAACATCACACACAATTGAGCCAACTATTAATTAAGCTAAAATGGGGCCTAAAATCTATGTCCTGAGATCAGACCCAACCATGCAGAGAGGATGGGAGAAGGATGACAACAAGTAAAGCTTCTTTTCCTTAGAGGTAGTTGTAGGATGATCTTCAAGTGTTTCAAAATAGACAGCATTAACACATTAGAACAGATCATCCGTAAGAGCTAACCTTACCCAAGTGGGCACTTCGACTACAGTTGCTAGTTTGTTCTAGTTTTGTGGTTCAGAAATGACAGTTGCAGAAAATGATTCAAGTCTAGAGTTTCTCCTATCTAGGAAAAAAGGTCATTTATTTTCTTCCTAATAAATGGCACATAACCTAAGTCTGTATCTTAAGAAGCATGAGTAATGTGCATTAGTTCTGTATATGGAAAGGCTATATAAAATGGATAGGAAGGTGCCCCCCACCAAAAGGTCAAAGAGATTAACATTTTCACTGGATTGAGAATGGACTAAACTTCATGATCATGCTGCTCCTTTGTAGCTCTTCACAATAAGAAAATGGTAAGGATAATTTGATATTATGCTTTAGGGCAAACATATTTCTCCTTGTTACATTTTCTTCAATCAAAAAACACCTTGTTAGCTGACAAGGCAGTAAGGTGAAAAATGTAAAGCATATTATTATTAGGTCTTTAACTCACGGTACCCCTGGTTTCAACATCAGCCACCTCCTACAATGTCTGCAATTTTCTTGGGGCAGTTGATGTGGCAAGAAAGGCATTAGGAAAGCTGAATGTTATTCAACCAGGGAAGTCTGTGATGCATGGGCCAAAAGCATGTTGTCTATCTCAGATGTAACTGCATAAAAATCCATCCGAAATTTAGTGCTTTAAAACCACAATCATTTATTTGTTCACAGTCCTGCCATTTGTGTAGGCTGGGTAGAAATTCCTTGTTCCCATGTGGTTTTTAGGCAAGGTTTTCTCTAAAGGTTATATTCATTGGAAGCTAAGTTCACAGGCATGCTAGGATATCCAAGATAATGTCATATTCAGGTCTGATGATCCAGATGGATAGCTGGACTATCTAGGGTCCCTCAGCATATTTCTCTGTATCCATATAGTCTTTCTAGCAGGTTAGCTGAAATTTTTTTGTAGGATGGCACAATGTTCCATGAGAGTGAAAGCAGAAGTTCTAGGCTTCTTAAGGCTTAGGCCTGGCCCTGGTACACTGTCAGCCCTGTTGCATTCCCACAGGTCAGAATGACTCACAAAGCCAGCACAGTTTTAAAAGGAATGGAAACAGACACAACCTCTTGACAGAATGACCAGCCAAAAACAAAACAAAATGAAACACAAACTGTGATTATCTGTAATGCACAATAATGACCCTTCATATAAAATTCAACCGTCACTCAAACATGATAGAAGACAGTCCAGAAAGGATTGAGAATGATCTGAAGATAATTGCTGGTTTCTTTCCAGTTTTTTAGGCCGCAGGACAAGCTTAAATATGGTCACCCGCAACCTTTTTAGACCCCCTTATAAGAGCAGCAAAGTATAGAATAGCAGGGATGAACTAAAATCCATGTCCTTGTGAATAATTTTTGGGCCTGCAAAGGATTCTGAGAAGAAAGGCTATCCTGCCATCAATGAGGTAGTAACCAGAGAATAACCATCATCATTCATGAGTGAACCCATGGATTGGTTTTCAAAAATTGTGCCTCTCAGTCATTCAGAGAGATCAGAAAATTTGCCATCACGGAGATGGGAACTCCAGATGAGCACACTGACCCTAGGCCCAACAAAGTCATCTGAGCCAAAGGAATAAGAGGTGTCTCATACTGAATCTGGGTGAAGTGTCCAGAAAATGTCACAAGGATGAAGATTCACCAAACAACTCTATACATTAGTTACCTATAGACCTGTCACCACTTTGAAAAACCTGCAGCTAATATGCAAGAGAACTGCTGATTGTTGAGTAAATGATGAATAAAAAAGATCTATTGGAAGATAACCATCCCTCTCAGGCATTTATGTATCATTTATGGCTGCTTTTGTGCTCAAACAGGAGCGCTGAGTTGTTGGGACAAAAAACATGGTGGGCCACAAATCCAAAGATGTTTACTATATGGCCTTATTAATTTGTTAGCATAACAGGCTGGGTGGTTCAACAACAGAAATTGATTTTCTCAACAGTGCTGGAAGCTAAAAGTCTGAGATCAAGGGGTCACAGGGTTAATTCCTTCAGAAGGTTGTAAGGGAACAATGTGTTCCAGGCCTGCCCTTGGCTTACAGATGGTCATCACCCATTGTCTTCACATTATCTTTCCCATGCATTTCTCTGTCCAAACTTCCTTGTCTTATGAGGACATTGAATCAGGGACTGCCCTAATGACTTCATTTTACCTTGATACTTCAGCAAAGGCCCTACATCTCCCTCCTGAATCACTGAAGGTTAAAGACTTCAACACGTGTTGGGGTGGGGAGAAAGTTTATCCCATGACAAGGGTTTTTCACAGAAGTTGTTTATTGACACCTGGAAAAGAAAAAAGGGGCAAACCTAGCATTTGGAGATCTTGGTGTCTAGTTTCAATTCTGCACCATAGCAGCTGGGTCACTAGGAACAAGTCACCAAAGCTCTTTGATTTTCTTTCTGCATTAGTAAAGTATGTTCAGTGGCGCTTTGACTGCACAGGATAACTGTAAGATTAAATTGAGATTCTATGCAAGAAAAGAGCATGAAAAATGAAAGGTGTTGCATGAGTTAAATATTTACTATATACACTGAATAATTTATTAATTGTATATTAAATTATGTATATGTTTGAATTTATACAAAAACAAATTCAAATCATTTAAATCTGGGACTTTGTCTATTTGAACTTGAGCTTGGCCTTCATTTAGTAGGAAATATATTAGCAGCTTCCTCCTGATTAAATCAGGAAGAAAAAGAAAATCTGAACAGTCTGCTAATTACACGTAAACATTGTCAACAATAAGTTAGCAAACAAAATTCAGCAATACTTTAAAAAATCATTTACCATAATCAAGTGGGCTTTATTTCTTAGATGCAAAGTGGGTGATATATAGTGATATACCCTACATAGACAAAGTTAAAGACAAAAATCATATGATGAATAGATGTGGGAAAAGTATGAGATTATCCAGCATTCATTTGTGATAAAAACTCAGTAAACTGGGGATATTATGCTGAGGAAACATACCTCAAGATAATATAGGCCATATATGACAAACCCACAACTAATATCATACTCAATGATGAAAAGCTGAAAGCTTGCCTTTAAGATTTTGATAAGAAAAAGATGTCCATTTTTAGTCAACATCTTGTTGGCAGTTCTAGCCATAGCAATCAGAAAAGAAAAAGAAGGGCACTTAAAAATTGGGGAAAAAATTAAAATGGTCATTATTTGCAGCTGATAGGGTCCATAGAGAACCCTAAATATTCCACAAAAAGCTATTAGGATATGTAGATTCAGTAAATTATCAAGTTAAAAATTAATATTCAGAAATAAGTTGCATTTTATATACAAATAATGCACTATCAGAAAAAGGTATTAGGAAGACAACCCTACTAAATATTGCATCAAAAAAAAAAAACAAAAAACCTAGGTATACATTTAACCAAAGTGGTAAAAGACCTATACTTGGAAAACTATAAGATATTGAAGAAAAAACTAAAGATGATAAAAACAAATGGAAGGATCTTTCATGTTCATAGAAAGAATTAATGTCATTAAAATATCCATACTACTGAGAGCAACCTACAGATTCCATGTAATCTCTATCAAAAATACCAAGGGATATTTTACAAAAATTATCCTAAAATTTTTATGGAATCACAAAAGACCCCAAATACGCATAGCATTAATGAGAAAGAACAACAAGTTGGACATAACATATTACCTGATATCAAACTGTTCTACAAGGTATAGTTACCATAGCAGCATAACAGATACATAAATCAATGGAACAGAAGACAAAGCCTAGAAATAAACCCACACCTACATGGTCAATTAATCTATGACAAAGGAGGCAAGTGTATACAATGGGGACAGTCAGTCTCTTTAATAAAGGATACTGAGAAAGTTAGAGAATCTATATACCATATAGAAAAATAAACTCAAAATGAATTCAAGACTTAAATAAAAGACCTGAAACCGTAAAACTGCTAGAAAGAAACACAGGCAGTAAACTCTTTGACACTGCTGTTGCCATATATATTTTTGGATATGTCTCCACAGACAAGGAGAACCAAAGAAAAAAAGGAACTATATCAAACTAAAGAGGTTTTTCACAATAAGAAGTGATCAACAAAGCAGAAACATGACCTACAGAATGGCAGAAGGTATTTGCTAATGATACATCCAATAAGGGGATAATATCAAATATATATAAAGGAACTCATACAACTTAATAAGAAAGAAACAATCCAATTAAAAAATGGGTATAGGACCTGAACAAACACCTCTCTAAAGAGGACATACAGATGGCCCATAAACATATGCGAAGATCCTCACCACTGCTAATCATCAGGGAAATACAAAGTCAAAACTACAATGTGGTATCACCTCACACCTGTCAGAATGACCATCAATTAATCAACAAACAAGTGCTGGGAAACAAGTGTGGGGAAAAGAGAACCCCTGTCGATTGATGGGGCTGTAAATTGGTGCAGCCACTATGAAAAATAGATGGAGGATTTTCAAAAAGTTAAAAGTAAAACTACACATCCCACCAGTTTTACTTCTTGTTATTTGTTTGAGGAAATGCTGTATACTAGCCAAGATATAAAAGCATTTTTAAGTGTCTACCCATAGATAATTGGATAAAGAAGAGGTGGTACAAGTCTGGGTCAGTTGGTTGGTATGTTCTGTAGCAGAAGGGTTGTGGGTTTATTTCTAGGTCAGATGCACACAGGAGGCAACCAATGAATACTTCTCTCTCACACATAGATGTTTCTCTCTCCCTCTCTCTCTCTTAAAAAACAATGGAAAAAGTCCTTGCAAGAGGATAAAAGCAATGAAGAAGAGGTGCTACATATGTATAATTAGTATTACTTAGCCATGAAAAATGAAATTTTGCCATTTGCAACAGCATGGATAGACCTAGAGGATATTAGACTAAGTGAAGTCAGACAGAGAAAGACAAATACCATATGTTTCACTTACATGTGGAATCTCAAGAACAAAATAAATGAGTAAAATAGAAACAACTCATAGATACAGAGTACAAGTTGGTGATCGCTAGATGAGAGGAAGTTGAGAGAATGGGTGAAAATGGTGAAAAGAACTTAGAAGTACAAATTGCTAATTATTCAGCTAGTCACAGGGATGTAAAGTACAGCTTAGGAAATAAAGTCACTGACATTGTAATACCTATGCATGATATCAGATGGGTAATAGATTTATCAGGATAATCACTTTGTATGGCATATAAATCACTATGTTGTACACATGAAACTAATGCTATAATTTAAAAATAAATAAAAAGTAAAAAGTCTTAATGTTAAAGTGGTAAACTCAGCTAAACAAAAAAGATTATTGAAAAACAATGGAATTATTTCATCGTAGCAAAGCTAAATATTAGTCTTTGGTGTCTGGGTATATAGTGCTATTCAGTGATACTAAGCTAGGTTTCGTATTGAATTGTTTTTAGAGAAAAATAAAGTGCTATTAATCTTAATTTGATAAATTATAAGATGCCATGCTCCATATTGATAGGTTATTGTGCCTTTTTATTTCTACTCCCTAAGCTTGAACTTTTCAAACAAATTGATTCATACAGATTGGCAAAGTCAATTCACTGAAATGAGTATGTGTCATGTCTGGAAAAAGATGTCTGAATTATATACCATAAATCAAAAGTCACTCATGCATGGAATTCTACCACTCTGCCATGTATGTTCTGGAGATAGTATGCCAAAGTATTCTGAAATGTTTAGATTATCAGATTTTAACATGGCCTCTAATTCCTAAGTTACCTCTATTTGTACTGATATCTTTACATTAAAATACTATACATACTCAATATTAATAATGATATGAGAGATTCAGGCCCAATTTTCTTTGGACTATATTTCTTATCAATTGAGTGGAAATATTTGAGTTTAAAAATTCAATTTCTTTAGACTTCTAGATGAATTTTAACAAATTCATTAAGCTTTAACTTGGTGTCCCATCTATATTTTGTTGAATTGATATTTATGGAAAAGATTTAGCTGAAGACAAGCATGAAATTAAAAAATGTAAAATGAGCTGAGGTCTCTACTCTGTCATAAAAAAAAAAAAAAAAAAAAACATAGGCGGTCTCCAATTATCCAACATAACAGAATTAATAAAAGTAACATATAATGTCATAATATATTTTATCCATTATAACAACATTATTACATCTGATTGTACAACACATGAACACTTTTTGGCAACCAAAAGGAAAAAAAATTCACACTGTTAATAATTCTGCAGCTTCCCATTCACCAAAATGTATGAGGGATATATGTTATTTGTATCATTAAAAACTTATTATATTATAATGTGGTAATCTAATTTCTCTAAGTGCCTCGTTATTTTTCATTTCGACTGCCAAATATACATATATTTTATGTTGTTAGCGAGTTAAATGGACGCGTGCTAAACAGACTGGTATTCTGAATTCACTCCTTGATTTAAATATACTGATTATAGTGTAAAATAAGATAAGAAATGTGCTATTTCCTGTAGGTCACACCCCATGGTTTATAATAAAGCAATTTATGCTGTGCCCAGAAACATATTGTATGTAAACAATGGGCATGATAAATAATATAATGTCAAATGAGTGTGTTTATTTGAATAAGACTCTGAGATTCAAAAAAATCAAGCTACTAAAAATGTCCATGGGTACACTGTATTGTACAATGCCCAGCACAGCTAGAGAGCACATAGCCACTTACCATCTGCCCACACTCTCCAGCAATGGCATCTCTCAAGCCATGATAGACATGATTAGCATAAAGGGATAGAACAGAATGGTATATCAGCTAATTAGTATAACAAATTCACAATTATCAATGACAGAACCTAAAAAAAAAAAATAACAACAATCACAATAGCATCAGAATCATAGGTATGGGTACCATGGGAAAGAGATGGAGAAATGGTGCAGGGATTAGGAAGCATAATTGGTGGGTACAAGATACATAGGAGGCAATTAAGAATAATATAGGAAAGAGTGAAACCAGGGAATTTATATGGACAACCCATGAACATGAATGAAGTGGGGTGAGATTGATGGAAGGAAGGGAGCATGCCGAGGTGGCAAGGCGCGAAGGGAAAAGAAAATAGGATGACTGTAACAGCATAATTAATACAATATACTTTAAGAAAAAGTAAGGTGTGTACCCCTCAGGTACGGTAAGAAGGAAATAGCAGAGCATGAATTTATATATATTTTTGTCCATAATCCAAGAAACAAAAGTTTACTAACATTTAACAGAAAGAGATGACTGGTGCTCCCCCTGGGTCTGTGATGAAATCATGGAAACTCTGTAACAGAGGATTTGAAAGCAGGACCCTAAGGGGTAGCTTTGCTTTCAGAGTTCTATAAAACACTGAAGTTTACTTATGCCCAATATGGTGTATGTACAGAGGAATTACTTGGTTTGAACCAAACTAGCTCTAGCAAAATCAACCAGTAGCTAGAAGATTACTGCAAACACACCAGGGTGAAGTAGCACTAATAATAGCAAACACAAACACCAAGAAAATGGACAAAGTAACACTTCCATTACAGATACTAGCTCTTTATCAGCCACAGTATGAAGAACTAAACAGTAGTGATACTCCTATTATATTTAATGTTAATTAATGTTACTCTGCCTAAAATTTAATATTCAGTTAGGCATCATGTGTTTGCATATCAACAAATTATATATATATATATGTGTATATATACACATATATATATATATATAACTAATGATTGATGTTTAATTCATCCTTTTCTAATACCTTCAGTGTGTTTTATTATAACTACAATAATTATGTGCTAGTTCTGGTTCTAAGTATTTGTTATGTTAATTCATTCACTCCTCACAACAACCTATGAAATACATCATCTTATCTCCATTGGATCAACGTGTAAAACAAGGCACTAAATACAGAACTTACCAAGATGACATTAAGTAAATGGAGGAATTTAGGCATGGTAACCCAAAGTCCATGATCTTAAGCACTCTGCCTACAACAGAACATATAGTTGATGTAATAGAATATATTCATGTATTTTCCCTCTCCCTCTCTGCCCCTCTCTTTTGCTAATAGCACTGTTTCATCGAAATTTTTAAAAGTTCCTCATTTGAGACCATAAAAAAGCAACTCCTGGTAGAAGACTTCGAGAAGACGACAACATGAAAACAAGCTTGCTGCTCCTCCAGTCCAAACCTTAATCTGCCTTTATTAAGGCAAAAGTTGTTTGGGCAAAGAAAAAAATGAATGCAAGTAGGATTTTGGTTTGTGTGTGGAAGAAGTGGTGTGGAGCTTTTTCCTTCATGAGCTGGTAAGAGCCTGAATGACAGAATCAAGAAAGCTGTAGGGTGAGCCCTTGGATGATTTGGGTCACCCGTTTGATTCCAGGTTGGGGTACATGCCTGAGTTGTGGGGTCTTAGGCCCTAGGTTGGGATACATATGGGAGGCAACTAGTTGGTATTTCTCTTTCACATTGATGCCCCCCCCCCCTTTCTAAAATCAACATTTAAAAAAATAAATATTAAAAAAAAGTTATAGGGTGATAACCTGGATGCTTAAGGTTTCAGGAAAAAAATCTTGGCCTTTTAGAGTTCTGTATACTCTCTGAAAGACAGTCGATACCAATCTCATGGATGTCTGGCTAATCTGTCTGGACCCCATGCAACCAAGAAGTCACAATTGGGAAGCAAAGTGTTCTCCCTCCAGAGGCTGGAAAAGTGTGAGAGAATCCCAGAAAACAGAAAGGATCCCCTGGGTTTTGCAGTGGAGCCAGGAACCCTGCCTACTTTTGCACCTCGCCATTCACTCCTTGTCTGGGCAACTCTTAACAGCCAGACCAGAGACCTTGTGACAAGGAAACTCACATCTAATCGAAGGGGTCCTATCAGCAAGAAAATCAAGAAGGAAAAAAAAAAAAGACAACCTACTTAATTTCTGGAGAGGTAGAATTCATTTACTTTTATTGAATAATAGATGACCATAAATCAGTGGTCTAATCCACTCATCCGAACACAGGTGTCTGGGCACGGCTTAGCTGGGCTTTCTGATCACTGCCTCATCAGGCTGAAATCAAGGTGTCAGCCAAGGCTGTAACCTCATCAGAAGCTCAGGGTCCCCCCAAAAGTACCTGGGCTGTTGGCAGAATTCAAGTCCTTTAGTTGTGTGTCTGAGGTCACTGATTTCTAGCTTGTGTTAATTGGGCGGGGAGGGGGGTCATGCTCAGATCCTAGAGGCTGCCTAGCTCTCTCATAACATGGCAGCTGACTTTTTCAAGTCCAGGGGAAGAATAATGCAACAGTACTGGGAGTCACTGTTCCCTCACCCTTCCCATATGTTATACTTCACTCAAGAGGGTAACTATCCCATTATATTCACAAATTTCACCCATTTTGGAGACAAGGGGAATCTACTGTGTGCATGCGCCAGGAGGAGGAAATCTTGGAGGTAATCTTAGAATTCTTTCTACTACAAGGAAAGAGACAGCAACTTGAACAAAGTAATACCAAGAAGTTTTTCTTGCATTAAGAAAAAAAAATACAATTTCTCTACTAAATTTAGTAGATTAAGTACCCCCAACTGAGCCCAGATAGAGAGCCACAAAGAAAAAGTGGAAAAAGTATCTCAAAGTATAAAGTGATGAAATCTTAGAAAATCTAAGAGACTTGAAAGATAGATTCAAGAATATTGAAATGTGACCTCGATAGCCAGAGAGAAATAAGTAACAAAGAGAGGATAGCAGTAAATAAACAAGAGGAAAAATTCTGCATTGAAAGCAAACAGTTTGCCTGTCTCAATCCTGATTGATGACAAAAGACACCGAGTCAGCAGAGCATGATCAAATCTGTGAAATTAATGACTTAAGAGAAAAGCCTACAAGTATGCAGACAGAGAAGAGGTCAACTTCAAAATAATAAAGGCTATATTTACATTGACGGTATCATTTATGCCACTCTAAAAGCTAGAAAATGGTGGAATCACTACTAAACAAAAGAATTTAACAATTCTATACAGGTCACCTATAAACAGATATTTGAGAATGTGCAAGTATGAGAGGGCATGACCCACATAATCACACAAGAGGTCTTAGGAAAATACTCAAGTACTTAACCTAACACAATAAAACAAAATAAAAAATTTCACGATATGAGAAATCAAGTAAGAGGTACAACAGTGATATGCTATGAACTTTTTAACTTATATAGGTAATCTGAACAGATGACACATATTCAGAAATATGTGATTCAAACTTTGAAACAAAGATATTTAGAATAAGAGTTTAATTGTAAAAGGCAACATTTTAGAGGTTCAGAGATTTACAATCATAAACCTATATGAAACACAGCAGCTAACTGGAAAATGCAAATATTTAAGAAATTTCAGAAGAATCAGATGAAGCATTCTTGGAGTAATTAGTATGCTTCAGAATTTAAAATCTTTAGTAAACTAAAAAGACCATGGAGGATTTTAATAATGGAAACAAGAAAAAACTTAGTATGTATGCATCTCTACAAATATAAAACTTTGCATATCCATGGAACACTCTTGACATTCATTATGAACTTCTCCACAAAGAAAAGTTTAACACATTTAAAAAGCAGAGCTCTGAATATGATCAGGAATTATTTGATCATAATCCAATAAAGATGAAAATTAATAGTAAAAATGTGGCAAGAACAGGACTTGAAAACAGAGATACATTCCTAGCTAACACTTAGGTAAAAAAAAAAATCAAATAGGAATTTAAAATTTCCTAGAAAAAATTAAAAAATGATTACTTGATATCAAAAATGATGAAAGACTACAAAAACTATTCTCAAAGAAAATTAGCCTTGAGGAAGGGAGAAGAGAAAGGGATGGGGAAAAACAGGAGGAAAGACACAGAAAAGGACAAAGACAAAAGAGGCTGAAAGAACAATTAATAGAAAGAAAATCTTACATAAAATAAGAGAGAAAGCAGTTAGGATTATTCACTTTGGGTCTTTTCTATAAAAATATTCATATCATAAATAATGAATCAGAATGTTGATTGTATCCATGAACAATGGTATTTGCCTTAAGAAAAAAGAAAAAAAAAAAAAAAAAAAAAAAGAATGCCAGCCCTGGTTGGTGGCACAGTGGATAAGGTGCCAGCCTATGAACTCAAAGGTCGCTGGTTCGATTCCTAGCCAGGGCACATAACCAGGTTGCAAATCAGGTCTCCAGCCAGGTGCATAGCTGGAGGCAGGTGAAAGGCAACCCATACATTGATGCCTCTCTCCCTCTCTACCTCTCTCTCCCCCTCTCTCTAAAAATAGTAAAATCTTTTAAAAAATGTGCCAAATCTAACCTGAAAAGATTCAGCTCTTAGTAACTGGTAAGTTCAAGCAGAATAAATAGGGAGATCCACTTAACCATCAAGTCCAAGTATAAATTGGAAAAAAATCACTGGGCACTGGTGAAAACAAAAAAATAACCTCCAATACTTTCTGAAGGTGTCTAAAAGAACTACTTGTCTGAGCAAAACAGAGACAGACTCATTGGTAAAGAGACAGGCTCATTGGTAAAGAACAGGATGACAGCCCCTGGGAGGGGATGGAAAAGTTAGGGGGTAAAGAGACCGAGCAAGAAGGAGAAAAGGGCTCATGGACAACAGTGTGATGATTGCAGGGGGAGAGGAGTCCAAGGGGGTTAAGCAGGAACAGAAAAATACAATAATAAATAATTAAGATAAAAAGAAAATATGAGTAAGTCGTAAGGGACCACAAAGAGTAAATTAACATTCAAAAAACAACCCCCCAAAATAAAAGAATCACTTATTTAAAGGTGTCCATAGTAAAGGTTCGAGCTTTGTTTTCAGGGTGCACACGTATGATATGATAAATTCCAGGTGCTAAGTGAGTCTTACTAATATCTCCAAGGAATCAGGCCTAGGTGAGACTCCTCTATTTTACAAGAAGTAAAATTCCTTGAATGCAGAAAATTTCTCCCTGAAGGCCCACACAGAAAACTGAACAATAACGACCCACTCCTAGATGAGTAACTTACATACATAAATATGTAGCTTCTCCTGCCCTCCCCTAAAATTATCACAAAATGGCCAACATGGATTGAAAAGCAGGAAATTAACAACACAGAAAACTGAGGTAGATGCTACACCCACCCCATCCCCCAAAACACTAAAGATACCAGAGAACACTACGAACTGAATGGGTGACAAACCATAGATAATTTTCACTGTGTAATGAGTACACATCGATGGAGAAAAATAAAGAATTAAGTCTCATGTAGTTAAACAGGAATAAAAGGAATTTCATATACACATGCATATATAAGAATGAAAATAGCTGAGAAACATAAATATTCAACCACATTATAAATCATTAAGTACAATCAATTTGCCTTTCAAAATAGTAAAAAATAATTATAATTATTTGGTGCCTAAGAAGGTACGTTGAGATGGGTCACATTTACAACCTCCTGGTGAGACTATTTATTGTAACACATTCTGGAAAATAACTGCGCAACCTGTGTCTGAAAACGAAAGTGTTCATATCCTTTGACCGTAATTACTTTTCCAGAAATCATCTTAATGGAACCTTTTCACTGCAGCCTTATCATAGGACAAAAATGCAGAAAACATAAATGTGTCACAGCAGATGATTAATTAAAGACATTTATGGGTCATCTGTAACATTATGCAGTCATCAAAATGTCATTTATTACAAACTCTAATGATACAGAATCATGCTTGTTACATAATAAGACATGCAGTCTTAAGATTCATATCTACCATGAACTCATAATGTGAAAAGAATAAAAGGCGGCACCAAATTAACAATGAATGTATTGGAGAAAAATAGAAACTTTGTTTGATAGACTGCATTTCACTTTGAGGGAAAGTTATTTACAGGATTTAAATGACCTGAAGGCCCTGACTGGTGGCACAGTGGATAAGGCATCAGCCTGTGAACCCAAAGGTCGCTGGTTTGATTCCCCATCCAGGGCACATATGCAGGTTGCAAGCCAGGTCTCCAGCCAGCTCCATAGCTGGAGGCAGGTGAAAGGCAACCATACATTGATGTCTCTCTCCCTCTCTGCTTCTCTCTGTTCCCCTCTCTCTAAAAATAACAAAATCTTTAAAAAAAAAAAAAAAAAAAAATGACCTGAAAAGTCCTGTTGGTCGCTTGGCTCCATGACAGTTTTAGGGCCTGCATCAGGGCTCTTTCACCCCTATCACCTTTCACACAAGACACACTCACTGCCTGATGCAGTATTTTCTATCACCACAGTTTCTCCCCGGAAGAGTGGCGGGTTGCAAGGTAAGTAGTGCTGACTCACTTCTCCCCATTCACTTCCTTGCTCTTCCTGCACCCAAGCAGCTGGGTGACAGACATCACTTCCTGCATTGGTAATGGATACGCAGCTCTCAGTACCTACGCTTCATATAACTAACAGTAATTCCTGATTTCCTGAATAAGTTGACATTGGGAAAGCTCCGTTTTATATCATTTTTAATGATATAAAAATGATATTGTGTATCAGACACAGCATCTCTTTCTCTTGCCTCTTTTGGCCCCTTCTATTATTTTTCCTGTTTGTGCCTTTAATTATCAAACATGCCTCCACTTCTGGTGCCAGAAGGACAGAATGATGCCTATTAATATTTAGGGCTTTTTCTCTCATGGTTTGGGTTTCTATTATGTGATGAAGACAGAGCAGTACCACAAATTGTTTTTCTTCAGCCAAATATCTCACTTGAAACAAAGGTCTATACCCACTAAAAGTAAATGCTGTTTTTACTTACAGAGCAGTGTTTATATTAGAAACCTTAATTTATAAAATGTCCCCCTTTTCATTTTCAAGTGACTTAGTTTCTGCAAAGAAAGACTAGTTAACTGGTTAGGAGGAGAATGATGGACAAGCTTAGTCCTTCACAGAGACCAAAAATATACAACTATTGTTCACAAATGCATGTTGAGTGCCCTTGAACATTCTTTTTGAAATATGCATACCATCAGCTCATCAATACTATCTTTTGAACTAAAGTACTCAGATATTTTAGAGAAAAATTATTTTTTGTAATTAATTTTAAATAGAATGACAGAAATATATGATATTTTCAAAGTAAATGGCATCGCATTTAAATGTATACCCACTTAAATTATTACTAAGTACTTAGTAACTATAAATACAATGAACATAAAACAAATGGGAAGTGTTTTCCCTTGCAATACAACTTATATCAGAGATTGTCTCAATATTTTTCAACCAACTTACTACATGAGAACTGTTTCCCTAACTGCCTTGGGAGAAGGAGTAAACTGATGTCCGTTTAACAAAGGCTAAGCAAGAAATCTCTGCAATTCCGTGGTATGGATTCAAATCCCCCTTCACATTGTAAATTATTTCATCTCCTTATGTGTCTGCTTTTACATCTGTACAATGAAGATTAATACAGTTCCTATTTCAAAGTAGCCATTGGGAGGATTAGACATGAAAGTATGTTCTATATGTTTTTATTTTTGTATTATATATTTATGTATTTTATGTATATATTTTGTATACATATATAAAACATTAGAATATAAATATTAAAAGAATACTTGTCTATAATGAAAATTCACTATCTGTACATTATTATTATATACAGTTTTGGGCACTGAAAATTTTCAAAGTGATTGGGGTGTCTTAATTTATTATTAGACTGATTTCCTGTGAAACATATTTCCTAACAGTACTTTATAGTCAACATCTCAGATAAAAAGCAAGCAAGATATTAGGGCAAAGTATTTTAAAAAATAGTCTATAAATTTCAGGCATTATTATTAATGGCAATGATGGTAAGAATGATGGACATACATTCTTCAAACTTAATGACATTAGATTTGTCCCATTTGCTACAACTTTGGAAATCACTCTCTTTTTACACAAGTAACAGTTTAAGTCGGCACCCTTTGTTTTCCCTCCCACTAAAAACTCACTGAAAAACATGTGTGTGATGCCTTTGCCCACTCTGGGTTGTTTCCTCTCAATTATGTACACAGCTGTCCTCAGCCTCAAAACATGGGTAAGACCAAATGGAAGCTATAGGCAAATGGGAGATAAAAGTAATGGAGGGAAAAAAAAAACGTAACTCTTTCAGTCCCTCCTTAGCCCTTCAAATAGTCCTCCATAGCATTGTACCCGCCAATACATTATACAAGTTGTCTACCTCTTCTCGACTGAAGTTCTTTTAGACCACATCCTTTTTACAGAGGATCCACCTGGACATAGAAAGAACAGCAGCATTCCACCACCCCCTCTCAACCTAAAACCTCTGTCCATGACTTGTTTCTTGCCTTCCCCAGATGGTGGTCCAGGATGGGAGTATCTTGAAAATCTATCATAGTCGTCAAGAGAACATTTTCCAAGGTTTAGAAAATATCACAACCAGTTCCTCTTTAGAACTTTTTTTCTATGTTATCAGAAGATTCTGTTTGCCTGTCTTTCCAGTCTTCTGATCATCAGTGAGGAAATACAGGGGTAAGAGAGAGGGATGGGGGACACACAATAATTTTCAGGGAGAGTATAACTAAAAGCCTTATTTTGAAGACAACATATCAGCTCTTAATAAATATATATCCAATTTAACATTTCAGTCTGAGGCATCTGTATTTGAATTATGTCTTCAGTTCTGGGTTTTCTGAATACCATGAATTAGATACTTGCTTTATATCTAGTTAGTTGAAACTAGTCTCTCCAATAACAACAAAGATTTAGTCTCCTGCTTAAATTCTCTGCTCTCAGATTTAAAACTATGTACCATCTCTAAAATATATTTTTTCCATTTACAATTATTTCGAGATCACTTTTATAAACATAATGTGGATTCATATTTAAATATGGAATACAAAAAGAAACCCAAAGAGCTGTCATATATAAGAAATATATACATATAAGTTATAAGAGGCTTACCTAATAGCCTATGAATTCTAATAAATATCAGGTGATTGATGTTGGCTTTGTAGTGGAGGAGGAGAAATTCCAAATAACTCTCATAGCCCAAAATTGAAGCAAGTCAAATAAAGAGTTAGAAGTTGATTTCCAGATAGTTTGATAGAACAAGAATGTATTTGCTCTGCTACTTCTTAGTACACAAAACAAATAAAACATTATTTTCTATTATTAGACAGCTCAACCTAATTATTATATATACAAAAGCATATTTAGAGATAAGTATATAACTTGCAAATTAAAATATCAAGATGAGAACAAAGAAACAATCATGAAAACAACTGTAGTTATATCCAAATACTATCACAATACAAATAATAGTACAGAGCAAAATGACTGCAGTGCAAAAGATGTGTAGGAATCTGTTTAACTTACATTTGGTAGCAAGCGTCCAATGGTCTTGTGAGAGTCTTACCTCCATCAACAAACTTGGTGTGTATCAGGCTCCTCCCAGGTGTGACTTGGAGAGCAATGGCGTCCAATGAAGCTCAGACATGGAAGGTCAGTCTAACCCTGCTGGGACCTGTAGGGCATCAAATAAAAGAACCATCATAAAAACTCCAAATGAGCAGTAGAAACTTATTCTTGTTGGATCACTTATTGATAATTAAAAATTTAAAGGAAGGTAATGAAGCTGCCATAAATGCATTACATTTGTTGAATAATCAAAGGAATAGCTTTAGTCCAAAGGGAGTTCATTACATTACAATAATTAAAACATTACCAGAAGTGTTTAAACCTCTGGAATCTTTTAATATTGTTTGCAATGATACAAACATTTTCCAGAGTTTGTTTTTCTATCTTAAAGCATGATTTAATTTCCATCTTGTACTGAAAAATAACTAAAATGGATTTATTTTCTTTTTTCCCCTCAAGAGCATTCCTTCTGAAGACATATTTATTGTACCAAAGATGAATCAGATTTACAAGGATTATATAAAGGATGACATGTCCAACAACGATGCAATTAAACAAATCAATTGCTGTAATTATTTTAATTAACTTATTTTTCTTATCTGATTTCTCAACTCTGTCAAATTACCAAATTTGTAAATCTGAAACTGATCTTTATGATTTTGATATTAAGTAGTGCTGTATTTAGACCTAGATGATCTGTTATATCTTCCTAAAAATTCTGATAATTTGGAGAACCATTCTTTTCACAGAAAACTTTAAATCTTAATTTACATTAAGACATGCTCAAAGGCGATCATACATTGATGTTTCTTTCCTACTTTCTCCCTCCCTTCTCCATTCTAAAAATAATTAACAAAATCTCTTTTTAAAGACAGGCTCATAAACTCTACATTATGGTTGCTTTAAAAATTAAACAATTATTTTTTAATCATGAAAGTAATTTGTATTTCAATACTTTTTTAAAGGTTTACTTTGTGTGTCCACTCATGTAATAATAATCCAGGACTTATGTTTTATTTTTTTAATTCTCAAGCTTTTATAGTAAGACAGAAGAGACTTTTTATTAAGAGCTTTCACACCTTTTACAAAGGTCTACCATACTGGTCATATAAAAACACAATATTCCCAAAGTACAAATTTAGTCATCAATGGTGATTTACAAAAATTCTATAAATTATGTTTCAAAACTCAAGAAGTGGTTCACTTTCCTCGAGGTCAGTTAGCATACACCTCACAATAGCTTCCCCATTTCCTCAGGAGAAGGTCCTGGATAGTGTTGATTGATTGCATTTTTAACCATGCTGAAGTAGTTATTTTTATGGATGACAAGTAATGAATCCCTTCACTTATTTCTTTATTAATGTCATTCTTTCCTGTGTACCTGTCATTACTAATTCTCTTACTGATGTTCCCTGTTACAATTCCAAGAAGAGTTACACTTCTACCATTTGATGAAATATGTCGGTTTCAATTTACTAAGTATTTTTCCTTCAACTAAGAAATTGCTACTTTTTTTCTTTTTTGTAGTTACTTATATTGGATCTTCTAATGTGTCATGTTTCTGGGCATGGGTGTTATCTCATAGTGAGAATGTATTAATATACAGCACCAACATGGTACCTCCTCTCAAGTAGGAAGTCAATAATGCTTTAGAAGCTCTCTCTCCTTCAAACAGCACTCAGAGTGGTCAGGTCAAAACTAACACACAGAAAATACTCAGATAAGCATTTCAAACAAAAAATGAAGGAAATGAGAAAAATTAATGCTTTAATGCATAACACCAAACTAACTTTCTTAATAGTTTATATTATTAATCGTTATTATGAGTTTTACATTTAATATTACACATAGTCAAGTTAGTACATATAGTATCGTATACATGCTTAGACTTAGACAAATAAAGTAAGACCTTTCCTGACATATCCTTAATCAAACTAGGGAAATATTATTAAAGGCTTGCATAATGAGTATCATATTTAAGGGTCAATCAAGAAAAAAGTAAGTTTCAGACATTTAGATTTGGGTTTACTATAAGGAAGAATATTCCAGTGGTAAGATTTTTCCTTTGAGTTGCCTCAAGAGAACATGATTTTCCCATCAAAACTGGGTGCAATGTTAGAAAGGTTATTCTATTATTTTACCAGGAGAGTTGAATCCCTTAAAAATGGATGAATTTCAACAATAAAATGTCTATGAAATTTAACATCAAAATTTCCAAGTATTCTATTTATGAGTCATATCTACCAAAATGTCACAGGGATGTAATTTTTCCTATTAGGGGCTCTTGAGGAAGATAGCAATCAATATATTTAACTTGTCTTGCCCCTAGGCCCCAATACTGAGTACATACACAACATCTGGCCTATTCAAGAAGCTCCTTCCAATGTAAGCATCTAGTGGGGGAAATCTACTGCTATCTCCATGAATTGCTGACTTCATTAGTGTTGCTTCATGACTGGAGAGATGTCCCAGTGACTCCCAGCTTGACTGATACAAGTGTTTCTGTGGCTTCCACAGGTACCGCCATCATAGACCAACCAGCAAGGCAATTGGGGCAACTGTCTGAAAACCAAACCCATCAAGGTGAATGCAGGTGCACTCAAGTCATTCTCAGGCTATGGGCACCAATCTGAGTGACAATCTCACACCTTAGACCAATTCTAGCCAGCTTCCACAGAACAGTTGTTCCCAAAGTCTGTGAGCTTATGGAAACACATTTACTTTGTCCAGGACAAGATCTCTACAAGCTACATTAGGTTTACTCTGTCCCCTTTGCCCTCTGCTGCATTTGCCTGACCTTCCATGTTATACCATTGAGCCAGTTTCTCTGAAAATTAGTGACCTACCTTCACACCAAGTCCTTCATTCTTCTTCCTTTTCTTTAATGTGGTTGGTGGGGTGAGGGTGGGGGAAGGGTGGGTGGCGGTGTATATTTCTTTGATAGTTTTTTTTATTTCTTATTTTGGGTTTTATGGCAATTGTGTCATTTGCTATTTCACAGAATAGCAAAAAAAGAGTCATGTTTAATCACTGGAATCATGCTTTTAGGTTTGCATGATTTTGCAAATATTTTCCCCTACAACTTCCTATAGTGCATAGTTTTACATTCCTTTTTAATTACTTTATTTCCAGCATTCTATTTAAGTTCTACCAATCCAAGAAAGTCTTATGTGAATGTACACTATATGTCCTTCTTAGAGAGAATTAAATTGCTTTGAGTCTATAGTTGTAATAGTTTTCCCAAACTGACATCAAAGGGCTATAGGGATGTACGGTTAGGAGAAATTAACTATTCACATATTATCAGGCACATTTTACTTTGGAATGGAACTTACTGTAATTTCCAAGCAGTGGCTTTAAAAATACAGACACATTATGTTTGAAATAAGTGTTAAAGAGATTACTAATATGTATTATAGTTTATGTATATATTAATTTTATTAGTCTAATATCAATTCTTTTCCTTTTCTTTAAATCACCTATACAATATTTCTTTTCTGTTTTATCTTAAAGAAGAAATAATCTGAAAAGTGCTTACATCACTTAATCCATGTGTACAAAATCATAAATTATGAAACTGGAGTGGAGTTTAAAACTATTTGGTATTTTAAGAGGATAAATTAGAAGGGTAGGTTAAGACCCAGAGATGGTTTTATTTTTTCTTTCCATGTATAGAAGATAATTAGCTCTCCTGCCCCTACTAGTGTACTTTTCACAATATTCTTAGAAGTTTATAATACAGACAAAATGGTTTTATCAACTTGAGTAATAACTGATTTTAACTGGGAATTCAATTTTCTCAAAGCAAATTTCCAAGAAATATTCAGCCCATTTCAAAATAATAAAATTCTGTATTTGCTTTTAAAAGGGCCATTTTCAAAATTCAAAAATTTTAAACAGGTATTCAGAACATGGTACTCATTAAAAATTAGTATTACTATTTAACATTTTTTAAAGATTTTATTAATTTTTTTTTTTAGAGAAAAGAGAAGGGAGGGAGACAGAGAGGAAGATAGACATCAATGTATGGTTGCCTTTCACCTGCCTCCAGCTACAGACCCAGCTGGAGACCTGGCCTGCAACCTGGTCATGTGCCCTGGCTGGGAATCAAACCAGCAACCTTTGGGTTCACAGGGTACTCATTAAAAATTAAAGACAAAATTTTACTAGTTACTTCTTTTTTCTTTTAAAGTAGACATTTCTAATTGGAAAATCATGGAAGCATATACTATAAGATTAATTTTCTTGCTCATCACAGATGCCATCATCCCTCAGACATTTATAACTTTTTTCCTGGCAGAGTGGCCCTCAAGCATTTGTACAATCTTTTCCCAGCTCTTGGCCAGTTTTCTCTAGAACTGCTTTCCAGGAATCTTTGGAATTAAAACCATATCTTCCTTGTTGTTCTTTCTTTCCTTCAGTTAATTAGGTCTTTTTTCCTTTCTTACATTTCACTATTTAATATACTGATAACACCTCAGTGCTATTTCTGAAAGAAAAACATTTTAGTCCCTTGTGTCAGGCCAGCATTAAACCCTTATAAATTAAAAAAAAAAAAAAAAAAAAAAACTATATGAAACAAATTTCACACTTTTTATAAAGATGTTAAAACTGTTACTTATTTTAGCACTTTAATTGATTTATAATTAACATGCAGTGTACAGTATAATTTAAAGCATACAATTTGATAAGTTTAAGCATATGGGTTGGCCTAAAAAACCATCACTATAATCAAAATCATGAAGATATCCTTCACCTCCTAAACTTCATGCCTGTTTTTAATCCTTCCCTCCTCCTCTCAGGATATGCTTTCTGTCAAGATAGATTAATTTGTATTTTATAGAATTTAATATATAGTACTCATTTGTCTAGCTTTTTACACACAATGTAATTATTTTGAGATTCATCCATGTTGTATCATGTTTAAATAGTTCATCTAGTTTATTGCTTAATAGTATTCAATTGAACAGATATTCCAGGGTTTGTTTATCCATTCATTTATTGACATTTGGGTGGTTTTCAATTTTGGGCTATTACAAATAAAGTTGTATGAGCATTCATGTACAAACATTTGTATGGACATATGCTTCTATTTTTCATGGGTAAAATATTTAGGAATGTAATAACTGGATTATATAGTAAATGTGTGTTGAGCTTTATAAATCATCAAATTGTTTTACCAAGCAGTTCTTATCATTCTATATTCCCATCAGCAAGTAGTACATTAATTCCACTTCATCCACATTATTAGCAACAGTTGGTAGGCTGGGTCTTTTGTTAAATTCATTTCAGTCACTCTTATAGACATGTACTAATATCTCATTTTGGTTTTCATTTGCCGCTAATGACATCAAGGACCTTTCATCTGCCTTGAGTGATAATGAGACCAGCGTGGCTTCGATGTCTACACAAATAGCCAGGGGTCTCAGAGACTCAGGTCTCTAACATACATATGCCTGGACTAAGTGACATTCACAGAAGTCATCAAATAGGAAACTCTAGATGTACATAAATATCCCCTCAATGCAGGTGACAGAGGTGAGATAAAACACATAGCTGGAAATAGCACTATAGGTCAAGGAAAAGAAAACATCTTACAAACTAAAAAGAAAATAATTCTTTAGATATTATTTACTATAAGAACCAGGAAATTTATTTTGCAAGACTGCTAGATTCAATAATAACTAATATTTAAAAGAGAAATGCTCGGAATATTATAGAAGCAAAAAACCATCCTATCTCTTCTCATGGTTCTCTGCTCCTGTTCTACCCTGATCACTCCCTTTTTAAAAAAAATTTATTTTTAATTTTATTTTTGTTGTATTACATCCATTCCCCCTTTTCCTCCCCTCTGTTCTCTTCCCCACCCACCCACTCCCCCACTCCCTGATCACTCCCATTAAATGAACAACGACTGTCACATTCTGTCCCCTAAACTGACTAGGTAAGGAGTTGGAAGACAGAATTTGATCTTAATGATTCCTTTACCACACTGTTCCCAGATTAGTCACATTCTTGATAATTTACTGAAGGCCTCTAAGAACATTAGAACTTTGATTTTTACTGGATAGCGGCAACAAAAAAGCTATTCTGACAGTAAGCTAGTGAGCTAGTTGGCCATAAAACAAGTATGAAGAATGAGAAGACTCATCTCAGGAATCTCCTAAAAATTGAACATCCTAAAAATTGAACATGTGGTCTCTCCTCTTTGCAAACCTGATCTATCCCATGTTATTTCAAGCATTTACTTCATATAGTGGAAGGTATTTGGTTGGTATGTGTGTGTGTGTGGGGGTGGTGTTGTTGTTAGACGCATGGAAAGGGGAAAAGGCTCCAGAAAAACAACATAAATTTCTCCACTATTATTTCCACATTCCTTGTTGACTCAACATGCCTCTCCTGCAATAAATAATTTACTGCAATAAAAAATTTACTGCACTAAAACTATCATTAAGGTCACTGAAAGAATAAATCATCATGTTTTACACAGTATGCCTAGCTAACCAACTTTACTACTTGGGTTTTTATTTGCTGGCTGATGGGATGTGTAGGCAGTTAGAGGAAGCAGGCATTACTGAATAAAAATTAAAACATTCCTACAGCAAGCCACCAGGATTGAACTTGACCTTTGGAAAACAAATAGCCTCATAAGAGTTGTGCTTTAAGCCACATCAGAGGTTTTTTTTGGGATGAAATCTCCAGTGTGATCTTTAACAATGTGTGCTCATGACTCAAAGGAAAAAACAGGATGTAATACCAGCTTGTTAACAATCCTTCAGAAACAATGCGGACACTTTCACATTTTATATCCCCAAATACTAACAAAATCTCCAAAAGAAAACTCCATTTAGCCTTGTGTCTTTTATATGTATATAATGTATTATACATATATATATATATATATATATACACACATAGGCATAAATCAGGTTTATTGAAAGAGCTTCAGATAGCATTTAATAACTCTAGACAATAATGCCAATCAACCATTATCAAATTGTTAAAATGAAATTTTAGATATGCTACAGATTGCTTCATAAAACTTAACCACCTTTTCAAAGAATAACTTATCGTCAAATGTTAAATGATATTGTGTACTTTTAAAATAATTTTTTAAAAACAGTTTATCTTGGGAGTTGAGAAAAATTAGTTTCTAAACTTTGTTATTAATATTTAGAATCCAACTAAAGGAGACTAGTATTTGAACTTGAATGATAATTTAATGAAATGTTTTCCTAATCATAACTTTCAATTATTATTTCCAAAACAGTTACTTCACTCAGGCTTCATTTATTACTTATGACTTCATGCTTTCCAAATATTAATTGATTCAATCAATATTTATTGTGCTTCTAACATTTATTTCAAGTGCTGTGTTAGTCATGACTGGAGGTATAAAACAGCTACAATATGCCATCAAGGATCAAGTATACATATCTGTACCTGTAACTCTAAAGCTAAAAGGAAAGAAAAAATAAATCATTGAAGTTGAGCTTATAAACTCAGGAAACCAGAGCACTGGCAGGTTTATACCCACGAGTCACTTGGACTGTTGCCAGGATTCAGGTGAAAAGAATATGGAGTCCTGTGCTAAAATCTGATGGAGAGCAGGATGGTAGGGTAGGAGGGGTGAAGTGATAGAGCAAAAAGGAGAAAGGGCTGTGGAGATGGACTCCAGTGTGGCAATTGTTGGGGGGAGGAGGCTTTAAGAGTACTAAAAGGTAATGAACAAATATAATGGCGATTAAATAAAAAAATAAAAATAAAATCTTAGGGAAGCCAGGGATTGACAATGGCCTCAACTTCATGCATGTTTTAGGATTTTCCTTTCTCATTAAAACTGTGCCTTCATGCTCAATATGCAGGATACTATCCATCATTTCATCAGTGTAAGGCTTCTGAGATTTCTATACGATGACTAAAAGCAAGTGGCTAGAAGAATGAGTCAGGACCTTATTTAGATGTATATTAGAACTAATCGGAACTGGAGAAAACAATTTAGATTCTATAGTATGCTGCTGAAGTACGCAGAAAGATCAGGCACAGTGCTCAAGAGAGGTAGTGACCAAAGTCACTCTTCTGAGAGTCAAAGGACAGTGAGTGAAGCAGGCATTATCCTACTCTGGGCATCCCAGCCTTCAATGCCAATCAAACTGAAAATCAGAGGGAAGTCTCCCAGGACAAGGAGACTAGCAAGAACAAGGGGAGACACATACTCAGGCATTGAGCTACACCAGGATCAACACAGAATCCTGTATCTCTCAATCAAGCCAATACATAGATACGTGAAGAGGCTTTCAGTTGTGCAAAAGTAGTTTGGGGAGAAGGATAGAGAAGGTCAATCTCAGTGTTGTGGGTTCTGATGTTTATATAACTGTGAGGTGCCCTTTAAACAAAAATCAATAAAATACACTAAATTATGAATACAAAGAGATTCTTCTCAGAAACTCAAAAGGTGTCCATGCAAGTAGGATTTTGTAGCTTAAACTCAGCTTTGTAGCCAGCCATACAGGGCTTGAAAGGAATAATTGTAATATGATAATGTGTTTGCTGTCCTTGAAATACCTACCAGTTTCTATACTAAATTTAGTAAAATACTATTTTCTGCCTTGTCTAATGATTGCATGGGAATCAGAGTGGACCTTACCTTCAAGTTCTGGGATCATAGAGGTCAACCATGACAATGTGAAAAGGATGGAATTGGAAAAGTGAAGCAAAAAGTTTACACAGAAAACTTTCATTTGCAAAAGTGAAATGAAATGGCTGATTCCCCTTGCCAAACTTCCAAAGTAAACATTGTTTACCAGAAAATGCAGGTGCATAAACATTTATGCATATTGGAATATTTTTATGTCAAGTATATAGAAGTGTAAGGGATAAAAAGATAGAGTAGTAATATTTACCAGTTGACAATCTTTAAAAATTTTTTTATCACTAACACATGTGATAACCACAATACAGGAAGGAAAGAAAAAGAGTAACCACTATCAGCCCAAATGCATCCATTTTTGTTTTCGTTCATTCTTCTCAGGTTTTAAAAATACCTATGTTTATATAATCCCATGTCCTGGGAAATCGGGATTTTTCCTGAGTGTTACAACAAATCTCTATTACTTATTCACTGACTTCTAAACTGCACTCTCCTTTCTTTGAACCTGCTGCAGGCTGCATTTCATGCTTTAATCACCATCCTATCACTACTGCTAACTCTCCAACAGCCTGTAGCCCTTGATTTCATTAACGGAAGAACAATGCCAAGAACACAGGTGTTAATAGCCCCTCTCTACCCTGGGCTGGGTAGACCACATGTAGATCAGTGTTCCTTCTCAGAAGCACATTTTACAAGGGTCATTGACAAATGAAATTACATTCATTCAAAGGAGGATTATCAGGATGGTGAATGCCAAATGAGGGATATTAAAGAAATTGAGGGTCTTTAACCTTGAGAAGAAAAGCCCTGGAATGACATGGGGAGACAGGATGGGTCCCATCAATTATCTTAAGGTTTGTCATGTGGGAGAGGCATTAGGCTTGTTCCATCCAGCTCAGTTGTTAGGGGTAAGCTCCTGGGCATCAAATTGCTGCTCAACAGAAGTGAACTTTTCTAACCAAGAAGGCTGCCTGAAATGTTAATAAGCTCTCTGCTTCCCACCCCTGAGTGTTCAAGCAGAGAACAGAGCACCGCCTGGCAGATGTGCTTAATTGGGAGATAAGTCAAATTGGCTGGAGTTACAAGCTCAGATGTCTTCAAAGGCTCCAGCAGGTATGTGAGTGGATATAGTCTATACGGGGGGATAGAACATATGGCAAGCCAGAGAGGCAAACAACCCACCCACTCGCTGACAGCAGTCCCATTATATTTGAAACATTTAGAATACACACACATACAAGTTAGCAGGCCATATTTGGCCTATACACACCCATCCATGACCTTTGAACTATGTCATTTCTGAGATCTCTCCCAAGGCAACAATCCCTGCTTTATAGGACTATGTTCAGTACTGTGCCCTAGGGATTGTCATATTTTTATGTTAATGACCATGAATAACTATGTCTATTTTAACTTGAAGTAAAACTATATCACTTGTAGGATTTCATTGACATTGAGCCTTTTTAGAAAACAACAGCCTTTTGTAAGTTGGAATATATTTTCATTTTTTTTTTTCTCATCACCACCCCCAAACTCAACGTGAGTTAATAATTAACAAGAGTCACCCTGACTGGCCTGGCTCAGTAGGTCAAGTGTCTTTCTGCAAATTGAAGGGCTCAATCCCTGGTCAGGGCACATGTCTGGATTGAGAGCCCAGTTCCCAATTGGGTCCCATGTGGGAGGCAACAGGTACATGCTTCTCTCACACATCCAGATCTCTCTTCCTCTCTTTTCCCTCTCTTTTCCCTCTCTGCCCTCTCTCTGAAAATCAATCAAAGCTTAAAAAAAAAAAAAATTAACAGCTACCCTCATCAAGGGCCTTGTCTATCATTATAGATGCAAGTATAAACAGGATCCTTAAAACTGAGAAATTGAATCCTATTTTTTCATTGAACAATTTGTATGTGTGTACTCTTTTTCAGTAGTTTTTCACAATAAGTACCCTACCAATAAGTAATGGACAAGGAAGTTAAAATTGATACCCAGTATTTAAATAACTTAACTTTTGTTCAGACAAGAGGAGAAAAATCCTTATCTTTGTTTCAAATAGCTAAACATAAACAAACATGTCTATTTTTGACTTTAAAAATTTAACTGGTTTTTAAATTAGATTTATTTGGCATTTTTCACAGAAATAAAATAAAACATCCTCAAATTTGTATGAAAGTATAAAGGCCCCAAATAGCCAAAGCAATCCTGAGGAAAAATAAAGCCAGAAGCATCATGCTTGCTGACTTTAAATTATACTACAAAGCTACAATAATCAAAAACTGATGGCATTGGCAAAAATAGCATGGTATTGGTGGAAAAGTGTACACACAAACCAATGAAAAGAATGAAAGAGTCCCTAAATAAACCTACAAATATATGGGCAACTATGTTTTGACAAAGCAGCCAAAAACATACAATAGAGAAAGTAAAATATCTTCAATAAATGGTGTTGGGAAAACTGGAAAGCCACATACAAAAGAATGAAACTATACTGCTAAGTCACATCATATACAAAAAATAACTCAAACTGTATTAAGAATATAAAACCTGAAACAATATGTATATGGAAGAAATACAGGTATTAAACTTAAGAACCTTGGTCTCAGGTGAATTTTTGTGAGCACTTGACCCCAAAGGCAAGGGAAGTAAAACATAAATGATTGGGACTACATCAAACTAAAAAGCTTTTGCACAGCAAAAGAAACCATCAACAAAACAAAAAGACAACCAATAAGTGAGAGAAGATATTTGCAAACAATAATGCTGATAAGAGGCTAATATCTACAAAATATAAAGTATTTTTTCCATATAGTTTGTAAAAAATGTTAAAATGATAGGTTTTCCATATGTAAGTAGTCATATCATTGACAATAAACTGAACATTTCAGAGTCACAAAATGATTTACTTGGAAAAATAACCTTAGGTATACAATATGCCTCTTATCTAATTGACCACTAGTTTGGGTCTCTGAGATTTGAGATTTGACAAAAGTGGCATTTTTAGTTGATAGTTAACTAGTAGAAATAATGAACAATTGAAGAGGAGGAAAGTAATTAGAAATAGGAGTGAGCTTAGCTTTGGACCTGTTGAGGTTGAAGCTCCTTTGGGATTCTCATGTATCTTAGTCAACAGATGGCTATAGATATTTCTAGAACTCAGGGGAGATATTTGCACTAGCTCTAAATGTTGATGTCTAGATGCTATATAAAGCCAGCAGAGTGGGAAAGCCCACACAAGAAGAGCTGATCTAGTGAGGAGAGAATGAAAAGCTGGAAAGCTGTGTTAATTAGAACGTGGGGGTAAGTTAAGGGTGCCTGATAAAAGGTGGTGAGAGGAGTCAGAAAGCTGAGAGCTCCAGGAAAATTCTTGCATGGGATCTAAGAGAGCCTAAGTTTCAAGAAAAAGAATGTGGCCAAGAAAACACAATGTCATGAAGGAAAAATGTCCCAGGGTGTGAATGGCCTTAGTGACCTTGGCTAGAGAGGTTTTCAGGGGAGTCATGAGTCTTAAGCTTAGCTAGAGTGGATTAGAAGGGGCAAACAGTTTCCAGTCATTCATTGTGAGCTCTTTAGTACTTCTGTCCTGCTATCTCATGCATACATTTTTATTTTTCAGAAGTATGCAATGCCCCTTTCAACACTTTTAGGTAATGCCTTTTCTTTTTCCTTCTCTCCTTCGTTAGGCTCTTCAGTTTTTTATACTAAGTCATCTCTTCTTCCTCAGCTTCCTATCTTCCTCCCTATTTGTTGGTATGCATCCTACAGAAACATGAAGAAAGATGTACAAAAACATTCAAAACATTACTGAAATAAAATTTGGAAAATACCAAAAACACTTTAAATAGAGGGAGAATTAAATAAATTATGGTATACTATAAAGTATATGACTATTAAAAGTGAATGACAGAGCTGTCTGTACTAATACAGAAGGAATGTAATATGTTGATAAAATTTAAAAAGCACTTTTTGGAATACTGTCATAACACTTTAAAATATGCATAAATACCTATAATTTATTCATCTATATTTTGCTTTAATATGTAAACAGGTGCAAAATGATACAATTTGAATTGCTGTATATTAGTTGAATGTTTATCGCACAAGTACCATTTCCATATTTCATATAATTTTGTCTGTATTTTTGCATAGTTTGTTTCAGTATTATGCTTATTTACTCATTAATATACTGAATCAAATTAAGACTGCTTTCATCCATTCCTACCTTACAAGATTTATCAAGTCGGTATTGTATTTTTATCCCTATTTCTTCCTATTTCTTTGGCTACTAATTCAACTCCTCTCTATTATTTCTACAGAAACATGTGCATTAAGATATATATACAAAATATTTTTTTGTAATAGTCAAAATTAAGAAAAAATACCCAATTAGGCCCTGGCTGGTGGCACAGTGGATAAGATGCTGGCCTGCAAACCCAAAGGTCACTGATTCAATTTTTAGCCAGGGCACATAACCAGGTTGCAAGCCAGGTCTCCAGCCAGGTCCATAGCTGGAGGCAGGTGAAAGGCAACCCATACATTGATGACTCTCTCCCTCTCTGCCTCTCTCCCTTCCCCTCTAAAAATAATAAATAAAATCCTTAAAAAGATATCCAATTAGTCAACAACAGAAAGAGAGTTAAATTACGGCACATGATCATAATGAAGTATGCACTGTCAAAAAGGAACCTTTATGCACTTATGTCTATGGTTTTGTTCTTTTAATAAATTGATGCACCAAAGGCTAATATTTTATGTTGCATCTTTGTATCTTATCCATAATTAAAGTTAGTATGTTTAGTTTTTGCTGTCATTCTCATTTATTACTAGGTTGTGTTATTAGAATTAATTCAACCTTATCAAAAGAGTAGACACCCTTTGTCAATTTCCTATGATTTTGAATTTCATTACATTATATACAAATTTTCTTTTAAAATCATGAAAGAACTAGCTGAAAAGCCATTTTGCCCTGGTGCTTTTTTGATTCCTTTTAATTGCCTTTTCATTTTGTTCAGCAGAATGGGGAAAGAATAAAGGCCACTGTAAAAAGCTGAGTAAATTTTGCATTTTTAGGAAGCTTCATTTAAGTAAAAGCCTTGAGGTGAAAAGAACATTTGGAGATCAAGCAAAGAATGAGAGTGATCTTGCTGTCAGAGAGAGAGTGGAATAAATGTACACAGGAAAGATAGTAGGTAGAACCTCTGAGGAACAGCAGAAGAGTCCTGGTGACTCTTGGGCAGTGTCTGGGGTCCCTGGATAAAAGAAAGCAAGGAGAGGGTTAACTAATCTCAGGAATCCCAATTTCAAACAACATTACTTTTGCTTTGCTATCAGGTAGTGTCTATGAGAATCCTGCCTTATTCAGATGGTCAGCAAGTAGAGATTTGGGACAAAACCTCATGGTTTGGAAGAATCTGTGACTGGGCCTTGAATCCTACCTAATTTTGATGGCCCATTCATTCCAAAAGCCATCCCTGCTGAGCATCTCTTAAAATTAGATGCTCTTAGTAACAAACATATGTATAGTTGCTCAATATTTTTTCAACAGATATTTTGAAATAATTTTACAGTTTTAGAAAATTTGCACATGGGCCAGAAAATGCACATAGTACTCCCATCTTCCCCTCATGTTAATGTTTTGTAATTATTGGTACAAAACTATAATTAAACCTACAGGCGCTGGCTGGTGGCATAGCAGATAAGGCACCTGCCTGTAAACTCAAAGTTTACTGGTTCGATTCCCAGCCAGGGAACATAACCAGGTTGCAAGCAAGGTCTCTAGCCAGCTCTGTGGCTGGAGGCAGGTGAAAGGCAACCATACATTGATATCTCTCTCTCTCTCTGCCTTTCTCCCTTCCCCTTTCTCTAAAAATAATAAATAAAATGTTTAAAAACAAACAAAAAACTACAGTGGTAAAATTCAGATTTTACCACTTGTTCCATTAATGTTCTTTCTCTCTTCTAGGATCAAGCGTAGATTGGCATGTTGCATTTAGTCACATCTCTTAAGTCTCCTTTCAGCTATGACAGTTTCTCAGTTTTCCTTGCTTTTTATAATCTTAAGAGTGTTAAAGAGTATTGGGCAGATATTTTGTAGAACATCCTTCAGTTATTATTTGGTGCTTTCTCATGATTTGAGTGAAAGCATGAGAAAAACATCACTGAGTCAAGGTGGTCTTCTGCTATGGACTTAATGTCGTGTCCCCTTTCCACCCAAATTCATAGGCTGAAGCCCAAATCCCCAGTCTGATGATATTGCAGTGAGAGCCTTTAGAAGGTAACTGGGCCATGAGGGTCAAGCCCTTATGAATGGGATTAGTGTCCTTATAAGAAGTGACAGGGGTCACAAGGATTTTCTAAGTGGTGCAACTATTCTGTGTGATACTACAATGGTAGATGCATGTCATTATACATTTGTCCAAACCCATAGCACACACAACACCAACTTTGAGTGTTAACTGATCAATAGGTTGATCAGTTATTGATAATGAGGGTGGCTATGTATGTTAGGGATGTTAGTACAGGGAGTAGAGAGGAAATCTCTGTGTGTTCCTCTCTATTTTGCTCTGAACCTAAATCTACTCTAAAACAAAGTCTTTAAAACAAGAAGAAATGACCAAGATAAGCTCTGTCTCTGCCATGTGGAGATACTGTGAGAAAACTGTCTGTAAACCATGAAGAGGACCCTCACGAGACACTGAATCTGTAGCACCTTAATCTTGGCCTTCCCAGCCTCCATGACTGTGAGAGATAAATGCCCACTGTGTAAGCCACCAGTCCATGGTAACTTGTTAGAACAGCCTGAGCTAAGAGACTGTCTCATTAAAACATACCAGGAGTAGACATGACATCAGTGTAACTATCACTGATGATGTAAACCTTGATCTCCTGGTTAACCTTTTCAACATGACTTTTGGCTAATCAAGATAGTTATGTAAAATCAATTTTAAAAATGTTGCTTCAGAATAAAATGATATGCATGAAACATTTAAAATTTTTAGTTTGTACTGTTTTATTTTTGGGGATGTGTATATCCCTGTAGCATTGAAAGGTTTAAGGTAGAGATATATAGGTTTTGCCACTTTAAAATCACTGTTTTTCCCTTTTCATACTCCTATTATTTAGAAGCTAGTCACTAAGTCCAGCCCACAATCGAGAGGAGGGGAAATAAGTTCCACCTCCATATATTATTTGAAATTCTATAAGGAATATTTGTCCTCTCCTATTCATTCATTCATTCATTTATCTATTTATAGGAGTATGGTCTCATGAATACTTACTTCCAAATACTTTATTTGGAAGGTTGCTATCAAATGCTATCATTATTTATTTTGTTGTTCAAAGTTCAAGTTCTTAATAAGTTCACTGGGTGAGTTTGTTAATTGTCCTACCCCTTCCTTAAACATCAGATAGTCCCACCTCTCCCACCACCAGACTATAAACTCCTGATCCTAGACAATGCTGTATAAAACTCTGTGGTTTTCCTCCATTATATTTTACGTAGATCATTGAGTAAATACCTATCTAATATCTATTGACAGGTGATAGAGACATGGAGACAGAAGTGTCCTCCTACAAGGGAAATCTATAGAAAAATCATTTTAGCCAGATAATCTCTTGCCTTATCTTATAGATCACAGGGTGGGATGAGGAGTGGGGTGGAAATGTTAAGAGAAATCAAGGACAATAAAGCACACTTATGGGAAAATGAGGACATCTTCAAGACAATTTTCATTTATAAAGAGTTGTTTATATCAAAGCTTAATTCCCCTTAACATAAGCCTTGACTTTTCTCTTTCTACAATGTTACATCTGTGTTAAGCATTCTGAACTTTCCTACAAAATTGTCTCTTTACAAAGCAGAGCCACAGATTTTAGAAAATCAAAACCCTAAAGACTGATTTTAAAACAACATAAATTTTGTAAAAAAAAAAAAAAAAAAAAAAATTCAACTAACATTTACCCAACATAAAAAGGAAGCACTACAAGTTTTAATTACCCTAATTTAAAAAAACCCAACTGTTGTTACTGCAATAATCAATTCCAAAGCTGCATATACTAATGAGATAAACACACTACTCTGATACTTGAAAGCTCTTGACCCTAATGTACTAGAGATGTGTGATTCTCTCATTAGGATTCATACCATCATGTGCTATTACATTTATCAGCTGAGGCCTGCATTTGTAAATTCCTTCCTGTGAGCAAAATGCCAAATGTCCAAAGGCCAAGTCTAAACAATGACAGAGAAGCAGAATAGCAGTAATTATATAACAAATTCAAGCAGTGTAGACAATAATTACCATGGCCAAAGTCTTCATCTTGGGCTCTGGGACAAATAAGCACCCTATGTATTAAGCCACAGCTCCGTATAGAAATAACAATGAGTTAAATGCATTTATTAAGGTAAAGTTTAACCAGCTTGATTGCTATTTATCCCAATTAAGAAAAAAAAATACCTAAGTATGTAGAGACAATTACGTGATGATTGAATTCAGAAAATTAACTGCAAGAAGGACATTCCAAAACCCTAACTAGATTTGCAATTGAGTTGAAAGTATGTTGGGGTAGGAGTACTTTTCTTCTTGTTCTATATTTGAAGCCATCAGATTAAACAAGTTGCTATTAATATATCCTGAAATAGGTTGTCTGCACTTTCCACAAAGTCAAAGTGTGCGTGTTGTACACTGACAGCTTCTATAAATACTGCTTTCCCCTCACTTACTTCAGGAAACACACCACCTGATCCCCAATTAACACAATGATTTACGTAACATGAAATCCCCTATGTCTTTATTTCACTGTCATCCATCTATCTGTAGTGTTCCCAGGCAGAGAAGCATTTAAAGAAACAGCCTATGAGTAGGTCTATTGGAAATGACCAACATACACCCCACACACCCACACACCTACCCATCACTGTTCTCATCCACAAGTCTGCAGGTATTCTATGCAAAGAGGGAAAAAAAACAAAAAAAAAGAGAAACAGACTTCTTGCTTCTCACTCTGCAGCTATGTCAAAGCCCAGGGTCATGCAATGGCTGGGGAACTCATAGCAGAGACCTTCTTAGGGTGGAAAGCACTGCCTCTTTGCCTCAGAAAAGCTTCAGGAATGCAAGAGGTCCTGTTCACTGCAGTTTGCAATTCTAATTTGTGACAGTGAGCAGTAGAAATAAAATTATTTGCTTGCGGAAGCCAGTAGTGGTAAGGACAGCATCAGGAGTATATGTTGGTCCCTTTCTGTCCCATTTTTCTCACTACTAAAGTTGTCTATTTCAAAGGATTCCTTAGGAACGTAAGGAGAGGAAACCTATTTATAGCCATCTGTAACACTGAAGGTGGCATGTTTACCTCGAAAAGTGACTTAATCATAATATATTGGATGAGATTTATTTCATTATCAATTCATGTGGATTAGGCAAGGCTGGTTAAGATAGGCTTAGTCATGTTTTTCCAGTGTTAAGTAAAACTGAATAGGAGCAACTGGAGGAACCGATACTATATTCCTTTTCATATTTCCAACTACTGTATACTGAAGACCTATCTTGACCCTGCTACTTCATTACATCTGTTTAGTATTACTATACACTTATCATAGGTACATAGTTTATTGTGAAATAGTTGAGATTGTCACTTAAATAGAAATATAATTTTCGTTTGGCATAAAGGTGTATGTTATGGGCTAAAATTAGAAGCACAAACCTTGAAATGTCTAGTGTCTTCTAGGAGTTCTAAATCTGGAATTCTGAGGTATTAGGATGACTATCTTCAAACAAATTTGATTTTTGTATTTACTTAAAAGAGAGTGCTGACCAGGGAGCTCAGTTGTTTGGAGCCATCATCCTGCTACACCAACATTGTGGATTTGATTCCAGTTGGGGCATAGAAGAAGAAATCAATGTTTCTCCTTTTCTCTTTCTCTTCCCTCTTCCTCTCTCTCACTCTAAAATCAATACATTAAAAAAATTGAAAGATAAAAGGTGGAAAGAAATTTAATTGAAAGGAGCTTTGTAAAAATATTAAGACATGGCCAATTTACATCTAGGAAAGCATACTGAAGGTTCAATAAGAGGTCAGAGAAAGAAGACATAGGATCAATAGGAGACAATTTAAATATAGGATACCTAAGAAAAATATACTTATTTAGTATCTTTGGACTTAAAGTAACTAATTAAATCCAGGTGGTAACATTTTTTAAAATGATTTTTAAAAAGATTTTATTTATTAGTTTTAGAGAGAGGGGAAGGGAGAGAGACAGAGAAGGAGATAGACATCAACGTATAGTTGCCTTTCACCTGCCTCCAGCCACGGACCTGGCTGGAGACCTGGCTTGCAACCTGGTTATGTTCCCCTGACTGGGGAATCGAACCAGTGACTTTTGGGTTTGCAGGCTGGCATCTTATCTACTGAGCCACCAACACAGGGCCCAGGTGGTAACTTTTACCAAGAATGGCTAGGTAGTCCCTCTGCTGAGGGACACCATGCTGCCACAGCTGGGAAGGACAGGTAAACAAGGGAATGGGGACTGGGGCTGAGCCGGGAGAGCAAGTCCACAAAGGGCTCTGGTCAGCAGTGGCTGAGGTAATAGCAGCCCAGCACGGCTATCCTTGTTCATTTTTCAAGAGAAACTTACAATATAGATTTTTAAGAGATTCCTTATTTTTTAAAAACATTGGAAATTATGTTTCCCCCACAAAAGTTTCTGGTCGACTGAAATAAGGTCCAATGAGGCTTTCAGGAAGCCAGTTTCTCTCTCAGATTCAGAGAGATTCTCTGGGAGCAAAGAGTGGATAATCCTGGGTGGGCAAACCAGCTGCAAATGTCACTTACTGGATTCCCTGACTTGGCCAGGCCACAGAGGGTACACATCCAACTGGCCTGGATACTGCTGTGGCCTGAATGTTTGTCTTCCCCTCCCTCTAAAAAAAATAGGTTAAAGCCCTATACCTATTGTAATGGTATTTTGGGGGGGGGGGGGCAGTGAAGCCTTTGGGAGATCATTTAGATAAGGTCCTAAAGGTAGAGTCAACATGATGGGATTAGTGTCCTTGTAGGAATAGAGAGAAGCCCTGCTTGACTGACAGAACAGCACCAAGGTCAGAATTCCAGGCTCCAAAATTCTGAGAATTAAATATTTATTCTTTAAGTCATCCAGCCTATATTTTTTTGTAATAGCAGCCCAGTCTAAGACAGTGATTAGCTTACAATTACCGAGTAACTCTTGATAAAGCTCAATATCTTTATTGCCATAATGAATTTTAAATTTCATATGACTGTATTATGATGATAATATAATGGTTTTATGAGGTTTTTTTTTTTCTTTCCCTGAAGAAGGAACAGAGATGTTATTTCTGGTGTTTCACCCCCAGGACAGCCTGAATTGTGTGGCAGGGAGAGCCTAAGAGGGACTTGAACCATGAAGTTGATCAGCTCTCAAATGTCCTGGATTGCAACTGAGCCAGATACAATTCTTTCTCTATGCCCTGAAAGAGGTTCCATGCTGGAGAGAGGGAGGCAACACAAGGTTCCCAGAGACAGAACCAAGGGTAGGAAATGAGGCAGCTTATTGGTGTTGTAAGTCAGAAAAAGGTAGGCCAAACACATCTAGAAAGCAATGATGAGAAAATGAAGGTGGAGCAAGGTACGACACGGAAGGAGGACGTTCTAAAGGAAAACTCTTAATGCCACTTGTACATGATAGCATCCCTCAGACAGGTGCCCTCAGCCAGCCTCATACAGGAGATGGTGAAACCTCAAAGATATTAAAAGGGGTCAAAGTTAGACTTGTGAGACAATCAGGAACTATGGAAGGATCATTGTGTGCCAGCAAATTATTAAATGTAATTTAATAATAATTAATGGAGACAGTGGAATGCTGCTCTATGTTTGATACCAAGTTGCAGGTATATTACAGCTAACCTCGCTGGCGCTCAAAGGTGATGCTTATATCTGTCATTCTAAGCCTCAACAATTGAACACTGCTTTAAAGATATTAAGGAAAACATTTTGGCATAATGGTGAGGGTGGAATCGGAAGTGGAAAAAAGAAATCATCCTTGAATGACAATGAGGTAAACTAATAGAAGTACCCCCACAAAAGAGCAAGATGATGGCTCTCCCAAGTCCCACACCATTTAGTGTATTTTCTTGAAGAGGCTATTTCCACAGATCTAAGTCAGAAATATGTATGATATTTCCCCAATGCCATCAAAGTCTCAGCACTGTATTATAAATCAATGAAACACTACATTCAGATACACAGTGTCAAACCACAGTATAAAACTGTGTGCTGCATGTGGCATGGCCTCTATCTCTTTAGAATCTCAGCTGATTTTCAAGGGAAGCCCAGGGAGTCAGGAAATCCATTTTGCTTTGTGTAAGCACCGATGAGACGTGCAACCTCTGTCCCACTCCCCCTGTTTTCCATACTTCATCTTGAATACATACCCTGTCTGGCCAGCATGTTCTTTCACTGAAGAGACCAACATTTTCCCTAATAATGCAACTCCAGGTAACCTTTTATATCAGTGACTTCTACTCAGGTAGAAAAGCTCTTTAAAGTCTACTAAAAATTACAGAATTTATGTCCATGTGAAACATGTCATCTATTACCATTCTCTTCAAAGTGACTGAGTGAATTAGAAATAGAACTCTGGTTATACCTTTAGCACTACTTTAAATATGGGCATGATAAAATCTCTTTAAAGGTAATTACAGCTTTCTCTAACTTGAAACTTAGCATAATTATCCTTCCAACTAACTATTTCCCTGGTATACACTTGCTTTATATTATTTGTAGTGACTTTAGTCACTTCACTCGTACTACATTTAAGGGACATTGTTTTCTTTGCACATTCATTCAATTGCAGCATTGAGTTTGTTACATGTCAGGTGTGCACCAATTTATTCTAACCACATGGTATCTCCTTGGAGGCAGATAGGAGCTAAATTAGTAAGTAATGAGTAAAGAATTAAAAAATATATATAAAGATTTTTAGAGCCATTCTGGGTTGAATCATGCCTGCCTCTCCCCACCCCAGGTTCCTATGTTCAAGTCCTACCCCCTAGTGCCTCAAAATGTGACTGTTTGGAAATCTTTAGAGATCTGATGAAGGTAAAATGAGATCGTTAGGATGGATTCTGATCCAGTATGACTGGTATCCCCATAAAGGGGGGTGGATTAGACACAGATATCCACAGAGTCAAGACAACATGAAAAGACATGAGAAGATTGGTGTTGATAAGCTGAGGAGAATGACAAATCTTTTCATCACCTGCCCAGAAGGAGCCAGCACTGTTGACACCTAGACTTTGGACTCTAAAATTGTGATACGGTACATTTCTTTGTTTAAGCCACCCAGTTTGCGGCACTGTGTTGCAGCAGTCCTAGCCAAGTCACAGAAGAACATACTCTTATGGTGTTTTTGGAATGAGTACCAAGTAAAATAGTAGTTCCCAACCAGAGGTGCTTTTCCTTTCTGGTTACCTGGTAACATCTGGAAACATTGTTTGGTTGCCACAACTTGGGGGAAGGGTGCTACCAGAATCTAGCGGGTAGAGGCCAAGAAGGATGCTGCTAAATAGTCTACCATACCTAGGACAGCCCCTCCTCCTACCACCCACAATGACAAAGTGTTACCTGGACTAAGATGTCATAAAGTGCTGAGGTTGAGAAACCCTTGGATAAAATGTCAGAAGGCCAGACCTGTCTTTGTCACCTGCTATGACTAAGTAGGATGAGTTTTGGTGTTAACTTAACCATACAGATGAAAGGAACAAATAAGAGAATATAGATGGGGATATACAATAAAGAAGGAAGGATAAGCTAACGGTTGAAGTCATAGCACCTTTCCCCAAGGGTCACTATTGTTAGGTGACAGGGGAGAGGGCATGAAAAAGGAAAAGGTTATGGAAAAAAAAAGATGGACAGTCATATTATTTCATCAGAGTTAAACCCTTGAGGGAAGATGTTTATGTACAGAAAACAACTTTATTTAGGGTTTGGTTTTAAGTAGTTTTGCCTCCTATTCCACCAAGACTAGTATTTCTGATGTCTTTGGGACGGTTAGAAAGAGGGACCTCCTCTGGGCAAACACTGCCCTGCACAGGGTAGAACTCAAGCAAAGTCAAAGGCAGCCCTTCCTTCATGGGGGACACTATCCTCCCTGGGGCTAAGCTGCGTGGACCGGGCTTCAGAAGCACCCCTTGGGGAGGTGGCTTCTGTGTCCAGACTGTCAAATAGCACAGCTGTTCATAGTGGCCTGACTAGGGCTGTGGGTATGTATGCTGCTGCTTTCCTCTCTGGAGTCAGTCCCACTAATGCATCCCCTTGAGAAGAGACACATCTACTTGTGGCTGTTAAAAGGGCAGAAACAGTAACTATAGCTGCAGCCCAGGAGAGGCTGAGAGCTGGGTAGCTGCATGGAGAGAATGAAACAAAGGCCAATGAAAGTGCCAACCAAGAACACACTTTAGGTCACAGGATAGAGAGGACACAGATCAAAAGATTGGGATTTAGAGGCATAGAACCTCACAAAAGTATCAAGTCAAAGGAGATTCATATGTCGGATACTCCCAGTAGTACCAGGAAATGGGATATGTTCTAAGAAGCTCAGGATTCCATGACGCTGTCTTTCTGGGCAGTTTCATTCAATTGATTTTATATTCAGTGTGATCATTTTTCATTTGACTGATTACTCAGTGTGACAGTTAATTTTACATCCACTTAGCTGGGTCATAGGGCTCAGAAGTTTGGTCTAACTTCATGTTGAATCAGTAAGTGTGTCTATGAAGGTGTTTTTGATTGTTTTTGGAGGGGGGAATATGATTAACATTTAAATCAGTGGACTTGTGAGTTAAGCAGATTATCTTCCTTACTGTAGTGGGCTTTAGCCAATCAGTTGAAGTTTTTTTTTTTTTTTTTGGATAATGTATTTCACATTCTGCTATTTGAACATCATCTTTTCTTTTTTTCTTCAAAGATCTTATTTATTATTTTCAGAGAGAGTGAAGGAAGAGAGGCAGAGAGGGAGGGAGAAACATCAATGTATGATTGCCTTTCACCGGTCTCTAGCTACAGACCAGGCTGGAGACCTGGCTTGCAACCTGGTTATGTGCTCTGGCTGGGAATTGAACTAGAAACCTTTGGGTTTGTAGGCTGGCACCTTACCCACTGCGCCACCAGCCAGGGCTGAGGTTCTTAATAGAACAAAGACTGACCTCTCCAAGCAATAAGGAATTTGCCAACAGCCTATCTCTGAATTCAAACTGAAACTTCCCTGAGTCTCCAGCCTATGCCATCAGATATTGGACTGATGGCACACCTCACAATCATGTTAAGCCAATTCCTTAAAATGAGTATCTCCCTCTACACACACATAAACACACACACACACACACACACACACACAAAGAGTTAGTGCTGCTTCTCTGAAGAATCCTGACCAATACATTAAACACCTACTATAAAGAATACAGTTAACATTTTTTATGCCTACATCACGAGCAAGTTTCTGCTGTTCTGACATCAGCATACATAACCTTAGCTACTATGTCATAGGAACCGAAGCCAGCACACCAAGATTTGTTGACATGGAACCTGCCTTCACTGGGTATTAGATATATTGGGTTGGCCAAGAATTCTGTATGGTTTTTTTTCCATAAAACAAAAGACACATGTTTCATTTTCACCAATAACTTTATTGGTTTGGATATTTTGAGTATATTGGCTATTTCCTGCATGATATAACGTTGGTTGTTCTTAATTACTACCTGGAGGACACAGGAAGTTGACTGCTATCAACTTCAACTGGTCTAACTGATCATGGAGTATCATCAGCAAGAAATTTCCAACACAAAACTTTGCAAACCACTTTTGTTTGACCTGTTTGATCAGTCACAGCACCTTCTTCATACAATGCACATTTTTTTTGCCTTCAGCTGCATTTTTACCTTTCTTGAAATAAAAGACTATGTCAAAAATGCCACTTATATTGTTCATTCTTCAATATTAAAATAGCTATGCAAAAATTAACCAATTTTGGTAAATTTTTAAATGTGTGCAGATATGACACAATACAATTGAACAAAATTGTTTTGAATAAAGTTTAAGACAACTAAGCGCTATTAGAGTCATTGTATGGAAAATGAATTTTTTGACCAACCCAACATACAGAATAAATTAAGCGCTGTGCATTTTTTGTTTGACTTAGGTAAAACTTAAAAATAAAAGTAACAAGTACATATAATTTAAAAATAAAACATTACACCATCATGAATTTCATCCAAATAAATGCCATGAACTACCATACTAGGTATACAAGTACTATTTTATGTGTCAGAAAAAGGTAGAGCAGTAAAAAGGGCCAAGAAGGCAAGAGTGGCCATATTCCCACAGTACATTCATAAGCTGCACAGACCACATGTAAAATTGTGAAGGGGCATCATTCCATTCCATTTAAAAGGGGTTCTAACTTGCACCTGGGAAGTACTGAACCTTGGGAAAGAATGACGCTCAGATAGTATAATGTTAATCTCTAAGGAGAAAAATCATCTAGATTAAAAAAAAAATGATTTTCTCTTGGATATTTTCAGGTTTATAACTCCTAGAGAGATTTGTGTGCATCTCGGAACACAAGCTAATTATGTTCAGAACAAAACCACAGCAATGTGTCCTGTAGGTACAATGTTTTTTTTCAAGCAAAACCATTAGTCTACCAGGAGTTGCCCATTAAACGGTGTGTCTTTTTACAACCACCTGGATCACTTCCTATTACTCGGAACAGGGTTATTTACAAGTGAGATGCTAAAAAGTATTAAGGTCTTCTACTTCAGTCAAGGTACTTTCTCTTAAGAATATATAAAAGCAAGCAACAGAAGAGAGACATTTCCTGCCAGTTAACGAGATGCTAGTTAAGAGCCCAAGGCCCTTAAAGGAGACTGACATTAACTGCTAGGAAATGCCTACAGAGAGGTCGCCCCTGGAGATGCAAGGGGAGCTGACCCACCTGGGGGAGACACTTACCTCTGCACCATGGGGAAGCGGATGGACTAAGAAGACAAAGAAGGAAGGATTCAAGGAACCTTTCCTCTTAGTTTTCATCTGAAATCAGTTCTGTTTTGGTTATGGCTTATTTCATTGTAAGAAAATCATAGCATCTTATATTTCCCTCCTTGTTTTATCATTTGTTTGGTTTTCAAAGCTTTCCCTTCCCCTTCCTTCCATGTAATGGCAACTCCACAGGGAGAATCTGATTACAGATCTGGCATTAGGAATTTTAATAAAAGTACTCCTGATGGATGTCTGCTCTCTCCTATACTTCATTTCCGTTCTAAATTACATACAGTACTGTTTTTTGTTTTATCCAAGGATCAAAATGAAACCAAACTGCCACAAAATATCAAAGTTGGGCTAATCTTAAAGTATCAGTAAATTCACTTCCTAGAAATGGTCACAACATGCCATTCCTACTTGATAAAAGATTTTAAAAAGTCAATTTTGGTTTGAAGCAGTCTGGTGCCTGGAGCTGCTGAGGGGGTATATTGCTTTTGGCTTCAGTTCCCCAAATATCTGCAGATGGAGAAGCTGAAAAGAAGCAGAGTGATCTCCAAGTGTCGAGGAAAAAAGAAGCCAGAAGTTTTCTCTTACTGCTGCACGTCCCAGATTTACTACCCACCCCCCTCCACTAGCCTTGTTTCCATAATGCTTCTGGGAACTTTTCTCCACACACTGTGTCTGCTTTGTTTCTCCTTACACACCAACACTCAGGGCCCCAAAGTTTGTCAGAAACCCCAGAAAGTATCAACCAACACACCGAAAGCAGGATGGAGCAATGCAGACAGTTACACAGATTAGACTGAGGGTAACGGAGAGAGTTTTGCATTCCTTACTCTACAAAACCCAAGACCCCTGGTTCTTGCTCTCAACGTGGGGTGTGTTTGTGTAATCCTTCTAGGTTTGGAGGTCTATCTTTCCAAACCTGTCACAAGCCATTAAGCACTGCACCAAACTTGCCTGCAAACCTTGGGTGAGCAATGAGTTAAAAGACCTTTCATAATTATGAATGGATAGCCCCATATAAGAATGTACAAAAATCAGTAAACTGTTTATCTTGTATATTAATTCAAAAGAAACCGTAGTTAATTTATCATGACATGTGCACTGCAAGCCTTTCTTGTCAATTTTGAGCACATCCTAAAGATTAAGCTGGACTTTCCTGAAGCCTGGTGAGTTGATTTGCACGCACACAAGATAGCAAGACTGAAAATAGTTTAGTATTGTTGTTAATCATCCACCTTGACTCCAGCTGCTCATCAACATACCCTCTCCAGTCACATATATACTCTCCCTGAGAGGAATCTGGTCAATGAGATATATTCTCCATCTTTGTGACATATGTTTTCAAGCATGTGGACCCCACCAACATGGGCCATATTTTGACTCACTTTTGTGAGATACATGATCATGTAAAGAATTTTACAGAGACACAAAGGGAGGTGGGTCATCAGAACATCCCTTCTTAATTTAGTATGGGACACATCGTACTGCTATGAAAACTCAGTGCTGTGATCAAGCGCAAGTGAGGGACAATACATGGAAGATGAGGGCTCTCCGTGAGGGCTCTTCCAGGTTGGGAAGTTTCACTAGGGACTCTGGCTCTGTTCCCAAACTTTTGGTGGAACAGAAAGTAGGGATTGCCAGTCCTCACTCTTAAGTTTTCAAGACATGAAAGGAAGAAGCAGAAGAGCAATATTTTACTTAGATTTTTCTTTTCTCCTGGGGAGGTTTTAAAAGGCATTTCTCCCTTCTCTATCATCTCCTCAAATGTCACCCCCTTAGCTGGCTCACACATCTCCCTTTTTCTAGTTTTCTGACAGTGTTGGTGAAGCAAAGGTAGTATGGCTATAGAGAATCATTGACTATTTTAGTATCTTTATGAGATTAAGAAATTTGACTTTAGATACAGACACATAAAGTAAGTTTGAGATACTTTGCCTTTAGTGCCTCAAGGGTGGAAGGTTTTAAGTGACCGGATTTTTGATAGCAGGAAAGGTCACTATTATTGGGAAGAATTGTTCTTGGTTTCCTGACATGCTGATTCTCACTGTAAGATAATGCAAATTTAGTCTAATTCAAATTCTCCTACAAGCTAAATGAGACATGTCATTCTTCTTCCTGCTCTTAAATTATCATGCTGGGGGAGGACATAGTTGGTTTCATGCCATTCCATCAAGTATTATATATTCAAAATATAAATCATATCAATAGTGATTAAATGGCACTCTACATTTACAAGATATTTTAAAGTCATTAATTACATTTTTAGTTCCTGTTTATATTTGCAATTGAGAAATATTAGACCTTCCATTTTGCAAGTAGAAAAACCTACTTTTATACAGTCAGTTTCCTCTGGCATAGAGAAAAAAAGATCCTCCTTAACTGCTGTTTCCTAATTCTTTCCCCATTTAACTTGGTTCACTGAGTATGACTGTTTACCTTCCTTATGTCTCCCTTCCTTTTATAAGTTAGTTGGGCTTGGAAGGAGCGATATATTTCACATGTATAGTGTAAGTACGTTTCAATCTCTAAATCAAATCTTTGGGACCACCTGACATGAATTTATCAGTCACTGAAACTGCCCCAGCACTGTTACAATGAGGTGACATCGCACATGTCAGTAAATGCTTTTCTTTCAGATGGCCACTTGCTCTTGTCACTTACTAAGGCTTTGTCTTGTGTCATTCTTGTGCAATGACTTGAGCAAGTAACTCCAAAACTTCCCTTCGGGAGCTGAGTGAGGAAGAAACCCCAGCCTGTTTGACCTAAAACATCAACCACCATTTAACTGATGTTGTCCAGATCAAAAATACGTTGAGTTAAAAGACCTTTCATAATTATGAATGGATAGCCCCATATGATAAGAATGTACAAAAATCAGTAAACTGTTAATCATGTATATTCATTAAAAAGAAACCATAGTTAATTTATCATGACATGTGCACTGCAAGCCTTTCTTGTCAATTTTGAGCAAGCCCTAAAGATTAAGCTGGACTTTCCTGAAGCCTGGTGAGTTGATTTGCACTCACACAAGATAGCAAGACTGAAAACAAGTTGCTCAAAAATTCTATTAGTGGGGCCTTGGCCAGGTGGCTCAACTCATTGGAGCATCGACCATACACCAAAAGGTTGTGGGTTCGACCCTGTTTGGGGGGCACATGGGAGACAACTGATTGATGTTCCTCTCTCACATTACCATTCTTCTTTCTAAAAATCAATCAGCATATCCTCAGGATTTTTGAAAATTATGTAAGTGGAGACAGACTTACCAGGAGAATAACTTACAGAAAATGTTACTACTAGAGGTATTCATGTCTTAAGAGGATAGTTGGTTATAAAACAATCAGTAAAGTATGACTTCTACTTTAATAAGTTTTTTACTATAGGTATTAATATAGTTATATGAAAATATATTGGCATGTATATTCATAGCCTCATATCTAGAAGTTGACTAGCAAAAATCATCACCGAGATTCTGTCTATTGTTAGATTATGGGCCTTTTAGGTTTCATTTTGTATATATTTTTTATTCTTCAAATGTTTCTATAATGAATAGGTGTTAACTATATAATCAGGAAAATACCTTTAATAAGAGAAATAGATGTATAACCAAACATATAACTCTTAGATTATAAGGGCTGTGTATTTAAATTTAGGAAAAAAATGCTAAATTAAAAATCCTATTAGGAAAACAGTATTACATCTTCAAAATTCTAAAAAGAATTTACAGACCAGGTAAGTGATTAAAGTCCTATTTTCCAACTGGAAATAATTTAGGTATTAGAGATACTCATATATATTCCTCAAGGACAAAGCAAAGGTTGAGATTTTTTTGAACCTAGAGATTAACAATAATATTTTCATTATCTCTTTGTATTACAACTACTTGCAGTTTGTTTGGGCCCAGACAAGTGGATTCATAATCATATCATTGATTATCATATGATATCATATTATCATAATCATATAATATCAACTCTAATGAAACTAAAGAAGATAACCGTCACAAAATGGGCAGATGTCTTTATAAAATTCTTGTGAAGCCCTGGCTGGTGGCTCAGCGGATAAGGTGCTGGCCTTCGAACCCAAAGGTCGCTGGTTCGATTCCCAGCCAGGGCAACATAACCAGGTTGCAAGCCAGGTCTCCAGCCAGGTCTGTAGCTGGAGGCAGGTGAAAGGCAACCATACATTGAAAAAAATAAAAAATTAAAAAAATAAAATTCTTGTGAAGAAAGCACAGATTGCAGTTAATACAAATCATCCAAGCCCAGGGAAATAATTAAATGGTAGAGCTGACACCTCCCACTTCTTATACAAGATTTTTATTAACATTATACCTTAGAAAGAATCACTGTCAAAGAATTCAAAATAATCAAAGAATATATGGAACATGTATATATATAATTGGTAATAAATTAACCTCAATGTAAATACATTCTGTGCCTTCAGAGATCAGTGATAGTGCCCTGACCAGTTGGATGGGCAATAAAAGGTCTCTGGTTTGATTTCTGGTACATATCTGGGTTACAGGTTCAGTTCCTGGTTAGAACACCTATGAGAAGCAACTGATCAATGTTTCTCTCCCTCTCTCTGTTCCCCTTCCCCTCTCTCTAAAAACAATTTCTAAAAAAGATATTAATGATAGTATAAAGCCATCACATTTACCATATAAAAATGAACATCTAAGACTTAAAGATAAGCATTCCTTAAAACTGTCACGTCATATGCTATGCAGTATTTTATCAAATTTCTCTATTAAACCATGTGGTACGTTTTAAGTTTTTGTTGTGAAAACCGAGTGCCATATACCAATGGGGAAACTCTCCTTATTGCAACAGTAAAATGGATTCCAGTGACAACAGCAGAGATGCACCCTGAAACCATGGCTGCAGGGATGGGGGTAAATGCTTTGGGGAGATAGAAAACATTGCCAAAGACTTGAGGACACGACTCACAGATCACGCGTTGAGAGGGCCTTTTTCTTTTGGATGAAACTATGGATTATGGTGTCTCAGCATATGATATTTGCAATGTGCTACTTCAGAATGCAACGTATTAAACTACTTTTTGTATGAGCCACTAACGGCAGTTGTCTATGATGAGAGCGGAGAAGGGAATCTGCAGGAAGAACAGACAGAGAGCCCTGCTTGTGAAATCCGTTCATGGAATCATTCATGGACAACTGTTGCAGCCAAGAACTGAAACCAGAAGCAAGTAAAATGAATCAACTGCTGTAAGATGCCCATCACAGCCTCTGTTGCACAGCTTCAGGCTCCTGTAATACCCCATGGGTGACGCACCTTGCACCTGGCCAAGTAGGTCCATTGCTTTAGGTCATGGCCCCAGCTTTTATCATCAAATGGGAGGTTCTTAAATATGGATGGATTCCTACAATATTTAGTGATGTGGAGAATAAAATTTATTTGGGTTATATATATTTATCCATAGATTTTGTCTATACAATAGAATATATAGTGTATAAAATATACATATGTATCTATATAATACATATATGTTGTTTATATAATACCTATTTTATCTATATAATACATATATCTTTTGAAGCATCCAAAGATTAACTGGCTGTGTCACAGTGGAGTTCCTGAAAGGCTTACAATTAAAGAATGAGTTACATTACTTTTCTTTTACAGAAGATAAGAGTGTCAGCTTTGTTGACTTTTTTTTTTTTAAGATTTTATTTATCATTTCCAGAGAGAAAGGAAGGGAGAGAGGCAGAGAGGGAGAGAGACATCAATGTATGGTTGCCTTTCACCTGCCTCCAGGCACAGATCTGGCTGGAGGCCTGGCTTGCAACCTGGTTATGTGGCCTGGCTGGGAATCGAACCAGTGACCTTTGGGTTCACAGGTCGGCACCTTATCCACTGTGCTACCAGCCAGGGCTGTTGACCTTTAATCTGATAAAAAGGAGTCATCAACAATGTTACCCTAAAAATATTTATGAAAAAATATACCTTTCTACTTTTAAAGTAAAGGTGATATTTTTATTAATATCACAAAGTGCCTGCTTTTTAAAAGGAAATTCATGCTATAAAAAGAAAATTTTGAAAACTGATGTTTAAAAATATTTTTATCTTTATAGGATTTTGTCTTTGAAAATGACTCAAATAAAGTTACTAGTAAACTTTATATTTACAACTGAATAAACCAGAAATAGGCCTTTCTACTCTGTTTTAAGAGCTTCCAAATACATTGTTTCAATAAATATAAATGATTAGTTACAACTTAAAATATAGCACCTATTGCATTTATTACTAGATAATATTTACATTTAATCACTATTTTCAACAAATGCTTTGGGAAATTAAGAAGCCTGAAAAATATCTTTTATTACTTAGTAGTCAGACCCATTAGTTCTGTGTGTAGTAGTGAAATAATTTTCAGCTATAATAATCTTAAAATCTTTTATAAAAATTAATATCACCTACAACCAAACCTTAAGTTGCTATAACGTGAATTGCTAAACTGATTTGGGGGTGGTGGGAGCATGTTTTAGTTATATTTCTCTCATTTTAGCTGTGAGTAGTGTAATGGTGCTTTATAGTTTGAAAGAAGGTAAAATGATTTTTAAATTAATGTTTATTGCAGCATTTTTCAATCTTCGGAAGTTAAATTTTATCTCATGTATATTTTACACTATTTAATTGTATTAGCTTAATAATATAAATAAAAATGTGTGGGTTTATGTGGGTGTGTTTATTTGAGTTTGTTACAAAATTAACCTGATAGGACATGTAATTATAAAATGTACTTCACTGGTCTCCATGATAGATGTATAAACACGCATGTAAGACAAGCTTTCAGCACCTTCAAGCACAGCAAGAGGATATTCAATTGAAAGTTTTATTTCATGTTGTAAGTAAGCACATTCTAAACCAATGCATTTGTTAAGTGAATTAGATCACCAGGTAAGGGGATATTTTCCCAGGCAAACTATTGCTTCTCTTAACCGAGTCCTGCCTGTTCAATGCAAACTATTTTTGCTCCTAGCATTCCCAGGATCTTGCTGGAGCACCAGGAAAGCAGTGCACATTCAGAAAGAGATCATTTCCCAAAATGAGGCCTAATCTCTGGAGAGAACAAGATCTTAATATTCTCAAACCCTGTGATAGGTCATGCTTCTGTTTAAATACCAACACTCTATAAAAATCACAGCCATTTATCTTACAATTCAAGAATTCTCCACAGTTGCCAGCTAGGTTTATTACAGAAAAAAATGGAAGGTAAATTTCTTTACTATTCCCAAATCAGATAATAGAATTCGCATCTTTTGCCTTATCTTATTTTTCTGGGGCTTTCTGGTAAATACTCTGTACTTTGTGTGAGCATTATATGAGGTGCACAAAGCAATAATTTAGCTTGGGACCTGGGGATTATTTGTTTTGCTAACAGCTATAAAAATCTTTTAAAGTTTTCCTTAAGCATCAGTGAGATCAATCACATCAGTTTCAAAACTCACATATATAAGTGTTTATCCCTTCTATATAGAAATTTTTTAAAATAAAACTTTTCTGATAGTAAATATAATACATACTGTTAAAAATTTAGATATAAAAGAGTAAAATAATAACAGTGTAAAAACAATGTGAATTCTCATTTAAAATGGGTAGAAAAGTAAATCAATAACCATTTCAATAAACAGTTTGGCATTTTCTACTAACTCTGAAAATATGCATTCACATGATCTAATCATACCACTTCCAGGTACACAGCTCCAGTGAGACCCTTAGTGATCACCAGGGTAAACACATACTACAATCTTCTTAGCAGCACCCTATATAACAATTCTAAACTGTCAACAAATAAGATGCCCACCAAAAATAGAATGAAATGTTGAAAGCTCACAAATGGAATAATCTACAGCAGTGATCCGCAACCAGTGCGCCTCAAGATTTTTTAAAATGTGCAATACCTAACTATTTCACCAGGGGCATTGACCTCTTTTCCCTTAGATTGTAAAATAAAGAAGTAACAGCCAATCCCCAAATAGCCATCTGGTGTGAATGCCTGGTCTTGAAACATAAATATATGTCATATAATAGAGCTGCATCTAATCAGTTAATTCTTGGTACCAGAAATCCTTATATACAAGTATAGGTACCAGATTTATTAAAAAGTCACTTTGAAGCAAAAAGGGTAATTACTATTATTTTGTAAATCATTCAAAATTATACCTATTATTGTCAGATTGGCAAAAACTTTTTCTTGGACGTGCCACAGAATTACAGTATTTAATTTTAAGCGCACCATGAGATAAAGCCTGAAAGTTGCTGCTGTGCAACAAATAAACCACAGGTACACACTACATGGAATAGTGTATAGAAACTAAATAAACTTCTGCTACATGCTATGTGGACTTTTGTATAAAATCTATGTAAGTGAACTACTGCTGTAAATCCAAGACCCATGGTATAGAATTAGGACATAAGCAGAAACTATGTCCTATGGAATACTATATAGCATTGAAAAATAAATTCTAGCTGTATGCTCTATTTGGAATGGGTCTATGTCCACATGGGTCTCACAAATATAATGTTGAGAAAAGATGCAAATCACAGAAAAATAATATTCAAAAGAAAAAAAACAAAATATGTACAGGGTGGGGCAAAAGTAGGTTTATAGTTGTTTGTATGAAAAATACTACCATAATTAATAAATAATACAAGAATAAACTGTGTTTCATATACAACCTTAAGCTTACTTTAGCCCCACCCTATACATTCTGTGGTATATACATGGGGTCCAAAGCTGTAAAACAAGGCAAATGGCTATTCCAAATCAGAATGATGATTCTCCCTTCTCATAGTTAGTTTGGGCGTCTGGCTTAAACAACAAACATTTCTCAAAGTTCTGAAAGCTGGGAAGTCCAGGGTCAAACTGACAACCATGAGAGTGCTACAGGAAATATGGAAATAATTACTTGGATAAAAGGAAGTTAGAACCAGTACTATTTTTTCCTATTCTCACTTTAATTTCCACGTTTGTTTTTTCATGTTGTAAGTAGGCCCATACCCCCACTGAGAGAGCGGCAGGCAGTTGGAAGAGTAAGTCAGAACTTCTTTTGGTATCATATAGCTTTCTCACTCTCTTTGCCTTTTTATAAGCATTCCTGTGCATTCAGGTTCCACAATCCCTGGCTGTGACACCAGCAGAATCCAATCTTTGTCTCAACAAACCATCCATTTAATCTAGTTCCTACAACATGGTTAATAGCATACAAACCCAGATATTTCATCTTCAAGACTTCCCCTAAACCCTGTTTTGGAAAATAGTGATTTTCAGATGCACTATTTCCCTCTTAAGAAACATGTGTTTTAATTTCCATACTTACATATTTTCTTCCAGGATATAAAGTACTTATACCAGAAATGTACAGAATGCTTGATATATAGGCTGTGGTGGCTTTAGAATGAGCTGAACTCTTAATTCATAAAGCTTTAAAGACATTATGACATAGTCAAACCCAGTTTTAAGTTCCAATGCTATAATTTTCCAATTATATAAGTTTCTGCAGCGTCTTATCTCTCATCTGCCAAATCAGGACAACAAAACCTATTTCACAGGGTGATTATATGAGGATTATATGAAAAAACAAAAACAAAAACAAAAACCTATCTCATGCTTCTCAAAAATTCTTCAAGAGTACTTTGCTCTGAGGCAGGGAAAACCACAGTGCAGCTCCTGGAACATAAATTTTATTGTAAGATTGAGGAATGAGGGTAAAATAATGTGACTCATAAATAATGTAGAATACTGATTAGGCATTAAAACAAGCACATATAGAGTTCAAAATTCACATGACTATCTATAAGCTAAAATAGAAAAGTTCTAAGAATTTAACTTTCAGTGAGCTGCCACAAATTTTATACTGTTCTCCCATTAGCTATATTTTGGCAATTCTTTTTAGAAGCAATAATAATATATGCATGTCTTATGCATTGCCAAGCACTTAAATAGATGCTCAATAGCAGTAATGATAAAATTTCCTGATCTAGGTAAAATTCCTTTTTTTTAGGGGAAATCCCTTGTGAAAATAGCATTGCACACCATACCAACTATAATACTTGTATATCGGCAGGGGATGAGCAAATAAGTGGTAATGCAGTAGAGATCAAAACACAGTGCGTATGACAGCATTGATGACTTCTTGAAGCCGATCAATTAGGAAAGGAAGGTGACTTGGGGGAAATTCAGAATTTTGGGGAGACCACAGCCTGTGACAAAGTCTGTTTGTTAGTCAGTACTTTCCCATTTTCAGTGGGGTACACATTCCAAGACCCCAATGGATTCCCGAAATTATAGATAGTACCAATCCTCATATATGTATACTTTTTTTTTCTAGACATACATACCAATGATAAAGTTTAATTTATAGGCATCTGCCAACAATTACTAATAAAATAGAACAATTATAACAATACACTGTTATGAAAGTTAAGTGAACGTGGTCTAATTGGCTCTCGCTCTCTGTTAGCCAAGACAGCTACTAAGTGACTAACGGGAGGTGAGTACACAACAGTGAGGATACAGTGGACAAAGGGCTGATTCACATCCCAATTGGAACAGAGTCGGAGAGTGGAAGATTTCATCATGCTGCTCAGAATGGCAGTTTAACTTGGACCACCATTGACCATGGGTAACAGAAACTGTGGAAAGCAAAATCATGGAGGGTGCCGGATAAGGACCCTTATCCAGCCTATAATATACAGGCATGTATAATATACATGCCTGCTACTAGACATGTATATTGGTGAATGAAGAAAGAGAGCATTTCTAATAGGCTGTTCATTGGGCAATGTGAGGCTTAAGGAGAAGAAAGACACAGCTTCCCTATCATCATCTCCACAAATATAGCAAATAACCCTGGTTAGTCTTGCAGTTTTAGGAGTTGCTGTAGATATCATAATGCTTTCAAATTGAGAACTGAGAGTCATTAGAAGGTAATAAAAATTTTAGCTATGTTATCTCATAAGTTTTTATGAAAGAGAACAAAGTATTTTAACAAAATGGAATATAAAGAAAAAAGACTAGAGAGCTTTGTATTCAGTAAAAATAATCCTTGTTTCTAGAAACTTGTTTTGGCTATGAGTGAACTGATTTCACAGGTATGTGTCAGGCTGGTCCCCCTTTAAAATAAATTTTGTACTGTGTGTTGCAGTCAAAAAAGGATGAAAGCCTTTGATGGAAAGTACTATTTAATTTTACAGATAATAAAACTGAAGCACAAGAGTTTATAGGCTTTGCAGAAGCAGACCATGAATTTTTGTTAATGTTAGGCCTCAAGGTAGCTCTCAGGCTTCCTGATCCATCCAAATTTATTTTTCTGTTTTTGCCACATTTTTCTGCATTGCCAAGTGATTAAAAGCCTTGTAAACCTATTTCTTTATTTTTCTATAAGGAATAGCCTAAAAATGGAAACAGGCACCAAAAATTGTCATGTTAAAGGACCTATATTTGTAAAAATGTAAGAGAATATGTTCACCCCAGTTTTTGCCCCTTATCCTGAAGATGTTGTGGCAGGGAACTTTTGCATTGACTCCGCTCCTGGGATTCATGCCCTTGTGTGGTCCCCATTCCCTTTTAGCCTGAGCTGGACCAAGTGTCTCTTTCCAATGCATAACATGGGATAAGAGAGATGTTATTTCCAACATTCGATTCAAAGGGATTGTATTCCCATCTCGCTCTTTCTTTTGTTCAACTTGATCAAGTTGACTTCTTGTACACTGCCTTTAGGAGAGGCCCACGAGGAAAGGAACTGAGGGAACCCTCTAGAAACCACCCGTCCAACTGGTGAGAAGCTGAGGCCTGCTAACCACCACATGAGGGCGCTTGGGAGCACCTGCCCAGTGCAGCCTGAGTGAGGACCGCAGCTGCAGTGCATTTTTGATGCAATTCTCCTGAGACACTTGAGCCAGAGAACTCATCTCAGCTGCCAAAGCATTTGTGACCCACTGAAATGGTAGAAAACGAGTGTTTTCAGTGTGACGCCATCTGCTTTTCACACGACCACCACAGGAACTTCTTCCCAACATCAAGATAGTCATCCTTGAATATATTCTCATGAAAAGGCTAACCCACTTCTTCCTCAAATCAGAGCCTTTGTGCAACTTCAGAGTACATTAAGGACAGAGACTATTTTCTTATATTTCTTTTCATGTAGAATTTTATAAGGGTCAAACATTTTTATTTTGTCAAGTTATTCTCTAATGGGATTTTGTACATTATATACTAGATAGAAAATTCTTTGAAGTGCTTGAGGAAAAATTAAAAGCTGTCTGAGGTCATAAAAGAAGAAAAAAATGTTTATTGAGGAGGCTCATTTAATCAGGATTTTAGAAGAAAATTTGATGTGTAAAGGATGGGTCATTTTGATACGTCAGGAAGGAGTACTCTAGAACTAAAAAGAAACCACATTTTCATAAACTAATTAATATTGAAGCACATAAACTCTCACGTGTCTAGGTCTGGATTTCTATTTCTCTCTCAAATCACATATCTAAACTGTCTCTGAGTCTAAGATGGTTTCTTTTGTTATATTATAATGGTAATTCTTCCGTCTAGTCTAATTTCTCAATCTAAAGGCTCATCCCACCTAAATTTTTAAAATAATTCTTCACAGTCTCTGGACCTCACCTCTGGCCACTGGGATTATCTTGCTCTAATCCTTACCCTAAAGTCAAGAGTGATTTTCTGAAAACATAAGTATGATAAGTCATTTCAAAAATTCTATTTTCATTATAGGCGGTGATCTCTTGATGGGTAAGACAGTTTGTGGATCTCAAACAACCTTTTTCAATGAAGTGTAAAAGGCTAGAAAATTTAAAAAAGGAATAAAAAAAGGAAAAATAAAAGAATACTTTATTAATGGGGAGGTTAGTTCAGGAAACTTGTTTGGAATACGATATATTATTTATAATTTGTTTAGTTTCTCACTGTCAGGGTCAAAAAATTTGAAATCTGTGAAGCAAGTTAATTCAAGGTTTAGCTCAAAACCTGTCTCCATCTGGCTTTTGCCTCCCTAGCCACGTTTTTCATCGCTGTGCCTTTGATACTGTAAGAAAGTCTCCCTCCTACCTTATCTGACAAATATCTGCTCATCTTTCAAGAGGCAATTCAAATGTTTTCTCCCTACCCAACTTCCTGGCAGGAAGCAACACTTCCTGTCCCAACCTGTCATCAGCCCCATTACAAGATTCTTTATCTCATTGCAGTCATTTGCTGATACACTTGCTTTTCTAAAGCCTCTAAAAGGCAGAATTATGAACAAGCATGTTATCGGACTCGTACCAAGTTCTCAATAAATGAATATTAAGTGTATGAATAAATAAAGGTTAAGTATTCTTTGTATGTTTACATACCATTATATTATTCCTCTTGATTAAATTATTCCTTCAGAACATTTGGCGCTATGTCCTAGAATTAGCAATTGCTTGGGAACATTACTACCCACCACTAATTACACAAATTGTTCTGCTGCTTCTCATGGCATTGCTTGCTCCACAGAGGTGAGCATCAGTGTATGAAATATTCAAGGCTGGTTCTACATCCCACTGCCCATGTTTGAAGCACCATTCCACAGTTTCCTAGCTGTGACTTCAGGCAAAATTACACAGCTGCGCTTTGCATCAGGCACCTCATGATACTAACAGTAGGGTTTAAATTATTTAGTATCTATAATGGCCACAGAACTGTCCCAGCATATAGTAAGAGGTCAATAAATATTAGTGATAGTTACTGCCCAAGTTAAGCAGAAAATCAATGCCTATAATTCAGAGCTTCTGCACTAATGACCTTCAATTTGAAAAGCACTATCTCATTTATCTGAGAACACCGTTTGTTCTGTCCTCGGCTCCATGATGTGTGCAGTGCACTTGCCTACACTACTCATGTGAGCCTCTTGTTGCATCTCAGGTTCAGCTACTCTGCAGGGTAACTACTCACCTCTTTTGAATTTCCTCCCTGGCTATACAGATCCTACATTTCAGGTCAAAACAGGTCAAGCATAGTTCTCAAGGAGAAAAATATCTAGCCATTTCATCTAATGGAATAAAAAATTCAAATTCCCTTTTTTAAAATTATTTTTTAAGATTTCACCTTTTTGTTTTAGGACTGATTGGTATATTGATTGCTTGACTCGTGTAACATTTATTAATTTGCAGGTACTAACCGTGTTCTCTTGCTTAACCTGGGTTATGATTTATGTAGGTTTATCACATTGTACAAATTCATTGCTCTGATCACTTATGACTTGGGAATATTAGTCAATAAAAATAACTAAAACAAACATATTTACTCCAAGTAACACCCTATGAATGTTTGCTGCATGTCAGTTGTTCAGCCTATGCTGTAATATTTCCAGTGAGAGAGCTTATCTCAGTCCTCTCCCCAGGAGCACTATCCCTTGATTAGTCAACCACAATACTGCCCACTGGATTGCCCAAACCAAAACCGCAGAGTAAAAATTGATTCTCCATCTTCTTGGTCACCATAAATACCCAATCAATCATCCAGTCTTATTAATTCTACTTCTAAGATTTCTCTCAGTGCCCATAAAATGCCTTGCCATTCCCAAGGTCAATGCCCTAACCCTGGCTCTCAGCATTTTTTATTTCGATTACTGCAAATGCCTCTATTGATTTAATCCCTGGCTCATGGTTTTGTGCATCCCATCCTCCACACTACTGCTAGAGTATACATTCTATAAATCATACCTGATCATGCAGTTTATATACCTAAATGCAATTGATGGTTTTCCATTACCTACAAAATAAAGTATAAACCACTTTTAAAAGGTAGAGTCAAGTTTTCCCCAAATCTCTCCATCCCACCTTTCCAAGGTTATCGTTGGCCATCATCCCCTTATTATCTATACTAGGTTCCTTACAGGTATCTTGCCATTTCCCAAGACTCTAAAGTAAGGCCATATTTGTGCATTGTTTCTTCACTCCTCCACTTATCAAATTCCTGCTCATCCTTCAAGTTTTTGTTCAAATGCCATTACTTCTGGGGCTCTCCCTTACCTTCCCTGGGTTTCCACAGAGAGCATAATTAACCTTTCAAGTAACCTCACTGCTCTAACACTCCCTTTGCACTTTTAGCATAGCAGTTCCATGCAACACTGTAATTGGTTGTTTGCATATTTATATATGTAAAAAAGCATTCTGAGCATCAGTTTGGTGCCAGGATCTCTGCTGGCATCCTGCTTATCATTGAATTTCTATTTTGCTTTCTAGACTAAGCTGCTCAAAGTTATAGAACATCTTCATCCTTGCATCCTCATGTTCAATTAAGAGCCTAGTATCTAATTAATTGATTTTCAATTGAATGTATGCTTTCACAGGAGTAGACTTGTACCGTCAGTACCTAGAATAGAACCTGGCACAGATTTTCAATTCATGCAAGCATTAATATTTAATAACTCAACCAATTAATTTTATTTTCTATCCTAGTCAGTGGCCTAATCCAGATTGTGGCTTATTTTCTAAATAATATCAAACAGTGCTTTGCTCAATGAACCCAGTTTTCAATAATTCTCAGCCATTGAATTGTATCAGTATTGTAAAAAAAGTAAAGACTTGAAATGTCTCTCAATGACATAATTCTTCCAGAATTGAAAACAGCCCCACTGAGTTACTTAAGTTGAGGATGGCAAATAGACCTTGATGATTGGACTTTTCAATGGGGGATCCTTCTTACTCCTATCCCCCAGCATCACTGATGCCCCATGTTTATAGTCAGACCTGTCAAGTTTTTGAACCAATTCACCACCAGCCTCTGGAGTCTAACATGCCTTGGATGACATCTGTTTGACCACTGGGTTATTGTTCCACTTTCCTAGACTATCCTATTAACCTGGCAACCCAGGTATCAGTTGTTACTAAAAGCTCGACTTGAAACATTGACTATCAGGTCTAAAATCCAATTCCTGTCTAGCAAACAATTTTATTGGTTGATGACCAACTCTGTAGTTACATTGGTTTATATAATCATTCTATCCTCCTTTGTCCTAATTTCTGTTTAATTTCTGCCAGTTTATATTTCAAAGATCAGGTCAGGATTTATGATGAAAATAAGTCACACATGAAATTAATCTAGCATGACCTAAGCACATCCAATACCACCCACTTCCTTTCAAATGAAACTGTGATATTTTGAAATTAGATACCTATATTTTTTATTTATAATTTTTTTCAAAACCAGATTAGTAAATATTAATTCCTCCAAGACTATTAGTAATTCTATTCTTATAGGTAGCAAGCTAGCATGTGACATATCCCTAGCTGATGAGACATAAGAATCAATCCATTGGAAGGCTTTGAGGAATGTGTCCCTTCAAAGATGCAAAATAGGATACTTGCCTCCCTAAGACTTGAAGTTGTGATAGGTGACATAATGCTTGAGGCTCAATAGACATCTTGCCACTATGAATAAAAAACCAAGAGACTGCCCAAGATTCTGAGCTGGAATCTCACTGAATTAGCCAAATCCATAACCCTGTACTTCCCAAGTCTTCTTATAGTTTCCTCATTCAGTCCATTTTCACAACATATGCTGTACCCACAGGTAAAGGAATCCTAACCCTTGTATTCAACTTCCAATGAAGACCTAAGAGTGAATGAGGGTGGATCTAACCTTTCCTTAAAAAGTTACCAACACAGGAGGTAAATATGGGAAGTTATAAAACAATGAGTGTCTTCATGGAGGAGGCTGTTTAGAAGATAAAGAGGAAAATGTGAAGCACCATGAGAACTTCCACTCTATGTTCAATCAGTGCAAATTAGAAGCCTAGAAATAATGTAAAAGCAGCCCAAAATCTGGTAAGGAGATCTCAAACTGGTTTAGGGCTCCAAGACTGAAAGAACCAAGGGGTCAGGCATGTAACTTCCTTCTCCCAACAGAAGCAGGATATTCAGACTCAGTGTGTCTGGTGGCTATCCTGGCATCAGTGGGCAGTGCAGGGAGGTCCATGTCTCTCCTGAAGCCATCAGAATCCCAAAGGGAAACATTAGGTGAGCCTGTAACAAGGACCCATTAGGGGCCATTCTAACCATTGGGGACTGGACAAGAAATTAAATGAATCTCCAGGGAAATTATAATCAGTGCAGGGTGGGAGTGGGAGAGACAGTCCCCAAATATAACAGGTTATATATGAAGGAGAACTCTCAAAATGGAATTAATTAAAACATTCCGTATTTATTCTTACATGTTTAAACTTTAGTTACCTTCAAAGTACTCTTCATTTGATGCAATACACCTATCAAGACATTTTTTCCACTGCTCAAAGCAGTTTTTGAACTTGTTGATTTTGATGCCTTCTAGTGCTCCTGCTGTTATTTATTTTTCCTTCATCTCTTCCACATAGGCCAATGCTTCTCTTTCTGGATTTTTTTTTTTTATCCAGGGAAACAAAAATCACTGGGGTTGGGTGAATAGGAGGGTAGGGGCACTGGGAACATGCCCTTTTTGGTCAAAAACTGCTCAACACAGTGCAGTGTGGTCAGATGTGCTCATAAATCACCCATCATGAAATGGGCAAATACATTGAAAGAGTCTTCAAAATAAATTCTCTGAAGCCAAATGCCACCTCTCACAACAATGTCAGCTGGTACACTGATATAGATTGGTTTCTAGAATAATCTGAACTACAGGGGGCCCATTCACTGTAAGATAATTCCATAGGGTTTTCCATGGAGTTCCATTTATATAACACTTTGAAACACCATAATTTCAGAAGTGATTGAACAGCTTAGTGGTTGCCAAGAACTTGTGGGGAGGGAGTATTGGGGAAGTGGGTGTAGGAATGTTTATGGTAATTGAACTGTTTAATATCTTGAATAGGTTGGTGGCTACATGAATCTACATATGTGATAAACTTGTATAAAACTATATGTACATATAAATACAAGCTGGAATACAGAAATGGGAATAAGACCATTGGATTGTATCAACTTTAGTATCCTAGTTGTCATAGTATTATATAACTTTGCGAAATGTCACCTTAGGGATCAATCTCGTAAAGGATCTAGATGATCTATTATTCTTTACAACATTTTTTTACAAAAATTTCAGTGAAAGTTGTAAAAAAAAAAACCAAACAAACACATGAGGGTTACATACAACTGAGCTTTGATTTGTGCCTCATAGTTAAGAGAATCTCAGCCTGGTTAGATTCATTCTAGAAATACCCAAGAGATACAAAACCTCTCTGGATTTAGGTCTTGGTGGCCTCAATAAACCTCTCAACCCACCTCTTCACAAAAATATTTAGGATTGTCCAGTCAGCTCTGAGAAGGGTGTGTGTCAGGCTGATTGCTTTCTTTTTGCCCATCTGTATTTCCTCTTCTGCTTTCAATGTATATATAGACCAAATGTGGTTCCAGAGGATGGCAGGCTATAATGACTGTGTACCATATTTTACTAAATCTGGGTGTTTTGGTAAACATAATTTACTCCTTGGAGGGAAGAAAAGTCATAGGGATGGGGGTATAATGAAGGAAGTTTACAGCGAATGTCATAGCTGTGAATGGAGCTGTGAAGTGCTGTGCTTTCTGGTGAACAAGTTGCCAGCAAGCCCTTGCAGAGAAAATACTGTGTGTGGATTGTGTCAGCCACACACAGCTTGTTCAGTGTCTACTTGTGTTGTAAAACATTCATCATTTTTCAATTGCAGGTCCATTAGTCATACCTCATGTAAATCAAAATTAATACTGAGAAATCAACCATGCATGGAGATGCAGAGTGGAACACAGGACCTTACTTTTCTAAATAGTTTCCATTGTGAGACTCTATGCATTTCTCTAACATGCTTTCCTCATGCCTCATCAGCTGGAAGAGAATAAAGTAGAATAGAACACCAACCCAACAGTTCAGGGCCAGCTGCCTCTCGTATACATAAACTTCTCCCTTATTCCTGAAGGGTTTCAGGGGGGACAATCCTCCCACACTTAGAAGAGGAATTAAGCAGATAGGGTTTGGTCTGTGTGAGGTTCACATATTGAATTGCATCTTGAAGAAAGCTATTCCAGGCCCCAACATTCCAGGTCAGCAACAGTAACTATAAATAATGGTTTCTTTATTTAAAAAATTACATAGGAAGGCCTAACTCATAATTAAAATATCTGATTTTATTTGATCCACTTATTTTCCTGAAGCATTCGCTTGCTTATGCAAATTGTAATAAATGTAAATATATAAGCCAATGATCAGGAGAAACCAAGAACAATAAAATTCTGTCACCATTGTCTACGTAGTTTAATTTTTGTAATTTACATGCAGTGTATGGGCTCAGTAATGATTCGAAAGATGGAACGCAAACAACCATTTCACCCTGGGCTACAGTGGATGACAGAACTATGCCTTTGACTGGCAGGAGAGCACAAAAGAAGGAATTGTTTAATTCTCCTAAGGTTATAAATTCAGTAAGTCACATTGCCCACTAAGGCCCCAAAACCTAATCCCTGTAGCTCTTCAATCTATGACTTTTTTGCCAATCTTTCCCTCAGTTTATTTCTAAACAACTATTGACATTAGATCTAAAAATTGGATTTGTGAAAAAACCCAAAGGGTATGTTGACACCTGCTTCAGGTTGTCAATGAAAGCCATCTTTATGAATATACTATACCCATGGCAGAAGTTTATTTTAAAAGGTTAATATGGAGCCAAAAAAATCTGACAATGATGTAATCTATTTATGAATGTAGCTAAAAGACACATAAAACTAAACTACTCTACCTAGTAAGTTTCTGTCATTGTGTTATTTTTGTAACTGTCTGGTTTATTAGTATCACAATATGCCACAATTACTTAAGCCATGTCTTCAATTAAGTAGTACCAAAATGAGGTATATAATTAGTCCAGCAATTTTATTTTATGATTAGTGAATAAGTTAACATGAGATTGCATTGAGATTTTACACAAAATTTAGTATGTGTACATGAGTTTAATTTAATGACTGAAACAATCCTCAAAAAGATTTTTCTAATTTTTCATATTTTCTCATTTCTAGAAATAGGTCCTGAGAAGGAAAATTTTCAAATAGTTAGAACATTTAGAAGTGAAAATAAGTGTACATCTGTGGTTTCCATTTTCTACCACTATTCCAGGGTCTCTCTTGGATATATATTATCCAAGAACAATAATATGTAACAGAACAGGTTTGTAAATTGTTCTTTATTTCAATTAGTGTATCTTTCATTTCTGACTGGATCGTTTTTATGTTGCTGAAGTCCTCACTATGGTTCCCTGAGTATCCTTATAACCAGTGTTTTGAACTCCGCATCTGATAGATTGTTTATCTCCATTTTGTTTTGTTTCTTTCCTGGACTTTTGATCTTTCATTTGAGCCCATTTCTTTGTCTTATTTTGGCAGCCTCCTTGTGTTTGTTTTGGCCTGATAGGTGGAGTGGAGCTGCTATGACTCCCTGTCTTAGTATAGTGGCCCAAATCAGTAGGTGTCCTGTAGGGCCCAGCGGCACAGCCTCCCCATCACCCAAACTTGGTACTCGAGGTGCACCCTTCGTGTGGCTGAGTACACCCTCCTCATGATTGCTATTGGCAGGTCAATGGGAGGGATTTACCCAGGCCATGTAGCAGCAAGGACTGGTTGTGACCATTGACCATCAACCTTTACCCTCTGTGGAGGATCAGCAGTGTGGGGGCAGGATGATGGTGCTTCCAAGTGCTCTGTAGCTGTCCACTTGGCGCACTGGCCTTGGTGTTCCCAGGGTGCTGCTGCCAAGTTCAGTCCCACCTATGTTTTGCCCAGGGCCACCCTTGTGGTTGTGGAGGTAGATGCAGTTGCTATTGTAACTGATACATTTATATATGTGTGCTGGTAACAGTTTATTTTCAGGTTTAGATATTGAATCAGTATGGGTCCTACAAAAATGATGAAGAAACATGAGGCCTTCCCTTTACTATGCGACTAAACACATAGAAGAGGAACAGGATAACCTGTTTCTCTGAGGGTACAAATATTTACTTATGAAATCATTTGGGGCCTGATTTTTATTAATTTCTTCTATTATTATTACCGTTAAGGTTTTCCATCTCTTGCAGCCCTCCTTTAGATAAGACATTATAGATAATTCTACATCATATAAATTCTTTTATATTATACAGGTTTTGCAAAGTATTCTTCTATGAATCTCCAGTTTATTTTATAATTCTACGAGTCTCCAGTTTATTTTGTAATTCCATTTCCTGGTATTTCGTTTTAACTCTTGCTCACATTTTCCTTGACTAAGCCACTTAACAATTTATCTAATTTGTTGCAGGTTAGTACATGTGCTTCCCAAGAGGTAGCTGTTACACTGGAAAACAGAACACACTCCCCAGAAAAATGTCACCACAAAGCAGATAAAAATTGAGACAGCATATTTATATGAATTATAAAATAAAAACTGAAGAGGAATTGCCTCTATAAAATGAAAATGCAAATATAATAAGCACTTATAAGGTGCTTACCATGTGTAAGGCACTATTCTAAGTGCTTTAAATAAATTAACTCATTTAATTCTCACAACATCCCTATCCAGTAGAACAATTATTACACTATTTCTAAGCCAGAGAATTGGGGGCACTGAAAAGTTGTAAGTTCACATAGATAGTAAAAGGCAATAGTTTGAAGCAGGAATAGAAAAGCTCAGGAAAACTGTAACAGGAAATACAACATTAGCTCCCAGAGAAAAATAAAACCTTTTTAGTTATGGCAAGAGAACATTGGTACATTGAAAAGAGACCAAGGAGGAACTAGACCCTATGAAAACACAGTGAAAATCATCAAGTGCAGGGAAGAGAAAAACAAGTAAAACTGTGAAGAAATGTAAAATTTTGTAAGAAAAAGGAACAGACATAAAAGTCATATCAGAATATGCAATACATGCATTCACTATCTCAGAGAAAAGGATTTAAATACTATCAACTTTCTATGATTGAAAATAGATTTTTTAAATCCCATTAGGTTCTAAAAAGCAGAACTTCAGTGTGCCACACACCAAGCACAATGCTGAATGCACATGAATGAAGTGACCTGTAGGTGTACCCAGCTGGAGCCTATGTACAAATATAGGTTATACTCAAATACTGTACCACTTTATATAAGGAACTTGAACATCTTTATATTTTGGTACCCAAAGGGGGTCTTGGATCCAATTTCCTGTAGACACTAAGGGACAACTACATATATAAAATATATATTCATATATAATTAAAGAAAACCTTACTATTAAAAAAATTAAATTATAAATCTAGGAAAACATTCTCAAGGGAGATTGACAATTTAATAGCACCATATACCTTAGTAAAGTTATTGAAATAAGATAAAGTAGGCACTTAAGACAAAAAGATCAACAACCTTCCTCTAAACTAAAGAAATCAGGCTAAGCTATGACTTCATAGCAGCATTCTGTGCCAGAAAACAATGGAGAAAACACGCAGAGTCCTCAGGGAAAATATTTTTATTTCCCTCATTTGAAAAATCAATGCAATTGAAAATACAATTCCCATGAACTCTTCTTCAAACAAACAAACAAACAAAAAACCCTTAAAAATTGCATTTAACGTAGGGATAGAAAACCTATTACAAATGAACCAGCCATGGGTGTTTTGTTGAGCCCTTTCAAGGGTTAGGCTGAAATTAATGTCAGGGCTATGGTTACAGTACTGATGTTAAATATCATAAAGTCAGCAAAAGCCAGAAAGAGAAAAATAGTAGTAGGAAAGTAGTAGGAATTAATATAAGCAGACACACTTGATTTTATACTTGGGTTTATTAAAGAGTTTAAAAACCAAATGAAGATACAATGTAAGTATCTTAAAAAGCAGAAAACAAGATCAAAGGAATATATCAACTAAAAGTCAACTGATGGAGATAGGGAGGAGAGGAAGTGGTTATGTAATAATTTTATCATTTCTCAAACAGAAAGTCAATAGGTAACATATAGATAGGAGGAATTAAGTATGTTTTTTGTTTATTTTTTTATGTTATGAACTGAATGTTTGTGTTCTATCCCAAAATTCCTAGTCCTCAGTATGGTAGTATTAGGAGGTGGGACCCTTAGGAGGCGACCAGGTCATGAGGGCACAGCAGCCTGTAAGAATGGCATCAGTGGCCTTTGGGTAGAGACAGGAAGGCTTCCATCAGCTCCCTGCTCTCCTCCCTAGGAGGACACATGAGGAGTCAGCTGTCTGCAACCTGGAAAAGGGCACACCATGATGGCACCCTCATCTCCAGAACTGAGAAATGTAATAAATGTCTCTTGGTAAGCCATCCACCTTGTGGTATTTTGCTATAGCATCTGAGCAAAGCTACTACACAGGGGTGGGCAGAAGTAGGTTTCCTGGGCAACTGTGATGTTCTTTCGAGTTAATCAAGCTATTGTAATAATCATGACCTGCATGTTTCTCCATATGAACAATTGTAACCTATACCTCCCTTTTGTACCTAAGCTTCCACCTTTAGAAATTTATCACACAATTGTACTTAAACATGTTATAAAAATATTTATAGGGATGTTTATAATATTGTTAGTAATAAAAAGATATTAAATGATCTGTTTATTTCATAAGGTGCATTTTAAATTCAGGTAACATTGTCCAAAAAATGAAATTCAGCTAACTTCAGATAATGAAATGTTGGGTAATTGCTTAAAAATATTGAATTGGTTGTGAGACAGCATCCAAGATGAATAAGTGAAAAATGCAAGCTTAGAAGAAATAATGTGCATAGTATACCATCATGTGTGTAAAACTTTTAAAAAGGAAAAGGTATATATGTGTAAGCTCCTGTTTGCACATAGTACCAGGCAACAACAGAATTAGAATGATATATGTGTTTGTCAAGTAGCCACCAAGAGTTGGCTTAAAAATAAAAACACTTTTAGGTGCTCATGGGCTCCATAAGAACAATATCATCAAGTCCAAAAGTTTACTCTGGCTTGAGCAAAGCAGAATTTATGAGCATCTAGGTATTTAAATGAAATCATGGCTTCAATTGATTAAATGCTTGAAAGCCAAACAGTGCTATAAAAATACACTGGAAGTATAATGGCATGGGAATAAACATAAAATAGAGGTCACTCCACATCACACATCCCCAACTGCTGAAATGTGCTCAGAAGAAAAAGGAAGATCTGTGCACAGAAAGAGCCCCCAGTGCAGGCACAATCCAGCTGGATACTTCCACTGTTATATCAATTGCCACTGTTATCAATTGCTTATCAGGAACAGTTGAACTTCCCAACGAAGGCCACAGCCAAGCACACGCTGTAAAAAGCATTCGCTTGTCACTGAGAGACCATGAACAGGTTCAGAACATCTACTCTTCCACACTTAAGTATTCAAATGGCACTGTAGGTGATTATCAAGGGGTTTTCCGGGAGGATAATGTTCCCTCTAAATCTTCTCATCCAGGTGTGATGCACAAAGGCATGATATGTCTCTCCTCTAATTAAGTAAACTGTACCCCTGCTTCCTAGTTACTCAGCACCAAATGGCATTCACACGATATTCCTGGAGAAGAAAAAAGCCAGCACTTATTTACTACCAAGTAAACTCATAGAAAATGGACACTTCCATTGCTTATTATGGTAGTAAAATAATTGAGAAAATACTTTTCATCATTTTTTCATCTTTATAAATTTCCTTTTATTATTGTTTTGAATTCTCTCTACTGATAAGGAGCTGCATAACTTATTATTTTTTTTTAACTTTGTCATCTTGTCTCAAGAAAAAAAGATCTGCCTGAGGAGACCTGTATTTAAAGTGTCTGCAGGAAAATTTAAAAAACTGGAATTATCTTCTGGAGGGTGGGCTCCTTATAGCGCAGGCTTCCCCGTTAGGCTAACATTCTAGGAACCCTTCTGTATTAGCATATGAGCTGGTGGTGGTGTCAGAGTCTGGCTTCAGTGAATTTTTTTTGGAAGACTTTCAATGCATTTACCCATTTCATAACAGGTAATTTATAAGTGCACCTACCCACACTGCATTTCTGAGTGTTCAGCAGTTTGACCCAAAACGGCAGGACTCCCTGTGCCCCACCCTTCCTATCCACCTGATCTCACCCCAAGTGACTTTGTTTCCCCCTCATAGGAAAACATTTTGCTGATGTGGAAGAAGTGAAACAAGAAACAGTACAGCACTACAAGTTAGCAAAATTGATGAATTCAAAAACTGTTTTCAGCAGTGGAAAACATCTCTCACCAGGTGCATTGCATCAATGGAAAGTACTTGGAAGGTGACTGAAGTTCAATCATACATAATTTTTGAATACATAATTTTTTAATAAATAAATTATATGTTTGGATCCCCTATCATATAGTATATATTTATATATGTGTATATACATGTGTGTATATTCCTTTAGTAATGTTACCACTAGAAAACACTAGTTCTGATAGTTTTTATATTAAATATAAAATATCTGAAATAAGATCAAAGATGCCACATGTAACTACCCTTCAGTTCCATTAGAAATCAGTTTCTACCATGGACGTGGACAACAGGTGGGATTGACTTCGTGGGGAATGGGTGGGTGGGGAGGGCGACAGAGAGGAGCAAAAAAGGGGATGGATGTAATACAACAACAACAAAATTAAAAAAAAAAAAGAAATCAGTTTCTGAGAATTTACCATTCAGGGGATGAGTTTAAAGTTGGGACACATTTCTTCCTTCATCAGGATCTCACCTAATAGTGAAGATAGGTGTGTAAATTTAAAAAGGTTTCTAAGTCAAAAATATTAAAAACCTATCAGAATTGGAAAAAAAAAAAAAAAAAAAAACACCAGTCTATACATGTACAAAAGGATAAGTGATTCATTCCAATGAGTAGATGATAAACAATCATAATAATATTTAGAGAAGCCGAAATGAAGCTCACCAGGAGATTCCTGGAGAGAGGAGGGGAAAGAAGAAAGCAAGTGCATGTACTGGGACCAGTATACACCAAATCACCAAGTGTGGCACATTCTTGCACTTCAAGGGACTAAATCATTGTATATTGCCACAGATAAATGCTGGGAGCAACAAGTGATAGGACATCAAGCTGGAGAATTAGATTTAGGCCAAACCAAGACAAACCTTAAGTATCATAGATAAGAACTTAATTAGCTGACAAAATATCCTCAATTTTTTTTTACCACTGCATATATTTCCAATGAATATCTGTATCACAATTTAACCAGTCACCCATTGAAGAATGTTTAGATTGTTTCTACGTATAGTGCTATAGTTTGTATACTTGCATGCATTTAATTTTGTACATGAAGAATTATATTGAAAAATCTCCACTGCCATCATCTATTGCTGCATAACTAAACACCTCAAATCTTAGTGGCCTAAACCAACAATTATTGTTATAGCCCATAATTTTGTGGGGCAAGAATTGGAAAACACTTGGCTAAAAGATTCCTCTGTTCCATGACACATCAAAAGGAGTCTTTTGTTCTTATTCAGGGTTGAGTGGCCCAACATAGCTCAATCAGATATCTAGCACAAAGGATATCAACTTCCAGTGTTTAGGTAAACAAATTCTCTGAACCCAATGTACAGCTCGGTGACTACAGTTAATAATACCATATTGCATATTTGAAAGCTAAGAAATGTAGAACTTAAATGGTCTCAAAAAAATTATGTGAGGTAATGAATGTGTTAATTAACCTTACTGTGCTAATCATTTCACAATATGTAAGTATATATCAAATCATCATGTACATAAATCTTAAACTTACAAAATGTTCTATGTGAAATACATTTCAATAAAGCCTGGGGAAAAATGGAGAAAAGGCAAGTGTATGTTGCCAGTATCTTGATTAGCCTACATCTACCCTCTCTTACAAAAACAAAAAAATAACGAACAACAAAAAATGACAAATTTACCTAGACTGACAGAGCCAAAAAAGCAAAAAAGTCTCAGATTAATAGAAAAAGAAATGGGAGGTATTACAGAAAAAATGAACTTACAAGAAAAAAATATTATAGGTGAATAGGAAAACCAGTTAAATACCAACAAATTAGCTCTTCTAGATATAATGGATAAATTCTAAGACAGCTACAAACTACTGAAATTAACTCAAGAATAAACAGAAAAATCTGCATAGACCTCTAACAAGGAAAGAGATTGAGAAAAAAATTTCTAAGCAAGTTCAAGCCTAGATCACATCATTGGTAAATTCTACCAAATGCATAAAGAAAGAGATTACCACTGATGCTTTGAAAACACTTCTAAACTATGAAAGATAAGGGAATACTTCCTAAGTCCTTCTTTAAGGCCAGCATTACCCAGCTACAAATCAAACCAATACATTGCAACACAACTATGTATTAATATACTTAATATAGGCAAAATCTTCAACAAAATGTTAGAAACCAAATCCAGCAGCATCTAAGAAAGAATATTCATCATGACCAAGTGGTATTTACAGCAATGCTGGCTGGTTGAGTGTGTGCGCACACAAACACACACACAAGAATACAACATATTATAATAAATTGGGAGTGGGGGGAGACATCTCAATTGTTTTAGAAAAAGTATTTGACAAAATCCAATATATTTTATTTTTTAAAAGATTTTATTTGTTTTTAGAAAGAGGGAAAGAGACAGCAGAGAGGGAGAGAGACATCATTGTATGGTTGCTTTTCACCTGCCTCCAGCCACAGACCTGACTGCAGACCTGTTTTGCAACCTTGTTATGTGCCCTGGCTGGGGAATTGAACCTGCAACCTTTGGGTTCGCAGGCTGGCACCTTATCCACTGGGGTACCAGCCAGGGCAAAATCCAATATATTTTAATGACAGCAAAGACTCACACTCACAGTAGAAAGGATACAGGGTTATCAATGACAACAAAACCACACCAAATGTACGCACACACAGAATGAAAATCATACTTAACAGTAAAAGACTGAAGGCTTCCCCCCTAATATTAAGACAAGGATGCCCATTCTACCCACTTCCATTCAGCATTATACTGAAGTTTCTAGCTAGAGAATTAGGGGGCAGGGGAGAAGAGGAGGAAGGGAAGAAGAAAAAGAAAAAGAGGAAGGAAGAGGCAAAAACACATTCTGATAAGAAGCAAAACTATTATCTATTTGCAGTTGACAAGATCTTATAGATAATTCCAAAGAATTCATAGGCACAAATAAAGCACTAGAGCTAATAAGTTCACAAAAGTTATAATATACAAAAAATCAGTATATTTCTGAGAACAAATAATCCAAAATTAAAATTTAAGAAAATATTTATAACAGCATTAAAAATAAAGCACCTAGGATCAATTTAACAGAAGATGATACGTATATTGAAAACACAAAGTGTTGTTGAAAATAATTAAGACCAAAACAAATGGGAAGACATCCTAAATCCATGGTTTAGAAGATTAATATTGTAAAGATGGCAGTATTCCACAAATTTATCTACAGGTTCGATGCAATCTCTAGCAAAGTTCCTACTGCCTCTTTGCAGAAATGGACAGAATGATTCTAGAATTCATTCAGAATTACCAAGGGAACGAGAATAGTCAAAACAATATTGAAATTATAGAACGAAGTTGAAAGACTATACTTCAAATTTTGAAACCTACTACAAATCTATAGTAATCAAGACACTGGAACTTGCATAAGGATAGAGTCATAGATCAAAGGTTTAAAATTGAGGATCCAGAAGTAAATCCATCTATCTATGGTCAATTGATTTTTGACAAGGGTGATAAGACCAGTTGTATTACTTTCCTGTTGCTGCTGCATCAAATCATTGCAAACCAAGTGACCTAAAACAGGGGAAATTTATTTTCTCACAGTTCTTGAGGACAGAAGTCTGAAGTCAGGGTGTTAACAGAGTCTCACTCCTGTGACAGGATAGTTAGGAATCTAGAGGAAATTCCTGGGCAAGTGGAATGGGGAATCTGAGGTGAGAAAATTAAACAAGGCCAAGTAGAGCAACTTACAACCAGCTGGTAAATCAAAAGACCTCATCTCCCCTAACCAAGGACACTTAAGAGCAAATGGTTGATTCTTCCCCTCTCTAACCAGAGAATATATAGCTTAAATCTCCCTGGTCTGGGACACTTCTCCTTGCGGCTGTGAGATACCACAGTTGTTTGGGGACGGAAGGAGGGGAAACCTAGTAGCTGGCTACATGAAATAAGACCCCTAAGAAACACAAGATAAACAACTATCTGCCCTCTGCAGAGCTGAAATAAATCTTATTTTCCTTATCAGTGTCCCTGAACTAAATTCCTGTATTTTGGGAGACAAGAACCCAGATCAGTTCTGGATGGGGTTCAGTAGCAGTCAGAATCCGTTGTTTGCCTCCTGCAGTTTCTGGTGGTTACTGACTTCCTTGGCTCATGGCTGCATCACTCCAGCCTCTGTCATCATCTCCACACTGCCTTTTTCTCTGTTTGCCCATGTCATTCTGTTCCTCATTCAGGGTGGGGAAAAAGTAGGTTTCCAGTTGTTCATATGACAAATAATGCAATGATTAATAAAGAAAAATACAAGAGTAAACTATTTCATGTACTTACAATAGTAAAACTAGTTTTGTCCCACCTGGTAGAGGACTCACCTGGGAAATCCTGGACAATATCTTAAGATCCTTAATTATATACTCAAACATTCATTTTCTAAATAAATATTCAGAGGTTCTGTGGATTAAAATACGGACATTTTTGTGGGGTCACCATTTAATCCCCTACACTATTTAATAGGGAAAGAATAATCTTTTCAACAGACAACTTTATATTCACATGTGAAAGTGAATTTGGCCGCTTGCCTCATACCATATGTAGGGAGCAAAGGGGAAGTACATCTGTAATAAAGTCAACAATTAAAAAAAATAAAGTTCCAGATCATAAAATAATGAATCAAAACCATAAAATTTAAAGCTGAAAATATAAAACTCAGTAAAATACAGGCATGAATCTTTGTGACACTGGATCAGTCAATAACTTAGATATGACATCAAAAACAGAAGTAATCAAAGAAAAAAAAGAAATTGGACTTCTTCAAAGCTGAAACTACTTGGGTACTTAAGAACACTAGCAAGGAAGTGACTAGACAAAATCCACAAAGGGTTTTGGTTGCAAATTATGTGTTTGAAAAAGGACTTGAGTCCATCATATATGAGCATTTACAACACACTGTTAAAAAGATACATCACCCAAGTTAAAAAGGCAAATCATTTGAATAGATGTTTCTCTAAACAAACAAAAAAACCCCAGCACAAATAACAAATAAACACAGATGGTCACTATCATTAGGGAAATACAAATCAAATCCACAATAAGACACTATTTCACATGCTCTAAGTTAGTTATAATTTTTTGAATGAAAAACTAGCATTGGCAGGGATGTCAAGAAATTGAAATCTTCATAAGTTGCTGGTGGAATAGAAAAGTCAGAGACACCTTCTAAAATGCTTTGCTAGCCCCGGTTGCAAGCCAGGTCTCCAGCCAGGTCCATGGCAGGAGGCAGGTAAAAGGCAACTGTACCTTGATGTTTCTCTCCCTCTCTGCCTCCCTACCTTCCTCTCTCTCTGAAAATAATAAAATCTTTTAAAAAAAAATAATAAAATGATTTGCTAGTTCCTCAAGCAGCCAAACAGTTGCCATATAACCTAGGAATTCCACTCCTAGGATTGTACTAAGAGAATTAAAAGCATATGCCTATACATACAAAAGAAAACTTATTTATGAATGCTTATAGAAGTGTTATTCATAGCCAAAAATGTGAAAGCAACCCAAATACCTGTCAACTAATGAATGGATAAAATTGTGGTGCATCCTACAATGGAAAATTATTCAGCCATAAGAAGAAATAATGTATTGGCTAAAGCTACAATATGGGTAAACCTTGAAAATTGTGATAAATAAAATAAGCCAAACACAACACAGGACATTCAAATAGGAAAATCCACAGAAACCCAGTGGTTGCCAAGGCGTAGAGTATGAAGGGAATTTCCAGTGATCATTAAAGGCCATGAGCTTAATCCTGTGGTGATGAAAATATTCTAGATTTAGGTAGTGGTCATAGTAAATTCCTAAGACTCTGAGACCAACAAGGGAACTATATACTTTAAATGGGTAAATTTTATGGTATGGATTTCAAAAAATAGCTTTGAGAAAAAAATAAATGAACTATAGCTACCCACAATATGAGTGAACATTATAAAAGTGTTGAGTTAAACAACATGTTACAGAAAAGTACATGTAATAACTTTCCTTTTGGTAAAAAGGAAAATAAAATTTAGGAATCTTTCAGTGTGGGGGATAGCCCACAGGCCTATGTAAAACTAATAGTAATATTTTTGTTGTTAAGTATGGTGGTTGTATGAATGTTTATAATATGACTCTTACTGAACAAATACTTGTATGCTCTGGTATGCTTTGAATATTATATAATCAAAGCATAGAACTCATTTACTTTTTAATTTTAGGTGGCTGGGGAAGTACTACTTTCATCTAGCATCACTAACAAGAACAGTGGCATTAAAAGAAGATGACCTGTCAATTCACTGTCAATGCATGACATATGTCACCTTTGCTTCTATTAGTCACTCTGCCCACAGGTGATTATTTCTCTAATGATTACTTCTGAGTCACCAATCTGTTGATGTCTGGCCAGCTGAGTCAGGATTTGCGTTATTAAGAGTTGTAGGTCATCAAAAGTGAGTCATCTACTCACTTCCGGCATGGTTTATTTCAAAACTACCTTTCACCTTTTCTTAGCTAACATTAATTTGCCTATTATTTTACCTAAGCTTACATCATTGTTATGCCAGTTTAATATTTAAATTTGAATTCTCCTTAAGTCATGATGCCCTAATGATTCCCCATTTGTTGAATAAAAGCACTTCAGTTTATGACAAATTTACATATTGGACTAAAGCAACAATATCACGGCTCAGATTTCAAGTCAAATTGGCCTTTTTTGGTTCAAAGTATAACAGTCTTCTTGAAAAACAATTTTGTTGAAAGTAGGAAGGTAGGTTTTGTTTTTAATTCTAAAAGCTTCTCTTTGTGACTATCATAAGGGAGATTTCACAAAGAGGCTGCAGTAAGCCTTCTACATGATGGCAGGAGCCAAGAATGAAACAAGTAGGTTGAAAAAAGGAATTCAGAAATGAATGTCCCACTTCCCAGCCTTGGGATCAAACATCAACTGTACAAATCTATGAAAAGAAGATGGGACTTTGGCTATGTGAGTTTATAGATGCTCTCTAGCGAAAAGAATCATAAAATTGATAAAAATGACCAAACAACTACTTAAGGTCTTTGGAAATTGACTTGAGGTCAGGCAACAAATTGAGAAGCATTTATTAAAAACAAACAAACAATAAAACACTATAGTTTCAGTAAGAAGAGTGGTAGAGTCTGTGGCATTCGATCCAGAAACTGCTCTCTACCTTCCTGCCCACCCCCCACCCCACATTCTTCTCAATATTTCAGGTTTACTTGGGCTGGGCAAAGCCAAAAACAGGTTGTTGGCTCTCTTTTCCCCACTTTCTACCTCCTCTCTCCACCTTTGAGTTGTAAGGCAATGCTTTTACTCTGAGAGGACTCCCTCATCACTGGTCCAATGTTTCAGGACACCTATTCCAAGAGAGTACTGCTCCCACTGTATCTCTGTCAAACACAGCAAGTCATGAGCTAAAGGCCAAAGAGACTTAGGGTTACTGTTTCTCCCTCAACAGCTCCCCTCACTCTCCAGCATCTGCTCACAGGGCAGAAGTGCCATGCCAGTTCAGTTAACGCAAGAAGAATGCGGACTACCTTTTTCCTGAGCTCCTTGCTAGGACAAAGAAATCCCTCCGGGAGAAACAAACGATCTCTTCCCTCCAATTTAGCTCCAGAACAGCTAGCAGAGCTTCTCCTAAAAGGGAGGCAAGTCTCAAGGACTGGCAGCAGCGCTATAGCACTTCTTGAGGGGGAATGGCAGTATGAAACAGAGCGCAGGAATTTCTGCTAAAGGGACTGTCCCACCAAAAGTGATCATACCGGCAAACAAGCAGACACATTTGGATAGTAATAGCAAACAGAACAGTCCTACCAGAAATCTCACAAGGAAGGATATGAGGGAAAACGAGAGCCAGAAGGCCTTGATGAGATCCCACTCCTCGTGAGCAGCCTGGAAGGCTACACAGGTGCACTAGGTTGTGGAGCAATTGGACAGCAGTCCCTCCCTGTCTGCAAATCCCGCAGACCTGCAATCTTTTTGAAAGGGATGAAAGTCTTACTGGGTCAGGAGGCTCAAGCACAATCCCCAACCAGCCATTGCCTGAAGACTTCCCTATGCTGGCCCAGGAGCAACTTCTAGGATTCCACATGTAAACATTTTTAAGGAGAAGAAACATTCTAAGCACTGGTACCAGACATTGCACACTTCAGGATAATTAGACATCATGGAGCTAACCCAAGACATCTACTAAGCAAAGAATCAACAACACGCCCCAGACCGAACATCAGAAACTAGAGGTAATACACTACATAAAAGCTCTACTTTTTATGAAAAAACGAGACATGCAAAGAAACAGGTGTGTTACCCATACAGCAGAAAAGACAATCAGGAAATAGGTAATACTTTTGAGAGATTCCATGTGTTGGACTTAGCTGATAAGTACTTCAAAGATGCTTTTATAAATGTGTACAAAGAGCTAAAGAAGAGCATGCCTTAAGTTAAAGTAAGAATTCAAATACAAAATATTAATGAGGCTATATGAAGTAAAAAATTCAAGAGAATAGACTCCACAGATTTGACCTGGCAGAAAATGAATCAGAGAACTTGAACTTAGTAGAGATTGTCTACTGTGGAGCAGGAAGAAAAAAGATAAAAAATGAACATAGCCTCAAAAAATTTGAGGCATCTGTATAAGCAGCAGTATCCGTATAAGTGAGGGTAACAGGAGAGAAAAGACCAAAAAATTCAAAGAAACAAATGCTGAAAACTCTTCAAACATGACGATAAACTATCTGTACATCTAAGATTAAGTAGCTTCATTAGGATATACACAAAGAGAACCACTAGACAAATAATCAAAATGTTGAAAGCTAAAGACAGTCTTAAAAGAGGAAATTGGCTCACCACATTCAATGGAACGAAGTTTAATTCTTACATTATAAATTTGAACAGCAAAGTTACTTTATATTGGGTTGACCAAAAAGTCTGTTACTTTTCCCCAAATACAAGACATTATTTTTATTTTCACCAATTACTTTGATTTGGATATTTTGAGATGTCAGCTATCCTTTGCATGGTATAACACTGATTGTTCTCAATACCTCAATTTCATTGCTATCAACTTCAACTTGTCCACCCATTCATAGAACATCGTCCAGCGAGAAATCTCCAGCACAGAACTTTGCACACCACTCTGGATACATTCTATCAGTCACAGCAACTTCTCCATACACTGCACATTGTTTTGCATTTCAGTTGAATTATTACCTTTCTTGAAATAATAAAGTCTAATATGCTGAAGATGTTGTCTATTTTCTTTCATCTTCAATATTAAAGTGGCTACACAAAAATCCACTAATTTTGAATTTTTTTTAAATGCACGCTAATATGACAGCTGTCACAATACAGTCTAATGAAATTGCTTCCAATGATGTTAAAGACAATTAACCACCACTAGACATCTGAACTTTTTGGCCAATCCAGTAATTTTAGAAAACGATGTTTCTCACAGAGTGATCCAAGTAAGGGATTGTTAGGACACAGCTGTAGTGTGTTCTTGGGAGACACAGAATCAGTAACTGAAACTTTTTTTTTCCTCAAAAGTAAGCCTCATAGGTTTTATGGAAAAGTTTCAAGCAAACTCAATATGCAGAGCCAACCCCATATACAACTCTTTAAGGAAGATGAAAAGGAAAGCATATACCTTAATACAGTCCTTATTTCATTATACACAACTGGTGTAACTGTAATGCTTTTTCTAGTTGGAAATGTCCCTTTTTTCTTGTGAGTTTGAGAATGCATTAAAGAGCACATAGGTTTAAAATTATCCAGGGTGGGGAGGCCCTGAGTAGCAGTAATCACTATTTTACTAACAGAGACTAGGGCATGGAGCCCTGGGTCACATAGCTAACAGTAGTCAAGTTAGAATTCGAGGTCTAGTGGTCCCGTTCCAGAATTCATGCTCATATCATTGCTGAATGCTTAGTATCCACATCTGAATGGTGTCAATGTGGCATTCCTATTTGGGGGAGCTAGTTTACTCTAATTAGTAGTGATTTTATTGATTTATATTACATCTAAATTTTTATTACACATGAAATTACAGGCTGAATATTTCTATTATTAAGAAAGCTAAATTACTTATTTTTAAAGATTTTACTTATTATTTTTAGGGAGAGAGGGTAAGGGAGAGAGGCAGAGAGGGAGAGAGACATCAATGTGTGGTTGCCTTCCACCTGCCTCCAGCTACCAACTTGGCTGGAAACCTTGCTTGCAACCTGGTTATGTGCCCTGGATGGGAATTGAACCAGTGACCTTTGGGTTTGCAGGCAGGTGCCTTATCCACTGTGCTACCAGCCAGGCTCCAAGTTACTTTTGTTAAAATAAAAATTTGCTAGTTTAGAGTAAATCTACTTTATAACCAGTGCCATATGATGTAAAAGCACAATATTTTCTCCCCTGTGTTATTTGCACTGAGAAAAGATTCTGAAATAAATTTGAAGTACTTTAGTGCTGTCTTCAAGGCTATCTTTAAGTTAACACTAATTGTTTATAATTATAGGTGCCAAGATTCACTATAAATATAGTCTTAAAAATAATTTTAGAAAGTTGTTGGTTACCAACTGACCAAATAATACTCACGTTAAATGTTCTCTTATTCCAAGAAGAGTGATTTTGGCTACCCTTGGGACTGTTTCAAGTTCTCTCTGAAGCCACTAATTCTTAGGGTATTTGAAAACCCTTCAATTTCTTTTCTTTGCTATCCCTACACAAATTTGTTGTGACCACCTAGTGTAGAAACTCCTAGGATTTCCTCACTATAGAAATGACCTTACTGACCAAAGCTGGCATTTCATCTGCTATCTGAAGAGAATTTGGGGTGTTCAGTCACTGTTACTGTGCTGACACAATGAATTTCTACAAAATCATGGCCCCCTCATAAGTTCTTCAGATCCTGTTTTAGGATAGCTAGCCTAAAGAGATGTCACACGAAAGACACAAATATCAAGTTATAAAAGTAAAAGATGTGAAATTGAGAAAATTCAATTCTACCAGGAATCAAGTTGAAAGAATGAGACACCATTTTGTGAGTAATTTGCAAAGACCTTAAATAACATTAACCTCAAAGCGGTAGAAAAAAGTGACAACTCGATTCCCAGGCAAGGCACATAAACCAGGTTGCAGGCCAGCTCTCCAGCCAGCTCTGTAGCTGGAGGCAGGTGAAAGGCAACCATACATGGATATCTCTCTCCTTCTCTACCTATCTCCCTTCCCCTCTCTCTAAAAATAATAAATAAAATCTTAAAAAAAGTGACAACTAAGTAGCCTCATTACCCTGTGTTTGAATTATACACCCATCACTTACCAGTTGTTACTTAAAATCTTGGTTTTAAGTCTTTAACTCTTTTGCTTTCCTAATCTTTGAAATTGGCTAAATCATGTCTACCTCACTATTGTGAGGATGGAACAAATTAGCACTTGTGAATATGTTTATAACAGTGCCTGGAACATGTAAATAGCACCATAAATGTTACCTGGAACATATTAATACCACCATAGTATTACCTATTGGTAAAATAATTCCTACAAGTTGGCACATGCTTTCTAAGAATCAATTTGTTCCATATGTATCTAGGACATAAAAAGTACTAATATTTTTCATCTGATCATTCATCTTCTAGGGAAATGGTTACTAATTCAAATATATACAGTAACATTTTATTAAAAGAGTTTTGATAAATTGAAACTTAAATCTCCAACATTTGGATCAATAAAATTATGACATTTATTATTTCTAGCACAATTAAGGTCATTAGAATTGAACATGTACTACAGGCTTAGAAAAATAAAGACCTAATTAACCTTCCTGCCTTAAATAACAACTAGATAAAATGTGGAAAACTACTTTTCAGATAGTGTACAGATCACATAAAATACACAGATCAGGACTGTGAATCCGGAGATGATGAAAACAAATGAAATTGTAGTTGCCCCTGGTTACCTAGAAGCAATTTCCAGGCCATAGTGCAGTGAGGAAAAAAAAAAAACAAAAAAACCCTATTTTTGTGCACTGCTGCTGGGAATGGAAAATGGTACAACCCCTTTGGAGAACAGTTTGGCAATGTTATAAAATTAAATATACACTCACTGTAACATCCAGCAATTCTACTCTCAGAGATTTACATAAGAGAAATGAAAACATACATGCACTGAGTTATACTAAACTATTCCTAGATGAACTAATAGCACCCAAATAAAAATAACAAAAATGTTCAATTGATAAATGGATAAATTAGTTCATTTATATAATGAATTATTCATCAGCAATTGAAAAGGAAACTATTCATGATACATGCAGTATTATGAATGAACTCCCAAACCATTATCCTAAGTGAAAGGCATTAGGCTAAGACTATACACTGTACTTTTGCATTCATATAAAATTCTAGAAACACAAAACTATTGTGACAGAAAGCAGATCAGTGGTTACTAGAAATCAGGAGTGGATAGGAGATTGACTGCAAAAGGACACAAGAGAACCTTTATTTTGATGAAAATGTTCTATAAAATGATTTTTGATGACATTTACACAACAGTAGACACTTGTCAAAACAAACTGCAAGCAATTAAGCTTTATATGTAAATTATTCTTGGTAAAAAGGATTTAAAAAATAATTAGATATACAAAGTGTTTTAATGGCATGGGAAAAATTTATACAATGGTAAGGAATATTAACTACATAAAAATGCATTAAAAATAAAAATATGAACTACATTTTCCTCTTAATGTTGAATTATGGGTGCTTTTATTTGGGTACTTCTTTCAGTCATTTCCACATTTCCCTGGGAGATAGGTAGCTCTTTCATTCAAAGAAATAAAATATGTATCTGCCCCTTTATAAACTTTCAAGAGCCAGCTAAAGTAATAGTGATGGCAGTTTGGACAAAAAGACAACAGAAATCAGAAAGTCCAGAATAAACATGCAGTTGCATAGTCTCCTATGTTGGTACAGAATCCAAGACCAAAAGTAAAGGCCAAGGCCTCAGTGTTCTGTGTCCAACCAGCTCCCCACCTCACCACACTATACATTTTCTCCTAAGGGTTTTACTACCTCTTGGCTTCTGTGTCTCCCTGATACCTTAATGCAGACATCTGTGTGCTCCTCCCATCTCAGAATAATTTCTTGACAACAAGGATCAGAGAGTCCCAGCTACTGATTATTTGTGGTGATTTAAAACTGGAATCTAAAATATACAGCCACTTCTCTGAGGGAGGTGGAGATTAACCTCTGCCCCTTGAACGTGACTGTACTTAGTAACTTGCAGGTGACCAATAGAAGGTGGCAGATACGATCATGTGTGCTTGAGACCAGGTCTTAAAAGACATAAAAGACATTGAGGCTTTCTCCTTGTTGTCCTTCTCTGGAATCACTTGAGGGCAGGAAGCAGGTCACCACATCACTCAAGCGGCCCTGTGGGGAGGCCCATGTGAGAACCAAAGCTACCTGCTGTAGCTAGTTGGGGGGAGAAGCTTCCCACAATGCCAGGAGTGGAGTCTCTGAAAGGAAGCTGCAGGGCCTGCTAACCTCCCCTTATGCAGGTTCACTGCCATCTTGACTGCAATTCTGGGTCAGTTAAGCTCCCCCTGAATTTAAGTGTTTTTAGGCAGAAAGTTTTATGTAAGTTTGCTGTGCAGCAAAAATGTTTTCTATTTAAGGGGAGTTTTGCCCTAAGCTTTCTCATAGATGGACTGTTTAAAGCACCTGGGAAAAACAAAACAAAACACCCAAGGGTGTTCTCTTCAGCACGCACTCTGGGTCTGGAAATTTATTTCAAAGTGGGGATACAGACAAGAAAGATGCCTCTATTGAGATGTCCAATAGGGGTGGGGGACATTTGTCATTGTTAGGATAACTTACTCATTACCTTAAACAAATCAGAAATAATTATCTTCCATGTAAACAAGGCTCCAAAGGAAGAGAAGTTCATTTAATAAGGAATTTCAAAGAAGTCTAAGTTTCTTGAGAGTTGGTTTTAAGACATGTTTCTTTGGATTTCTCTATTTGCCACTGTTAGCAATATAAACCTAAGTCAGCCTTATAGAATATCTTTGTGCAGTGATTTTTAATCTAATTTTGGTCAAAGACTCCTTTGAGGATTTAGAATCTTTCTCCTGATAAATACAAACTGCCATAGTGAGTTTACAAATTCCCTGCTTCTTTTGGAAAATATTCCCTACCTAGCAATTGTGCCTAGTTACACTTGAATAATTCTAGTAGTAAGGGAGTAAGTAACTTGTGGTTGTCTGGTATTTCAAAAATCTGAAGGTTTCGAATAATATGGTTAGCTACATACTTAGTACTTCACTGCATATATTAACTACTCCTTTATTGATGACATTTTTCTTTGAGTGTTTTCTGTTCTCAAGGAAACTGAGCCTCCAAGTTCTAATACAGGTGTAGAGAATTCCCATTCCTATTCCAACTGATTTATACCTCCTGCAATGCACACCTATTTGATATAATTTATAAATTCTTGGCGTTAATACGAATTTATACTAGATTTCAAGAAAACCTTCATGATCAGTTCACCACCTTGTTTCTGTACATTTAGCTTTCTGGTCAATGAACCTTTTATTGCAGAATCAGAAAAGTAACTCAAAATAACAGGGCACATTGATCACAACCAGCAGCATATTTTCTCAAACAACAGACAACAAATTTATGTCATAGTAATGACATAAATTACTATGTCATTTACAGAGTAACATAGCAAGATCACAGGAGCACACAGACATGCTTTGATTTTATGTTAAACTGATTGTATTCAACTCCTAGTTCACCATAAACAGCCACAAACACTTTTTCTGTAGGTTAACCTCTTTACAGGTAAGAGATGCCTCAGATTAGCATGCATATGAAATGAATCTATCAGAAGTTTAAGTTGGATTAATACCGCTTTTACCAAGAATGAAAAAATAAAGTACTAAAACACCTCATTTGATTTTTGTTTGGAACAACAAGTTGGCAGGAACCACCTCAGCAGGCTGGCCCCTCACCTAGGGATCCAGGACAGACTATTATCCTAAGAATCCATAACTTACAAAAGAAAGCAAAAACAATGCTTTCCTACTTACTAATTGTTTCTACCAGCTTGTACCAGCTTGGATTCCAATGGAACTATTTTGGTTGGAACCCTTTTCATTGTTTGCCAATATGTTTCATAAGAATTTTACATTCAGATACATAATGAGATAATTGTGATATTAAATAACTACTGACTACAGCCAGAACAAAACAACATCTTTCATACAATATATATTTTTACTGCTTCAAGATTATATATATATACATATATACATATATATGTATTCCCATTCCAATGAAAGTTGTCTTATTTCTTTAGCTTTAGAATATAAAACAAAAGGAAAGTTCTTACACAGATACTTGACAGAGGCTACTAAAGTGAGAACAACAACAACAAAAAATGACCACCACCTCAAACCCCCTCTACAGCCACAATTATGTTTTCCTCCTCAGGTGGAAAGAAAAAAATAGAATTTAGCTACCATAATACAAGTTAAAGAATACCACACTTAGGATATACTTAAATAATTAAGATTCTTTATCGGTTTGACAATATACAATCATAGTCTCTTCTCCTAAAAGACTCTTGCCTACAATTGTATTTATTTCTTGTTAAGGTGAAATATCACTCATCTTCAAACAGATGTGAAATAATCCTTATTGGCAGGAAACAGATGCGAAATAATCCTTATTAGGTACTTTTGACATTCGTGTTTTAACACTGTGATTAAACCAGGTGGGAAACATTTTTTCTTTCTTAAAAAGACAGCAAGAGAAGGAAATAAAACACACAGGGCACAACCAGGCACTTTCAGATTCTAGTTGCCATAACAACTTGAGTCAGCTTCCATCATTAAATCATCTTTTGACCACAATTAATGGATATTTTTGGTAACAAGTAAAAGATTATTTCACTTAATTATTTTCTATTGAGGAATCCTTCTCTTTTTGAAAACAGCTCATTGCCTACTTCATTAAACAAAAGCAGAGTACTATAAACTCCCCCTCAAAACTATAAAGTACCAGGTTCCCCAAAGAAAGCTTGGCTATATTACATTGCACTTTCACAGACTTTTAATGATATATATAAAGGGTATTTTGTTTCCATGAAAATTAAATACTTCTGGTGACTTTACAATGTGAGAAATGATCCATATATTTTTCTCTGTTTCAATAGGCCAATTCAGAAATTGTTTATGATAACACCACCCAAACATATTGCAGTAAAATGCTTTCCTTCCGGCCTCTTTAGTCTATTGTTTAATGTCTGGTCTGAACACATCTGGAAAACAGTGAAGCCAGTGGGAAGTGTGAGACGCTGGTATCTTGCTTCCTAGCAACAGCACTTGGGGGAAAATAGGCTCATTTGTCAAGTGACCCCAAAGCAGGAAATCAGGGGGCTCTAGGGAATGATAATAGCATATGCAAGGTGCAAAGCACAAGTTAACATTTACCTTTCCAAAGTGGAATATTCCATGTCCTGTATAAACAGCATGCCCAGAAAACTGAAAAGTTGTTGAAAAAGCCGCCTACGCTCAGGGTAGAAAATGTCTCACACTTCAGGGAGGAAGGAGGGCCAATTTGTGTGTCCAATTCATTCACAGATTGTTACATTGGTGAAATATCATCAAATATTTAGAAAAGTGAAATAAAAACAGACATTACAGAATACAAAACCAAATTTTAAAATAATGAGCCAACTAACATCATATCTTCCTGATTAACTTGTCCAAATGTTTCTGAACACTTACCCTCCACCTTCAGCTCAGACCTCAGGAGCAGGAAACAGCGCCCAGGACAGCAAGAGTGAGCAGCCCACTGCACTTTAAATAGCTCTTAAATTTCTTGAGGGTCAGAGTCACCTGGAGGCCTATTAAATGCAAACCCCATATCCCTATGCTCAGCCAGTCATGTTCAAGGAATCTGGGGTGGGTAATTAGCAATGAAACTCACAGGTGATGCCCATGTAAGATCAGCAGTGCTAGAGAAGACTTGATTCACTGTATCATATTATTGTGCAATACACTCCACTGGGCATCCATTATACCACAGCCTAAAAATCCTGAGCTCTTGAGAGGGTAAGTTTACTCAGGAGGAGAGGCAGGAAGCTTTGAAGTTTTTTATTGTTTCAACACAAAAGGTATATGCCATAGCTTCAATCACAAAATTCTTCAAGATCTCCATCATTCCTCTACCTTTACGAGTTTGTTTTTCTTCTACACCACTGATCTATAAGGAACGTGGGCTTCAGCTGCAAGGAATGATGGGTAGATGGATTCCAACAGGGCCAGAGTTCTCCTGGTCTTAGTGTCTCCACCCTCTTATTCCTTGTGCCTGGACTGCATTTCTCTTCACCTCCATTCCTCTCCTTTCCTCTTATTAATTTTTTTAAACAAATGTTTCTGGCCTCGCAACTGATAGGATTTTAATATAAGGTTTAAATAAGATAATGCGTTCGAAGGGCTTCATAGGGAAAATCTCACATGACAAACTTGGTGATGAAGGTGGTGGCAACAAGAGTAATGTCAATGAGAACAGGTTACATGCAGACTAGAGTATCTAACCCTTTGTTCTGTAACTACTAATATTTAAGTCATCAAAATTAGACTGAAGATTCACTGTAGGAATGTTTTTTTTATTATTCATTATTTTTTAGAGAGAAGGGCAGGGAGGAAGGAAGAAAGAGAGAGAAACATCAATGTATGGTTGCCTTTCACTTGCCTCCAGCTGGGGACCTGGCTGGAGACCTGGCTTGCAATCTGGTTATGTGCCCTGACTGGGAATCAAACCAGTGACCTTTGGGTTTGCAGGCTGATGCCTATCCAATGAGCCACCAGCCAGGACTGGAATTGTGTTTTTGACATCAACATTTCCGTTACAGAGAGTTCTCTAGGACACAGTAATGCCTTAATATGTTTACTGACAGAATGATAAGAACCTGTAGAACTCCTGACACACAACTATACATAACCCTATTTTTTCACTATTTCATATTATACCCTTTAAAATATCCCTTTTTCTAGCCTCCCCATAACAGTTAAAAAGAAAAAAGAAAAAAAAGAAGAAGATAACACTCCCTTTCTGTCATTTTAAATAATCCTTGGAAAAAAACCAATGAATTTATTTGTTCAGTTAGATCATTTCCGACTTTTTCAAAGTATCTCAGGAGTCGTTGTTGGGATAAATGGGGCCGGGGGCTGTGACAGTGTGCAGGTGGGTCACTCAGATCTCCCCTCAGGAAAGAACTTGCCTTCAGCTGCAAGTAGTCTCAACTTGCAACTCAAGGCCGCAATCCTTGGGCAGCCCCCCTTCAAGGACCCAGAGTAAAAGAGGAGCGGGGCTTTGCTGATTTTTCTGCCTAATTCAGGATTCCTCTAATGAAGACTTTATTTCCCCTTCCTCTAGAGCTTCACCTGAACTGGCTGGGACTTTACGATCTGCGTCCTGACGTCAGCCTCATCTTCCCAAGCAGGTTCCTTCTGCGTCATCTTTTGCAGCTGCCTGGTCAGCGGAAGGCTCTGTCCACCCAACCCTGCGCCTCTAGCCCCTCATCGTTCCCAGGTGTTGCTCGTTCCCTGTGCACGAGCCCACCTTGTTTCATTGCACGTTGCTTCGTTGTGCTTCGCGGATGTTGCTTGTTTTTACAAATTGAAGGCAAGCCCGTGCACCAGCAGAAAAACGATGACTGTTTATTGTGATACTCGCCACGTGGTGGTGGTCTGGAGCAACACCTACAATATCTGAGATATGTCTGGACTTGCAACTTCAGCTCAGTGTTTTCTTCCTAATGGCTTAGGAGCGTGAACATACCAAATGATGCTCTTGGCTCCTCAAATGGATATTAAGCCTTGACTCAGATTGGGGTCCAAATTACGAAGAAACTTGGGCAAGATGTAACGAGACCTGCTGAGCATGTCTCGCGTTTATCTGAGATTCGGCACAGAGCCGGGCAATACTGTCTCCCACCCACGGAAACTCACTCTGTGCCTTACCTCTCAGCGCGTTTCTATCACTACTGCCATTTCAACTCCTCTATTTCTATCTTGCTTTTCCCCCGTTGTGCATGTTTCTGATGCTTTCTAACTGCAGGAGCAATATTCACGATCACTCTTCATCTTGTTTGTATTCAGAGAATCAGCGCAGCCTGTGTTGGTGTGTGAAGGCAATTTTAGGTGCCTCCTTGATTACATAAATAAATACTGCACAGCTGACAGTACTAAGAAACAGCTACGTTATTTTTATATACAGACAAGAGTTGTAGCTACATCCACTGGGAAAAGATCCGTTTATTCAAACACCTAGTCATAAATTGTGAGGCAGGTTTGTACTAAATCAGTGGTTCTTAGTCTCTTTTGGAGTCTCAGATAAATGAATATGACACAGAAACTATAGGCTCAATCCCTACATTAAAAAAAAAAAAAAAAAAACTATGAAGAGTTTAAGATATTTGTTCTATTAACTATCATCCTAGCACTTTAATATACTAGGGTAATATTTTGCTACATGAATGTTTTTCACTCATGGTTGCAAGTTTCTAATTAATGTGGTTTATGGAACAGTCCCTCAAGTGCTAGCCACAATGCTGTCCTTTTCTGATATCAACAAAGAGTTCTCTAAGTAGAAACCAAAGTTCTGCCCCTGCTCTAACTTTCCCAGGACCTGGGCTTCATGCTGCTCTGCTTGGGTCTTACCTACATGGATGTACCCATTCACTGTGACTTACAGTCACTGATGTGCTTCTCTGTGCAGAGGGATCAGAGATTTGTGCCACAATTAAAATATTTGGGGGGATTCACAGGCTCCTTGGAGGAGCTGATGAGAGCTATGGACCCTTTAGAAATCTACATCACGCATTCACACAACATTTTGTGCATGATATGAGGAGGCCTTTAGACATTCCAAAGCCCATCGAAGAGTCTATGAACCCTAATTTTGAGGATCCTGCTCTGTATTAGGGAAATTGTTTTTATCCTATGGCATTCAGCGAATAGAATCAGAGGCAGCAGAAGAGAACATGGGAGCAGTCTGGAAGGCACAGTCACCAAGTTCTGACTTCCTGATTGATGGATATTCAGACATTTACTCTGGGAGAGACAAGTCTCCATTTTCTCTTCTCAAATATGAAAGAACAAACACAAATTGGCTCAGTGTGGGTCTCAAGATGAGTTACAAAATTGCAATTATGAGAACAGAATAGTCCCTTAGGCCAGCCCCTTCTCTCCAGTGAGAAGGTAGAACTTAATAAACTTTGAGAGTACCATTTTAAGAATGACACTGCTTCTGTTAAGGGGCTTTTCTGCTATAAGTGCAGATAAAATTTGATCAGAGATTTGCTTAAAGTAATTCAAGGAAGGTGAAGGTACATATATAGGGTGTGCACAATCAATTGGCAAAATTTTAGTAAAATAACATACCACAAAAGTGTTATATTTGGAAATAAATTTATTCTTATATATAAATATATAAATGGCATTATTTTAAAAATTGTTCAAAAGTCTCCATTTGCTGCAATAATAGACCCATTCGACTTGAAAATCTTGAGCACACTCTAACTTTTCTTTATCCATAGACATCAACATGTTTTCAATCTTAGCTTTAACAGCCTCTTGGTTGAAATGAGGTTGTTTATTAACTTCTCTGTCACAAATGCTGCATACATAATAGTCTAAAGGATTTACATCTGGTGAACTAGGTGGCAAGATTTCCTTTGACCAGAATTCAGGAACATTGACACTGAGGAATTCTTGCACCTTTTTGGCATTCTGTGCTGGTGCACCATCATGTTGGAAGATAAAATGATGTCCATTTGTGACTTGCTTCATCTATGGTACAACTACTTCTCTCAAAACATCAAGGTAGGCATCCTGGATCTTCATCGATGATCTCCTGGATTCTGCGTACAATGTCTGGACTTGTGCGATGCTTGCGTACCTTATGCATTTTCCTTGTTGGTGTGGCAACATCAGGATCAGCATCATACAACTTTTTTTTTTTTTAATTTAATGTTATTGTTGTTGTATTATAGCAATCCTTTTTTTCCTCCTCTCTGTCCCCTTTCCCACCCACCCACTCCCCACCAAAGCCAATACCACTTGTCCATGTCCATGGTTCCACCTTGCTAGTTCCTTGATTAAATTACTCCCTTTCTTTGCCTGCTTCTCTCCCCACACTCCTCCCCTTTGCCCAATGAAGGTCTATTCATTGTATTCATGTATCTGGTTCTGTTTTGCTTATTTGTTTGTTTTGTTCATGATTGTCCTGTAATGGGTGAGGTCATATGGTATTTGTCTTTCACTGACTGGCTTATTTCACTAAGCATAATACTTTCCAGTTTCATCTATGTTGTTGCAAAGGGTAGGAGTTCCTTCTTTCTTTCTGCTGTATAGTATTCCATTTTGTAAAAGTGCCAGTTTTTTGATCCAATCATCCACCGAAGAATCATACACTTTCTTTATGTTGTCAACTATTCATAAAGGGATGTTATTGGTCCATAATTTCCTTAGTAGTTTGCCCTGCACACAGTGCAGAAACTATGGTTGCTATAACATTGTATTCCTTGGACATGATGGTTGCTTTCAGAATTCAATACTCTATATCTGAAACAATGATGTTAAATCATAACCTTAGAAACATAGTTTTTCAAAATAAGAAGCACGTGAAATAAAGGGATGCAAAGTTTTTGCCAATGGATCACGTGCACCCTGTAGATGAAAGAAAATTGGTCATGAGTGCGTAAGTACCAACGTTGAGTGATGAGTTTTTTATACTATTTCCTTTACTAATATACATGTTTGACTTTTTGTAATAGAAAATTAAAACCAGAGAGAAGGGACTGTCATTGTTTATTTCAAAGGAAAAGGCAAGTCCAGATAAAATAGAGAAGTAGAAATAAATAGGCTTCTTTTCTTTTCTTTTTTTTTTAAATTTTATTGTTGTTGTATTACATCCATCCCCTTTCTTTCTTTCTTTCTTTCTTTTTTTAATATAAGATTTTTTAATCTATTATTTTCAGGGAGAGGGGAAGGGAGAGAGGCAGAGAGGGAGAGAGACATCAATGTACAGTTGCTTTTCACCTGCCTCCAGCCACAGACCTGGCAGGAGACCTGGCTTGCAACCTGGTTATGTTGCCCTGGCTGGGAATCAAACCAGTGACCTTTGGGTTCACAGGCTGGCACCTTATCCACTGTGCCACCAGCCAGGCCTTAAATAGGCTTCTTTTCAATCACTGGAATGAAGGGATTTTCTACATCCTACTTTGATGTTGTCTACATGATTGCTATGTCTTTTTGGTTCCCGTCTTCATCTCAGAAGGCCCCCCTTGATGATTTTTTATTCATTCAAGGAGGTAATGAAAAAATAATTTCAGAATGGCAAAATAATATTAACTGGATTAAAGCATAGCATGTATTACCATCAACGGGTGGGCTCCCTGTCCCCTCTGCTTCAGGGCTGACAAATGAGACAGGACTTTCAAGATACACAGATAGGAAGCAGCTTGTTCTCTGTTTGCAGCTTCTCACACTACCTATGGTCTTCCCTGTCTTCTGGATCCAGCCAACCCAGGCAATTAAGAACATAAACACCAACTGTGGCCTAATGGCTCGGTTGGTCAGATCATCATCCCACTATGCCAAAGTTGTGGGTTTGACCCCCTGGTGGGGCACATACAGGAATCAACCAATGAATAAATGGAACAACTCTCTCTTTCTCCCCCAGCCTCACACATGCTCTCTTTCTCTCCCTTTCTTCCTCTAAAATCAATAAAATAAAAAAAATTTAAAGAACACAAATGTCAGTGGGTTAACACTGATCACACATCATGTCATTAATGTGAGCCTCAGTCTCTTTACCTTTAAAATGAGGACAGTTGCAGGCCCATCTACCCAATAGAACTTTTTTTAACCATAAATTAAATAGTTAAACAAGTCAGTGAATATAACAGCTATTTGTCAGTGCTAAAGGCATTTGTTGAAAACTATGTTTGCTGAAGTGTTTCCCCATGGGATCTCTGAGAACACAGAGGTCCCTATATCTGATGCAGGGCTCCTTCAAAATAGCTCCACTCCACTCTGTTCTTGTCGTGGGGGTCTGAGGAGAATTTCCATAGAAAAGAGGGTACTGTTGTTAACAAAAATATTGAAAAGTATTGATTTCAATCTGTATGTTCAAGATAAGGTGAAAAGCTGGGAGCTACTGCCAAATGAATACCAGTTAGGAGATAAAATATCCCTGGATCATGGATCTTGCCAATAAAAAATATGATTTGACTTGCAATATATATCTATTTGTGTGAATATATGTATATACATGTATATGGGGGAGATTTAAATGTATACACACATGTATTTGCTAGATAGAGAAGCTGAGTTAACAAAAAATATTCAGGAATGCATCCATTAAAGGCAGCCTGCTGGGCTAGAGTTTCTCAGGAGAGGGTGAATCATGAAAACAGCAGTGGACACAGAAAAGTAACCAGATGACCTGGGCTTGAATCCTGACACTGGCATTCAGCACAAGCATAGCTGAACAAACGTTGATGTGTTTCCTCAACTGTGAGCTATTAAAAATGATACTTGCCTTATTGTGAAAACGAAATGAAACCCTTAAACACCTAGTCTTCCCATAAGAGACCTTAAAAGATCACTGCTAGGATAACTTTGCTTCCCTTCAGAAACTACTCTATTTCTTCTTTTTCAAATATCAAGAATTATGAAATCATTTATGCCTTTCATTTTGCTTCATCTTTGGAAAACTCTGAGTCCACTTTGAAGCCCTGCAGTAACAATGAGGTTGACCCTTACAGTCGGCACATTTGTAATCTTTCTTTCTCTGTGGTTGAATTTCTACCTGTATATGGATTTTCCTTGACCTCAATTTTCAATGTTATTACCAGTTGTTCCCAACTCTTTGTGGAGCAAGGCAGCAGAAGTAGAGAGGAAGAGGAAGGAGGAGGGCTGGAGAGCATGAATCTAACACCCCCTCCACCACCATATATGGCTCAATAAGCATGTGTAAAAAGAGAAGTACAGTTTGATTGGTCTGGTTCTCCATAGCTTCTGGGAACTACTGCACCCAAGTGTCTAACTGATATTGCTTTATATCTGTAAGCACCTCTACTTTCCCAAGATGCTGTGCCCACAATATGAGTATATCACTGGTAACACCATTCACTATGGGGACCCTTTTTTGGCACTTTCTGGGAGGTACCAGTGAGGGTTGGGAAGAACATAGTTTTTCTCCTTCTCTCTCTCTTTCTCATCACAGTTTGGTTTATTAAATATAATACATGAGAGCCTTCTATAAACAACCAATCTTTGCTAGCGGTCACATAATTTATTTATATACCTAGAAATATTCCTGTAAAACATCTCTATCCTATAGATGGATAGATAAATGGTAAGTGATAGCTAAAAGAAAAATCGTCTAGACTGCAGAGGAATTTAATAATTCAAACTTAGTACAGACAGCCTGAAGATAGTTAACATAGATAGTATTGATTGTATCAAGATTTAGTACTATGGGGAAAAAATCTCATAAAAAACCCAACATTTTGCTCTCACAAGGTTGAGAGAGGGGTAATTAAAATAGAAGAAACAGCAGTCTTGTTCATATAAAATTTTACACATTTTTCAGGACTAAAATCATTGTCTCCTAAGAATTTATGTTTGGTAACAAATTTAGCTTCTGAAAAACCACAGAACAATTTTCTCTTCCTGAAAAATCAGAAAAGCTCTGTGACCTCAGACAGAAACATGCTCCAGGTTTGTCCCCCTTGTTTTATGGTCCTGGGAAGATGCCAGCTTTAGCACCTTGTGACAGGCCAGCCAACAGGGCTGTGGCATTTCTGCAGACGCACTGGTTCCTCCACAGAGAGGCTGGATATTACTTTGGGGGGAAAGTAATGAGGACATCTTCTGCTTATTTCTCCTTTTTCCCCCATAGACAACCTTTTCATTGAAGTTTCAACTCTTGCTTTGATGCTATGGCTTTGTAATTTACATCTTTGTCCCTAACTATCTTTTCTCCTGAACCCCAGACCCAGGATTTTGAGCTATGCAGAGAGCACCCGACTGGGGTGTCCTGACAGTGTGCCACACGTAGTTTGTTAGAAAATAAACTCCTCCTCCCTGTCCTCCTTCCCCCAACTATGTCATTAGGTAATTGATGCTCAGAAATGAGTCTTTCATCTCCTATTTTTTAATCAGAGAATCCACGTGGCTATCCTGCAGACTTGAATTCAGGGAAGAAGCCGATGGGACTAGTAGAAAAGCCTTTTTTTTTTTTTTTCCCCCAAAATTTCCCCAGATTAGAAGTGATGAGCTTTGGTTAACCAAAATCCCAGTGGTAAAGGGGTTTTGTTAAGGACTTTGATCAAAACCTAGCTATTTCATTCTCCACTTATTCTATATTCAATGGCAGACACTGGCTGCAAATCTTTGTTACTTTTATGGTTAGGTAATTTTCTCTAGGGAGATGGCAGTCCAGGGGAAGAATTTCATGTGCATTAGCAAGGCTGACCCTATAGGGTATGTTTACACTAACACTATTAGTTGCTGGATAAAATCTGTAGGGCTCAGAGCAGGAATTAAGATTTCATTCCAGCTAACACTTTTTCTGGGTGTGGTTTCAATGAAGATTTTTAATGAATGAGCTGTGATTTTGAAGCAGGTGAAGTGCTTTTTCACATGTGCTAAAAGTAGCAACATGAAAATGAAGGAAGCAATGTGTTTGGGCTCATATTTATGCACTACAGATATGAATTGTTTTTACTTCAACATTGAGAAACTAGTGATCATTTGCTCTTATTTAAAAATAACTAGTAAATACCAGGTTGCAAGTCAGGTCTCCAGCCAGCTCTGTAGCTGGAGGCAGGTGAAAGGTAACCACTCTGTCTCTCTGTCCCCATCTCGTTAAAATAAATAAATAAATAAAATATTTAATAAATAGTATTTAATAAATAGTAAATAGAAGTCATTCATCAAGCATGTTTTATTTTTCCTTTTAATTACATTTATTGGGCTGGCATTGGTTAATAAACTTATATAGGTTTCAAGGGTACGATTCTATGATACATCATGTGTATATTGCATAGTGTGACCACCACCCAAAGTCAAACATAAAGTAATTTTTTAAACAAGAAATTTAAAAAATATTCTCCTCAGGAAAGTCATTATTTTTTTTTGAAGGCTCCAGCCAATAATCTATAATAATAATTTGGTAGTTCATTCCTTTGAGAAATATTAAATTATGTTTCTCTATCATCAGAAGATTTGAGAGTCTATGAAGATCAATTGTATAATCTTCCAGCTCCCAGATATTCCTGTCAGGCTAATATCAAATTAAAATACCCTTAAAGGGGAGAAACCAGAGAATGAAATTCAGACTTGGTTGATGTATAGCAGGGGGTTATCAATCAAATGTATAGATAAATGTGAAATTTAATACGCACTCTCACATATCTGCAGGGTTTTTGTAGTATTGTTAATGGTATTATATCCTACTTCCCTACTTGTTAAATTCCTCTACCTCATCTCCATCTCACCATGTAATTTCAACATCATCAGCCAAATCTGTTTGCCAGGTTTGAAATCGTATTTATAATGAGTAAACTTAGCCCATGCTTATTCCTTAGCCAGTGTGCCCTGCTTTCAGGGGTGTGCATTTGAGAACAACAGCATCATTTCCCCACATAAAGTGATGGGCTGTGGGACAGGGCAATTGCATGGGATGGTTCTCCTTGGAATTCTTGTGGACTCTGCTTTTGTGTAGAGTTAAGCTTTATTTTTATTTCCTAATCTGTCTCTTTGTTCCATACCTGAGGCACAATTAAATCCAAACCATGCCTCCTCATATACTCTGTAAAGCCAGAGGGAGTCGGTTCAATATTTCAGTATATAATGTCTATCTCATACATATGAAGCACCAGTTATGCCTGGTTTTCTAGGACCTTGGTGTGATAACAATGTTAACATTAGCTGGGCTTGAAACATCTTTTCAATGCACATAATGTGACTTATAAAGGGATTACTAACCTAAGGCATAAAAGAGCCCCAATTTCTTTCTACCTGTGCAAAACAAAATGTAAAGTCCCAGTTTGGGGTTGGGAGCAGAGCTAGTATCAGTTATGGGAAGGATACTGTAGAGAATAGCTGGAAAGGTATAAAGGTTATGCCCATCAGTATAACACACTCAAGTGATTAACAGTACCTACAAGAGATTGATGGTACCAAGAATTGCTTTACGAAGAGCAAGCAGATACTAAACAGGGAGTCTAGTGAGCAAGAGGGAACAAAGGTTAATGATTCAAGTCCATTCAGGGGCCCTGGTGTTGCTAGCAAATAGGGAAGAAGCTTTTGTATCAGAGAGATACAGTTGAGCAAGTAGCTAAAATTCATTTACTCTGAAACCAGGCAGTTCGCTTTCATCTAGAACAGTGCTTTTCAACCTTATTCATCTCATGGCACACATAAACTAATTACTAACTTGTGGCATACCAAAAATATATATATATTTTTTGCTAATATGACAAAAATAGGTGTAATTTTTGATTGATTTACAAGGTCTGTCCTGAAAGTATTGGCTATGCAAACAGTTTTAATTATATTAACATTAGATTGATTTGGGACAGGCATTGTATAAAAAAAATAATAGTAATTACCTACCCTTTTTGCTCCAAAGTGACTTTTTAATAAATCAAGTGTCTATACTTATATATAAGGATTCTGGTACCAAGAATTAACCACAGGTAATGAAGGATGGGTGTCTGTAATGCTGCAAAAGTTTGCCAGTAGGCAACAAATATGTAAAAATATACTGTCCAAATTGATAGTGTATGTCCTGGGCCAACCTGCCCCAGCTCTGCCATTTAGCTGTGTGGCCTGGACAAATTATTTAATTCCAGTGGGCCTCGGTTTCTTCCAGGGTGCAAGTAATAATGGAGCCCACATCGTAGGGCAATGAGGATCAAAACAGTAAGTGTAGGGGGAGGAAGAGGCAAGGGAGGGGAGCAGTTTAGATAAGAACCTAATATAAAGGAGTCATGGACATGGACAACAGGTGGGGTTGACTTTGGGGGAAATGGGTAGGTGGGGAGGGGGACAAAGGGGAGCAAAAAGGGGATGGATGTAATACAACAACAATAAAATTAAAACAAACAAACAAACAAAACAGTAAGTGTAAAGCACTTAGACTGTTGGTAGTAATATGATAAGCATCTAGTAAGTTTTGGCCATTAGCTATTATTGGGTACAAACTGAGGTAGTAGCTTTGTGGTCCTGTCTGTGCTATTTTAATTTATTGTGGTAAAAACTCTACCCTCTGGCCCTGGTTAGTGTCTCAGCGGATAGGCACCAGCCTGCAAACCCAAAGGTTGCTGGTTCAATTCCCAGACAGGACACATAACCAGGTTGCAAGCCAGATCTTCAGCCAGGTCCATAGCTAGAAGCAGGTGAAAGGCAACCATACATTGATGTTTCTCTCCCTCTCTGCCTCCTCTCTCTAAAAATAATAAATAAAATCTTAAAAAACAACAACAACAAAAACTCTACCCTCTGGCAGCAGGAGAGAACACATGACCCAAGTTAGGACCAGCAGAACATTCAAACCTTTTATCTACAGTGACTGGTTCAAATCAGCCACACGATCCAAACCAAGACAGACAATTTTTTCCTGATGATCTGTCTACCTGCATGAAATTGGTAGGGAGTTTTCTTTTCTCCCTTTTACGAGGCTAAAAGGATGTAACCTCAGAGTTGCTGGTGTAGATACCCCTTACTGTGTGGAAAAAGATCCTATCATAGGTAGTGGCAGAGAATGAAAACAACATTCAGAGAAAAGTGGAGACAAGAAATGAGAAAAAGAAAAAAAACCTGGACAGTGGTTGAGTCCCTGCATTCAGTTATTCTGAGGCCAAATTCTGGCCCCTCTCTGGCAATGGTGTGCACAAAATTCCCTTCTTTTTAGGCTAAGGTGCACAAGGGTTTGTTTTGTTTTTGTTGCTTACAACAAAGGGTGGTTATTGAGTACACAGAAAGTTGTGTGCTACATATCCTTTAAGATTAAAATAGAGACATATGTGTAAAATGCATGTGGCTATGCTTATCAAGGAAATATGAGCAGAAGGTTAGTACAGTCTCTATTTCAGCTATGCATTCTACTACAATAGGGTTTGTTCAATAACCGAAAGTTCTAGATTCTTCAAGGTGCTCTTAATAACTATTTCCTTACTCAGTTCAAATCCTGGAGGCCTGAACTTTGGATTTTCCCCCCTCCAACAGTGATCCAAAATATGGCAGATAGTGTTCGCATTCTAACGTTCTCTTTCCCTTTTAAGGAAGATGAGAATGATGGGAAGAAAGGCAAACTGGAATGCTGGTCTATTGTACCTTCTGTCTTGTTATTTTCAGTGGTGACATTCTCTTGACTACTAAGTATGTGATATATTTCCTGCCAGCATTGTCAAACCCACAATGTCTACTCAGATCCTATTAATTGCAACTGAGAGAGCTATTAAGTCACATAAAAATAGTCATAACTGTCTCCCTTGCATCAAGTCAAACAAAATGTAAATCAATTTTATTAAGTTAATTCATATAATAGTGATGCAAGAAGAGACAAGGGGCTATTGAGAAAAATTTAGTGCACTGAGGGTCAGAAAACCTAAGGCTGAGTCCTCCCATCTATTTGTAGTTTTGCCCTCTGTCAAATAGCAGTAACTCTTGGGATCCCATTTACTTGTGTGTAAATAGAGAGGTACAGACTTAAGGAGCCTCACACTTGATCATACATGGCTAACGGTAGTATATGTCACCTTATTGTGCAATCTCCAAATTTCATTCTCCCTAAAACAGATGGAGTTGGGATAATATAAATACACTGTGGAACAGGAAATCTTACAGAGTCATTCCCCAGCAACTTTCTGACATTTCTATTTCAGAGTAAGGAAAAAGTAAAATTCCTCTTAGTCAGAAAACTTCATTTCATAAGGTCTAGGCAAAGTTCATATTTCTTCAAAACTTGCTCATCAAACTTGGCTTGGTTCAACCATAAAATGATAAAGACTGAGTTTATTATTCCTGTTGGTAATAATTACAGTTTGGGAAGAAAAAAAATGTGGGATGAGAGAGCAGGATTAAAACCTTTGCCTTAAGATTTGGGAAAGATACAAGGAGCTGAAACGAGGGGTACCCAAGGTTTAGAATTGGATCCCTGGGCCTGCAGTGATGAGAAAGCCAATTGGCAACATGTCTGTGGGTTGATATTCTCTGGCATGAAGTTATCCTGAGTGAACCTAAAGCTAAATAATTCAGCCTCAGTATTGGGAACAAAGATTAAGAGACAACTTTGGTTCTGCCAAGCATCTCCCTTACTTTGCGTATCTGAAACAAAAGAAGAGATGAACAACTTGGGACAACAGAACCACAGCTGTGTCAAGTCAACTGCCTTTGAGTCCTGATGTCAAATGGGTCTGTTTGTTATGATACATAGACATTATTCTCCACAATTGGCAAGTCAAGCAAAATGTTCTGCACAATAGGTTGGGTGAAATAAAGCTTGTTTTGCTTAGTTTGTTAGAAATCTTTCAAAGTGCTCAGAGGAACTGATCTTGGAAATCCTAGCCTCCCAAGCACAGATACTTCTTTAGAGCTTTGTTAGACCATGCATTAGCTATAATTCAGGACAGGCTCTCCTAGACCAGCTAAGCATTTTACAAATATTTGAACCACATGGTCTTCATTTTAGTTTTATCTCACTGTTTCTGGATCCACCAGCAGTTAGGATAACACCTATTAAATTTAAATAGCATTCTGAAAATGAAGCTGCTCACTATTTAGGACAGATATATGTACACGTAACATTTACTATTTTTTAAATCTGTATTTTAAGAATCAGAGCTAAATTTAAGTTATTAAACATAGTACAGTGTTAGGGAGATTCCTATTAGGTTGTCATTTCTTATGTGTTACATATGTCTTCATGCTTAGAAAAATCACTGTTCCACTGATTCTTCTAAATATCATACTATACTCAGCTCCAAGCACCAAACACCAGATGATAATCTTTGATCAAAAGTGATACAATCTGACCAGTTAAAACAAATAGGATAAGTAGACACTGACTCTTTATAAATTATTTTTTCTTTATATAAGGGGGAACTGGGAATGCATCTTTTTTTTTCTTTTTTTGCATTCTATAATAAATTGCTATTTTAAAGATTGATATTCATTTATCTATTAAAGATATTAAAGATTCCTACATTTTGTTGACATCAATTATACTGAAGAAAAAGAATTGCTAAGGTAAATTCCATAACCTTGTGGATAATCACCATGGTCTTGTAGAATAGCATATTAGCTGTAGCGGATTAAGTGACAGTTAAAAATATTGCTTAGAACCATTTGAACTCATTTCATTAGAAGATAAAAGCAGTATACTTTTAACACTGAAGCTGAAGGTTTTTTAATCAGGCGATTATATCTATGGCTATGTGACCTTTTTAAATAAAAGCAATGTAGGAAATTTGATTTTAAATGGTAGAAATATTGAGCTATCCAAGGAGAATTTGCTATAAGATCAAAGAGCAACAGGACTGAACAAACTGTAATTATTACAGAATAATTAGGCTCTATATTTTTACTACTTGATGACAGAGAGGGCAAAGTCACAAAAATATGCATTGGTTCTGCCTTTATACTTTTGCTCTTGTGGTTGTTTTCAAGAATGAAGAGCCACTCAGTTTATAACTGAAATATGAATTTAAGGAATTTAAGGAATTTCACTACTATTTTTATCTTTATAATACTAATTTAAAATAATTTCTTTTACACAAATTCCAGACTTTTTCATTAATCCATGTATGCTCATTTGTGATAGTATCACTTTTAAAATTAAAAAATAAGCATTTTGATTATCTTTTACTTATTTTAGCTTTATATAGAAAATGCTCTCTATAACTGGCCAACGTTTACAGTTAGTGAGCTGAGCCCTGGTCATGTGGATTAGTTGGTGGTTGTCTCAGGATTCCAGGCACTGAAAGGGTGTTGGTTTGGTACTTAATCAGGGCACATACTTAGGTTGCAGGTTCTGTCCCCAGTTGGGGCATGTATGGGGGGTAACTAGTTAATATTTCTCTTTCATATCAATATTTCTCTCTCCCTTCCTTCCCCTCTCTGTAAAATCAATCAAAACTTTTCCCCAGGTAAAGATTTTTTAAAATTAGATTTAGTAACCTAGAGTTCTCTAGTCCGAAACTGTCAGATTACTCCTATTTCCTGTACTCTTCCCAGACGCTGTAGACCCACTGCTGGGGTTATTCTGTAGGCTTTCTTTTAACACATTGTTGACAGGTCATGACGAAACTCATGTTTTCAAGCCCAAATGTTGACCAATAAAAACATTAAGTCATGTTTACACTTGTATTAGCTTTTACAATTTTAAAAACTGAGTAATGTAGGATATTGTAAAAGTTTTCATAATTGTGCTTGACTATGTTTATTATTAAAAATTATTTTTCTAGATAGTCTGGGTTTTATCATGATTTTAGTTGTAAATATTACAAATATGGTTCATCACAATGAAGAATTGTTCAATGAATTATATACAGATACGTTTTCTGATTGTTCAAGTGACTTCGAATTATATAGCCCTGATGTGGAAGATGATAGTCTGTAGAAAGATAGTTAAGAAACTGATATTAGACCACAAAAATGGCAGAAATAAATGTAATAGAGTCTAATAATAAAAGTGATTTTGAAGAAGAGTGGACAGAAAATGACATTACATTAAAGTTGGAGAATTATACAAGTATTTCTGGTGTAATTGTTGAACTTAGTGGTCCATAGAGTATCAGTGAAGTGACAGATTTCCTTTTTGATAATGATTTTTAAAAATTTAATTGTTTCTCAAGCCATATTATACCACTGCCAAATGGAAAAACTTTATGAAACATCTGCTAAAACTTTACCATGGGCAGAAGTTACCAATAGTAATATGAATAAGTTTTTCAGTTTATCGATATTGATGGGACAAACAAAAAAATATCACCAGTGGAGAAATTACTGGTCAATGGACCCTTTGTTTGAAGCACCAGTATTTCCTAAAACTATGATCAAAATGAGGTACAAGCAAATCCTTACTGTTTTTCATCTTAGTGATAATTCACAAGCTACATCTAATTGAAGACAGGTTTTACAAAACTAGGCCTCTTTTAGATCACTTTATTCCAAAATTTTAGTCTTTGTATAGGCCTAAACAGGAGTTATCCCTAGATGAAGCAATGTTACCATACAGAGCTATCAAAGATAACAAAATATAGAATTTTAGCAAGAATGCTTTGTGAAAATGAGACAGACTACATTAGCAATTTCAAAATCTATTCAGGTGAAGGCAAGAAGCTACAAGAAACTATACCGTCCACCTTAGAGACATATCTTTTTTTTTTTTTTTTTAGAGCCATATCTTTATTCTTGGCATCATGTTTACCAGGATAATTACTATAACAGTGTGTCTGCTGCTGAAATATTACTGGAAAAGAAAACACTTGTTTGTAGTACTGTAAGGGAGAACCATGGCTTGTCAAAAGAACCAAAAGAAAAATCAGAGAATCTTCAGAGAGGGGAAATGATGTTTTTACGGAAAGGACACATTCTTATCACGCGGGGAAAAAAGGCTAGCATGTATGATCTCAACTATTCATGATGCTTCTATGAAATCCACTGGAAAGCAAAAGAGGAACTCTACAGTTCACATAGTTAAACCCAGGTGCATACTACGTTACAACAAATTCATGATAGGGGCCAATCGAGTAGGCCAGTGTTTGGTGAGCAGCGGTATCTTACGAAAATGTTTAAAATGGTATAAAACAGTAGCATTCTTTTTTATCAATTGTGCTTTACTTAATGCATTCAAAATTTATTCTAACTGCAATTTACAAAATAAAATGAGATACAAACAATTTCTACTTGAAGTTTCTAGGGAATGGATAGCCAATGATTCAAATGAATGTAGCGCAGAACCTGACACTTCTTTTCAGTATCTCAAAAAGAGCTTCTTACAAAGATTCACCTTTCAGGCCTTCAGGAAAACGAAAAGACCACATTTTATAAAAAACAGTCAGTGGCATAACGAAGAATCCCACTAGAACATGTAGAGTATGATCTTCAAAAGGAAAGCACAGAAAAACTCTATATATTTGCAAAACCTGTTGTGTACCATTGCACACAGGTGAATGCTATCCAGTTCATACAAAAAAGTTGTTATTTAAAGTTACATAGAAGATACGTAGAAAGTTTCATTTCAATACATTATGTATAAATATGGAAGTTTATTTAGATGATCTCATTTCCATATTCAATTACAAAACAATAGCTGGTGACATGGGATAGCTTTTGTATAAAATTGCTGGTTAACAATGCGTTAAAAGTATTGTGTCCATGTCCAGGCCATATGGATTTTGCTTTCTCTCCCTTTGGGTGTGGAGGAAAGCTCTGGCCACAGGCAGAGACCTCAGTGGAAACAGCACTGGTTAATCTCCACTTACACCCAACAAGCACCATGCCACCAGTTCAAATTTCTTATCAGCCTGTCTTTACCCAGAAAATTTTGATAGGTTCTCCTTATCCACATCTTAAAGTTAAAAACTCTCTATCTGACATTCAAATGTTCTCAAAACTGGTCCTGTCACTGATGATGATTTTACTGGTCCTCTCCCTTTATGCCTCAGCAAAGGCATCCAGCCACCCCCACCCAAGGTTTGATCTCAGCTTAGAATCTGTCTCCAGGCCAAAAAAAAAAAAAAAGAGCCTATAGTTAATTTCACTGATTTAAGATTAATTCTGGCTCATGCTTGGCCCTTGCCCTGACCTTGTGCTTTATTTAAGGTGTCTGAGTGCTACCAAACAATTCCAAATTCCCCTGAACTTTTCCAATTTTCCCTCTAGATAGAGGTAGGCATATGGCTTCATGCTGGCCAATAAGATGTAAGGCAAATCTCCTGAGGGCAGCTCAGAAATATTTTCCTTCCGTAATTGAAAGACATGAGGCTCATAGGAATAAGTTATTGGCCTGTTCTTCATTCTTTCACTTTCAAACTATGTTTAAGCTTGTGTGACTAAATGTTTTTCGAAGGTTGAACAACCAATTTGAGACCCTGAGCCAATAAATCAGAGGGCAAACGCCAGCAGGAGAATGGCAGAGGTAGAAGCCACAGAAGGGCTGGAGAGAAACTTGGGCTTTGATATCCAGATCAGACTTCATGACAAGTAAAACATAATGGCAAAATATTGTAAGTCATTGTGAGAGCACTCTATCACTTTGGCCAAACCATGTTAACTGACACTCATCCACCGATACAAACATGTACAGGCCCTATTAATCCAGCAATAGCCTGCATACAAGGTAATCTGAGTAAACATAGGTTAGGACATCACAGTTACAGTGCAAGCTTGTAAAAGGGAAGATATCACTCTGTAAGATTATGTATTATGTGGAAAAGGGTAAATGATTAGAATGATTGGTGAATTTGACTACCTGGGAGGAAGATAGCTTTCCTAAACAATGAATAAGGGCTAGGACAAAAGATTTGGCTATTACATGTATATGAGTGGAACTAGCTCCTTAAGATTGAATTGTATGCCCTTTTTCTATAGCTGTACCATTAAATATGACAGCCAAAAGCTATAGCTGGCAATTAAACACTAATTTGAATTTGCAGTAATCTGCATTGATATGTGTTTTAAGTAGAAAACACACATAGGATTTTGAAGAAGACAGTATGAAAAATAGTGTGAAATATCTTATTAATAATTTTTATATTGACTATACATTGAAATAATAATATTTCAGATATATTGGATTAAGTAAAACATATTATTAAACTTTAAAAAATCAGTTACAAGGACTTTAATTCCAAGCGCCTATCAGTTTAGAGCAACTACTCAGGCCAACAATGCAATCTCACTATAGGGAGCTGTGTTGCTGCATTGAGGGTCAATAGCCAAAAAAAATCTCCTATCTCCAGATTTCAGAACAGTGGCAGCCACAAAATATACCTAACAAAGAAAGAGGGAAGAAATGAAATGGAAAGAAACAAAAAATTGATTAATTAAGTAATTAATGGTCTTCTGATAATGTCCAGACAATATGTTTCTTCTATACTCATAGGCATCTGAGCTCAGCCCTGGCTGTGACTCTTCCAACCCATACCACCCATGACTGGCTAGAACAGGGAGCTGGGTGGGTGGACAAATAGAAAGATGTATACCATGGGACCTTTGTAAAGAGTGTTGATAAAATTATAAACTTCTTCAGAAAGCTGAAACTTTAAATAGTATCATACTTACCTACACACACAAAATAAAATCATGTTTTAACTTCTCTTCTGGTTTTAATTTCAATATGAATTAGAAAATATTGGCAGGATTATTACAATAGGTGTTTATTGGTTTCCTAATTGACCCTCCCTGGTGACAAAATATATATTTTGTGATCTTGGCATTCCTCTAAATGCAAGGTCTATCCATAAAGTATCCAGCCATGTACTATGAAAAATAGACATTTATTGAAGAAGTTATAAGATACAAGACACATTGCACATAGGACAATGACATCTCAGCCCCCTTCAAAGTTGACACCTTGGGACCTCACGTAGTTCTCTCAATCACCATCAGCTGCCATGTCATATTTTCCTGAATCTCATAGACAGCCTGAAATATCTTCCATTTCAAAGGTGTTTTAGTTTCAGGAAAAGCCAGAAGTTACAGGTTACCAAATCTGAGCTGTAGGTGGACTGAGTCATTTGGGGATTTGATGTTTCACAAAAACAACCCTGCATAAGACATAATGCATGAATGGGCACACTGTCAAGATGAAGCTGCCAATCACCAGCTGCCCATAGCCATGGCCTTTTGAATCCTTGGAATAGTTTCTGTGGAAAAATGTTCAAGCTTAATGCAAAATTTGATGCAGATTCTTTGCTCTGCTCACTCAGTCATTTTGAGTATGATGACCACACAGTACACATGCTCACTCAATGGCATCTACTGCCCCCACTGACTAGTACAGTGAAGTCATCATTATTCCTCCATGCATATTCCAGTCCACTCTCCTTGGATGCTAGGTTACACTAATGTCATGCAAACTGTTCTCGTTACATTAACAGTGACTGGACTTACCTATCTCCCCTCAGTTCCAAAAAGATGAACTTTTCACAATGTTTATAGTAGAGCCTGGCAGGCTCAACTATAGTATATGGTCAACATATATTTGTTGAATAAATGAATCAATAAATAATTAAAATGGATGCCTGCTCAGTATTTTTAAGAGCAGCTTAAGAAAGAATTATAAAATAGAGTCATTGCTTGATCCCCAATACAATACCAGGAATGGAATGTGACTGGCAAGGAAACAAACAAATATATGAAGAAAACGGAAGGGAAAAACCTAGATAAACAAAAATTGATTTAAAAAGAGAAGAAAAAGTAAAATAATTTTTATTTCAGACCCATGAATTCTCATAATTTTGAGACTCATGAACTCTTATAATTTTGTATGTTATCAAGTAAAGTTTAGAATGTAATATGTATAGGGCAAAATATTATTTCATAATGTTTAGTTGAAGTTACAAAAGTTAATGAACATGCAATTCTCTTTTTTCACACTGTGATGCAATAGCCTTTTGCATAAATAAATACTATGAACATGACGGACCTGATAAAGAATCCCAAAGATCAAAAATCTGTTCAAGCATAAACTGAAGTGAGATAGCTAAAACCAAGGCAACTGGTCAACTGTGACTGGTTTGTATCACTGAGGGAATTAGACAAATGTTGGAGTAAAAAGCACACTCTTACTTTCATCAGTATGTGTTTATGGTTATTTCAGAATCTGGAATTTTCAAGAAGAATGGTTTTCCCAATCTGTTTTTCCTTATTTCCTTTATTAAATTTCTTTGAATTTTTCCTCACAGAAGTCTCAATTTCCAACATAGTTTATCATTTTTGTGTGAAACAAAGCAGAAACAGATTCAAAGGTTATGCATGTCTAGGTTTAAGGTGAGAAAATTCCTAGATGTGTTTGTAGAGCAATGTTTTCCATTCCCATTCATATAGAATGAAATAATGATCAGCAAAACAACCATCCTGACCCAAAAGGCGACTAGGGAAAAGGAAGGAAAAAGGCTTACATTGGAACTATGTGCAATAGCATAATACTCTTATGACAACTCTGTATTTCCACTCAGAATTTAAATTTAATTCTGATAATGTTTATCAGACTCCTGCCACTCTGTGGTTTGCTATGGAAACTACAAACTAAGCCAAAAAACCAGTCACAATGTTCCAGAAATGTCTACTTACCACTTATTTATCAAATAAGACTAGAGTGAAAGGCAATACTTCAAGATAAGAGGGAAGAAAATTTTAGTGATAAAGAAAAAACTGGACTTCTACCATAGATTTTAAAATATTTAGTAATAATAGTTGGGTTGACCCAGTACTTTTATTTTTTAAACACTTCTTTTAATAACTCATTTAATAGGGGACAAAACAGGGTAGTAGAAATGAGGATGGGTTTTTGATTACCAACTCTGTCATTTCCTTGGCCTTATTTAAAATCTGAACATCATCAAATTGAGCATAGTTGTATAATGAGGATTAAGTGGAATAGTTTATGTTCAGTGCTTAGAACAGAGCATGATATTAAGTGTTCAATACATGTCAGACATCATCCTAATTGTGGTCATCATCAACCTCATCCTCATCACTACTGAGGTATTATGATTATATTTAGTAGATCAAAAAATATAACATCCTCAGCATCCAGTGGCACTTCAAAAATGGTTAAAAAAAAAAAATTATCTGCTTTAGATCACCATGGCAAAGATGTTTGCTATTCACCAAATATTCACATGTTCTCTTGTATTTCACAGACTCTTTGCAGTTTAGACAATGTGGCTATTTCTGACCAATGAATTGCAAGATCTTGTCACATCTGGGCCAAATCAGGGAGGAGAGAGAGAAAGAGACTCTTGATTGCTCTCTTCCCCTACTGAGGTGACCTGGAAATTGCATGTTATTGCAGATCAAAGCAGCCTGGATCACCAGCCACTGCATGAAAGATGGTTTCCTTGGAAGGTCACCCGACCAGCATGACAAGTCCCCTGGGCAAGAAATTAGCCTTGCTGTGCAAAGTCACTGAAACTTCTGGTTTGCTTTTTTTTTTTTTTTAATTTCATTTTATTGTTGTTGTATTACATCCATCCCCTTTTTGCTCCCCTCTGTCCCCCTCCCCACCCACCCATTTCCCTCAAAGTCAATCCCACCTGTTGTCCATATCCATGGTTCCTTTATACTAGGTTCTTGCCTAAACTGCTCCCCTTCCTTGCCCTCCCCCCACCAACTGGTTTATTTTTTTATGTCAGAATAAACTACCCTGTTTTGACTGTGCAATCATGATAAATGTTTCAGATCTAAAACCCACTTATAGTATGTGTGTTGGGAGTTCAGAGTAGAGTAGTAAGGAATATCTTTAAATGAATTACAGGCATGAGGCTATCAGAAAGATCAGGAAAAGTTCAATTTCCTTTCTTTGTCCATCATATTTTACATTAGCCCAAAATTCTACCCAGGCATGGCTCACTAACATTGCCAGCTTTGGTGTCAAATGCAGTGGATAATGTGGTATCAATGATTTGTGTTTAAGAGTCAACTGCCTGTAATCATCCCCGTACCAAGAAATTAAGGATTCTCTAAGCAAAGGCCCTCTAAGATCTTTCAGCAGCTTGAGTAGGTGGTTCAGCTTGGGAGAAAGGAGAGAAGACCTTTGTACAAATTAGATATGGTTACTCAATTTCATAAAGTGGTCCTTGATTAGTTCCAGAACTCAAGTGATTATGGTGCCTTGTACATAACAGCACTCAAAAATGTGTGCTGGTGACAGCTATGAAGTTTGGGGAGCATGCTCCAAAACCACTTAGCAATCTGGAAATACCAGGACTTCTTAGAATGTAAGAATAAAGGCAATTAATTAAAATGTTTATTGGATAGGAGAACATTCATTATGCTACTCATTAAGGTTTAAAACTCTGCTATTCTTTGATTTTAGTCTAGGTTTTCCAACCTCACAAGAAATTTCCTGTTAATCAAGAGATCATGTTAAAGACAAAAACTAAGAATAGGATCCAAGGAGTCCATACGTATTGTAGTATGATTTGCAGAAAACTCAGAGTAAACGTTTTTGACTGCCTTCCTTAAATTCATTGAAACAATTCCATTTGACAGTCTCCAAAAAGGAACAAACATTGCCTCTGGAGTTCTTTCAAATGTACAAGAAAATGCACAGGATTTATGGGTGCAGAGTTGCCCTTTCTTGGCAGGGCATAGTGGAGTGTGTGATTATGTGAGTCTCTGCTTACAGTAAGTAAACAGCTCCGTTTCAAGGGGAAAAGTTCAGGGTAACTCCTGATGCCCCTTCTTATTGTATTCATGGATATCCCCAAGTTCCAATCATCTACTGACTTATTAGCCAAATATGTGAACTACAAGATTAGAGAATGTCAAAAGCACCAGGAATTTAAAAAACTTCCTCAGACAAGTCGTGGAAATTGCTGTGCAAATGAGAGCAAACAGCTGTTGTTTTTCAGTGAGCACTGTCCTTTCTAAAATGGAGTTGAAGGGATCGCCCCCTGAAAAAAACGAAAACAGTAAACTATGTGGATTAAAAAGATTCACTTATCTGCCCCCTAAAACACATCCTTAACTCTAGTTCAGCTTCATCTGATACAATTTCCTAAGTCTCTTATGGATGATATAGTTTCATTATGCAAATGGTGTGGTGGAAGTATTTATTTTATAAAGCAGCCAGGGGCTAAAATTTCCCAGTGAATCTTATTCTTTAGATTCCCAAAGAGACTCTCTTACCATGAAATGCCAGGCTATAAAAGACTGTTTTGGCTGTCATTTGTATGAGTTGGGGGCTGAATATGGAATAAATATTCAATAAAGGGCCTAGAGGGAACCAGCATAGCCCAAAACACGTGTCTATTGAGCCACAGAACTCGGCATTATCTGACTGATCATTGAACTGGTTTCCTAAATGAAGAGCCTGTTGTTAGAATGACAAATATGTGTTTAGGGAAATAGTCATAGCCAACATTGTTTTGAATACGTCGCAGCCATCTCCACCAAGAACCTGTTGAAAGTTCACTTGCAATGTACTTTCCAGGAGCCAGAAGGGGAGGGGTGCTACCCAGCCAGCAGCTGTGGCTTTCTGGTGTCAGGGATTAGCTGCAAAAGACAGGGAACAGAGAGGCAAGTGGGCACAGCCTGGTGTCAATACACTGGTTATTTTTTGTTAAGTGTGTCAGTTTCCCAGTGGATTAGGGGAATCTACAACTATATATCCGACACAGACCACATTTTATATGTTAAGTTCTGCAAATCAGCTGTTAATGGCTACTGATTTATTACCCCTTTATGTACCCTCCAGTAAGCTAGCACAAGGGGTACTTTGGCACAGTCCCTTTCATTACTGTCCCATAACTGAGTATTTATGATGCTACTCTTGACTCCTACAGATATATTTTACATCCCTGCATAGCAAGTTACAATGTAAGTTATGATGCCAGTTTCATGATGAAGAATTTTATCAAAAGAGAAGGAGGCTTAGTTATTATAATAATATAATCACTACATAGGAAAAGTTAGTGATACCAAACTAGGAAGTTGTTAAACCAGTAGGAAAATACAAGTAAGAGTGTGGTGTTAGAATGTTTCCTAAAACTGATTTACACCAGACAAAGTCTCTGACACCCAGAAACATGGTTAAGTAGGGCTTTAAAGGGTAGCTATCTTAGAATCCTGAATACACAGAATTCTTAAAGCTTTTACAGTTATTTTTTTCTTCTGGAAAAATGGCTTCATAAATTTATGATTTTACATATATCATGCATGTGTCATCTTTTTGCTTCCTACAATATTTTGTCTTATGAAAACTATCACTTAGGATGGGCTCAATTATTTTCATTTTTTAAAAATGAGAGTTTTATTTTAAAATTCTACTATTATTTCTTGGATGGTTTTCCAAGCCTGACTTGCCTTATTAGGCCAGTTCTACAGCATTATGCATCATTATTCCATTCAGTTGGAATGGAATTATCTACCTCATTTGTATATAACTCTTAAATCACTACTTACTATGGCAATTTTAGCTTAGCATATGGCCTTCTTGGTCACTGCAGAATTGCAAAGTAATTCTGTAAGGAAGATATGCTACATCCATGGTTTAAAATAAAATTTCAAATGTAACTCTAAGTCATTATCTGGGATGTTATGATTCTGCTATTCCTAAGGTTCTTGTCTTCACATTGATCTTTACAAGTTGGAGAACAACTCCTGCATTGCTATTTATCAACAAGAAAAGTGCGATATAAAGAAGTCTAGTACCTGTGACAGCTTCTGACTACATTGGGCAGTGGGTGAACTAAATTTCTTAAAATCCAGGCCTCTGCTACTTCCACTAGTTAGACTCTTGGATTGTCTCATAACCTCACTGCTCTCATTACCATTATTTTATGGTTAAAATGAGCTATAGGAGGGCATTTGGGACTTTTCAAACACTAATATTAGTTCTAGCTAACCATTACAAATGCATTTTAATTTTCTCAGGCTATACCTAAAACTAGGTCATACAACTTGCATGGATAGTGTTCCTCTGACTCTTGTCCCTTTTCCTTGGAGGCGCAGCCCATTCCCCTTGCAGTCTCTCCATCTCAGGGGGTGCAGGGAGGGGCATGCTCAGGTGGGCTCAGTAATACCACTCTCAACTACCACACAATTTGTTAGATTTTCCTTCCTTCCACCTTCATCACCCATTGCTATTTTTGTGATGCACCCTCTGACATTCCCAAGTCCCCCACCTTCCCACTCCAGTGTTGCTCCCAGTGGCTCAAATTGATGGCTATTGAAATTGTGCTGTTTGGGGTCTTTTGATACAAACCCCTCTGTATGTCAAAGTCCACAGGAAATGCAAAAGCACAATGTGGTTAATGACAACCAGGAGCCTTGAAGGACATCTCATCAAGGAACTCCCCAGTCCCTACCCTCCGTAAGTGGCACAATGGTTGACAGCATGGGCTTTAGAGACTGAGTGACTAGGTTCAAACTCCTGTTTTCCTACTTACTTGCTGTGTGACCTTGGACAAGTTTCTCAACCTCTCCATGTTACCATTGATTTCCTTTAAACATTGCAAAAAAAAAAAAAAAAAATACAATACCTATCTCATGAGGCTGTTGAGAGGATTCTGTATTTAAATATCCTTGGAAGACTTACATGTGACACACGGTGGAAACTGTAAATGTCAGCTTACTTGGTTATTCAAGTGCCATCTTGTGATCCTAATACTTCCAACTGATGTTTATGCAAACAGTTAGTTCCTTCAGTTTTTACTTTTAGTGATGTGGTCCTCATCTCAATCCTGTTTCATAGGAAGCTATGGGGTCAGGATGGGGAGACTGTCTGACTGAGAAGTATCCTCCTACGTGGCTCTAACCGCTGCAGACTGACTGATATTCAACAGAACTGATATGCCTTCTTCAGGTTCATTCTTTCTCAGCAGGTCTCCATTCCTCCACATAAATAGTCTGTTTGTGGGGGGGAACCCAGGAGAGGTAAGGTCACAACTGATTTCTAACTGAGCAAGATTAGGCTCAGTCTTTGAACCTTGCTCCATAGGGAGCAAGTTTCAAAAGAATGATCCTTTTAATTGCAAACATTTACCAGACAGATTTTTCCCAGTGAACCTTTCCTCGAAGTAAAGCAAGGTCTCGTGTACCTTCGGCTGGAAGTTCTGTGTACTCATGCTGTGAGGAATCATGTGTTTCGCATAGACAGGTACAATAGAATAGAAACGTTTGGAGAAAGGCAATTTCTTGCCACTCACTGGTCTCCCTTGCCCACCTGCTGTGGTATTTACTTCATAACGTAGGTAAGCCATGGCAACATCCTTCCATTTAGAAGAGTTTATCTCATAAAAATTGCATGAACGTTTAGCAAAGCTCCTTCCGGTTAGCCAGCCTAATCTACAGTATTGCCCATTCACTAAGAAAAACTTACTCTTACATTTGAAATCAATACGTATGAATTGCACCACGTCCAACGCTTTTCACTGTTCATTTTCTTTTTACTGAACTCTGCAGGTATCGTTTTGTAAGGGTGCTGACATAAAATGCTCTTTAGCTGACTGCAGCATGGCGGGGGGCGCACTACAGTTCAGCTCAGCACATAGGACAGCTCCCCAGCAGACCCCTCAGACAGCCCCAGCCATGTGTGAATTTACCCCATCCTCTTCAGAATATATTCTTTTTTTAAGTACAGTGGTATCAACTGTGCACTTGGACCAACATCTGAATTTGCGGGTGATGACTTGGACTCTGAAGCTTGAGCTCACCTCCTCAGACCTGTTACTTATTCTTGTGCATCGCACATGCTCCAGCTCACACAACTGGCGGTTAACAGGGAGTGGCCTGAGTTTGAACAGTGTGGCGCCTTTGCCCTCCTCCCTCTCTCCCCTGAGATGCCCTCTGCTTCTCCTTCACCTTCTTTGCCTCATTTACTTCCACTCATCCACCAAATCGCATTTTAGGCATCAGCTTTGCAGAACCAGCCTGTGTGTTTAGAGCCAACACAGTACCCAGGCAGGCCCCCTAATAGCTTATGTGACCCTGTGTGATAATAAACAGTTATCTTTTTCTTGTCCCCACCAGAAGGGGACCTTCTTGACGACAGAAGCTGGGCCTTTTATCCCTATATCCCCAGTGGCTAGCACAAAGTTCAGTCCATAATGGCTGCTCAATAAATATTATACAGGGTGGCCAAAGTAGCTATCACAGTTGTGATACAAATATGTAATACAGTAATTAGTATATAAATAATACAAGAATAAATTCTATTTTATATGAAACTGTAAACCTACTTTTGCCCCAATCCCCATAAATTAAAAAAAAAAGAAACAATAAAGGCAAAAAGAAGAAAGGAAAATAGACATGCCTAGTGATTACATTAGCAAAAGAATGAATTTGTGTTTTGCCAATTAGCAAATATTAAGTTATGAAGATGTGAGAGAACAGGGAATAAAAATAAAGTCTGCAGAGACCTGTACATGTTGGAACATATGAGAAGACATGATCAAAAAGTCTTGACTTATATTTACTACATATTATGTTTCTTTGGGTATAATTTTTCTAAGCTTATAGAAGTACTAATTAAGATTAATAGAGAAATTGAATTCTTCTTACTGTATTTTAGTTGAAGCAATGACTTTATAGCATAGGCATGCTTGTTATAAATGGAGAAATTCAGTGTCATGTAAGTTGAGGGTCTTGCTCAAGGTCACAAAGTCATAGTGATGGAGATAAAATTCACACAGCTCTTCTGAGTCTAAATATCAGGTCATGTGGCCTCTTCTGTATGAAAACAATAAAAAATGATACTTAGGTACCAAACTTGCTCCGTTAAAGGCAAGGGCTTTGTAACACAATGCATAATTTAAAAGCGTGCTCTGAAGTGCCTGAGCTATGATGCCTTCATGCCCACAGTACAAATCCAGGAGCTTGGATTTACCAGTTGTGTAGCCCTGAGGAAGTCAGTTAGCGTCTCCTAGCATGACTTTCTCCTCCTTATATTAGCGATGTTAGTACCTGTCCTGAGCAACCTTATTGTGAGCATTAGACACATGTATAAAGTTTCTCACACATAGTAAGCACTACCCAAATGTTATTATTCTTACAATAGTTAATGCCTCCCCAAAGTTAGCTGTACAACTTTGTGCCATATAAAGATAGGAAGAATTGATGAAAGAATTGTGAGATTATATAAAAATGTTCATGTAAATTAAGAATATCACTTTCATCCTGTTTTATTTTTGTTTTCCTTTGTGTGCAAAGTACACATTTCAGGGCTCACTGTTTAGATTGCACCAATAGGAAAAAAAAAAAAAAAATCCCAGTATGTGACTGCTTGATGGCAGCACAAGGGAACTTCACAAGCAAATTTATTACTGTGCATTTCCAGGTAATGTAAGCAAGAGGTAATTATTTGTCATCCTTGGAATATGTTAAAGCAGAGGAAAACACACTGTAATTTGCAGAGCTATTGGAAGATCTTCAGCACAGAATTGCATGAACCTTGATGTTGGCAACCCCCTACAGAGAATACAATACCCAGTTACATTTGGAAATTTGGCAAGTTCAGGATGGCAAATTCCTGCATACTTGAGGCTGCCTTATTGATTTCCTTTCAAGTCAAACCCAAGTCAGGCCAAGTTCCTCCATTGCTGAACAGCAATGTGGCAACCAGGAATGAATTTTTCCCCACCCTTTTCCCCCAGATCCCTCCCTTCAGACAAATCATTCTGCCCAGATTTCAAAGAAATCCCAGAGAGGCATACTTGCTGTTAAACCTCCAGGACTCCAGCCAGCACAAATCAAGAAAATGGTTTCCAGGTGCAGAACTGCCTCCACCCTCCTCCCCACTCACTTTAAAATCAGGTGGTGGTTCCAAGCTTTAATCTGGAGCTGGACGAAAGGGGAAACAGGAGGGTAACCTTAGGACTCAAAGCCCACAGAAAATTATTTTGCCTTTTTCGCTTTAGTGGAGTCATGTCCATTCTCCAAAATGTATCACACAGCCCAGCATGATTAATTTCATCTCTTTGGATAGACTGCAGATCCCGAAGAGCTAGGATACATTATCTGAAGTACAGAGGAGGCCTGCAGAGTGAGGCTTTCACAAAGGTAGTCCTAATCGGGTGTGATTACTATCCCCCGGTCACCGTGTTCACGCTAAGCTGTAATCTGTGGGAAAACTGCCTAGTTTCCACAATTGTCCTGCATTTTCAAATTCAAACAACAAAACACTGAAGGGAAACGCCATTGGAAAACTCTCCTAGGCATAATAATATTCATAATAGTATAACACTTGCACACGACAATGTTTAGAGCAACTACCATTGGTCCTGTTCTTCTCTCTTAGTTTTAACTGTAGTCATTTTTCCCATGCCTGATTACCAGGATATTTATTATTCTAAAGACATCTGGACTTTTGTTTTCTGTACTCATATAGAATATTCTTTTAGATTATCAAAATTAAAAAAATATTTAGGTTCTCACAAGCAACATCTGGCCTCAGAATATCAACCTACATGCCTCTGTCAAAGGTTTGGCCAAAATGTCAGGCAGATGATAAAACATGGTGGGAGGTAAGGCTAAAAGGCCAAAAGGATGGTATTTTGTGGAGGGACTTGCATAAAATGCTAGGCACTGAAGTGTTGATATGATAAACCATTTTTTTTTTTTGTTTTTTTTAAAGAAAGACAATTCTCTTGCAGGGCAGGAAAGTAAACAGGAAGAGGAAGTTGAGAAATCAGTTTGGGGACTATGACATATTTACATAGTAATTGATCAGGGCCTGAATAAGAGGAGAAGTAGAATATTGAAGAGTAAGTTCTGAGAGGGAGTGAAATAGGATTGGGTTAAGAGCACAGGTGTAGAATTTAACTTTGGAGAAGATGGGCTTCCTTCTATAGATTCCTGAAAATGGGAGGGGGTGGACACAAAGAAAGTTTATACTGCTCACCCCTATTTTCACTACTGAAAAGCCAAAGTCAACCTGACAGTGACATGTAGATTCTTAGGACAGTAACAAAGTGTGAGTGGCTCTTTTTGAGGGGTAGGAATGATATAAGACAAGGGGCAATTAAAGTATCAACAGTGACTGTCAGGTCTATCTTTCTGGTACTTGTCACTTTTCTATTTGAGTAAAGTTATTTTTCCATCTCCAGCCTGGTATATTGAATATTCCAGGGTGTTCCCTCTTAGACAAATGGCCTAGCCTCAAATAGAGGGACAAGTCTCAGCCTTTGAGTCCTGCCAAGTCACCACTTTCAGCTATGCAGGCTGCACATGACGACTCCAAGGACTACCCTTCACACACTCTGCAAGTAACTAACTCCCAGTGGCCTGAGGGCTGCTAACTGTAAAGTGTATAAACACCCATCGAAGGGGATTCCAGTCCCAGAATGATGGGGGTGGGAGTGGCTGTTCTTCAGCTCTTAGTCTAGTACTCTAAATAAGTAGTGAAGGGGGAACCCCTTTATACCTGTTGAGGCATTAAATCCCCCTGCAAAAAACAAAGATTTCTTTCAGTTTGTGATGGATGTCGCATTGAATTCTGGGTATAGATAGTTCATCTTTGGTCTCTGAAAAAGAAAGTGCTTGAAATCTTTTATTTTTCTTTTTTGAAGAGAAAAAGGGCCATACAATTATATTATTTTTTAATATGCAAGGTCATTGGACACCCTTTTTCTGGATCTGTGACATTTCTGGGCCCTTGCCCATTCATTGCACTGACCCTGTCAAATCCTAGGCTTGGTTTCATCTAAGTGCTTCAGGAAATGGCAAGGTATAAGAGAAAAATAAAATGGAAATTTTATGTCAGAAAAATTCTGATCCTGCTACTTAATGGTTATGTATCTTTCTAAGCCTTGCTTTCTTCAACTGTAAACAGATAATTTTTTTCACAAGCTCCGTGTAAGGAATAAGATTACCTACGTACAATGTTCAACATGGTCAGATAAAAACCATTTACCAAGTGTTATTTCCACTTCTCTACTTCCACATGTGGTTAGGTACTTTGTAATGGTGGGCCATCTTGTAGATTTAACTTGGATTTATCTGGATAATATTGTCTGTAGATGTGCAAAGGTAGGGAATTATCTTTCTCCACTACCTTCCATAGTCTGAACACTTTAAAACCAGCCTCTGGATTCCTGAATTCCCCAAAGAGATCCTTAACAACAAGAGCAATTCTTTACTAATCTTTTGTTGGAATTTTCTCTTTTTCTTCTTTGTTTTACTGTATACTGTCATTTTCAGTATAGCTAAACTTTCTTTTCTGTGTAGCTGTCCTTAAAAACTGTCACATAGGTAAATTATTAGAAATTTTATAAAATCTGTCCACCTACTTCCCTTTGGGGTTTCTTACACTGGCAAATAACTACCAGGAAGAACAACATCAAAGGTATCTGAAACTACCTTTTATTGAGTTTTAGTTTTTATACAATAGTATTGAATAAACTTTAGATTTTCTTCTAGTTTTGGGATTTGATGCTTGAAGCTATAAAATAAAAGTTCAACTTTGTGGACAGGATCATGAAAATGTCTCGAGGTGCTCCTTCAAGGAAAATAGAACTCTAGGATTCTTATATTCAAATTATGTGCCATTATGTTCCTCTTTTGTGCAGGGATATTATTATTTAGATCCTTGGTAAACCATGTTTTTCTTCAAATTCTCCAGAACAACATCTTCATGATCCACTCAAGAAAAGGGCTTCAGGCCAGAGATGTTCAGAAACTTCACCCATTTTGTTACACCACAATGGTTGTTGTAATAAACATTTATTATTACATTTGAATACTAATAGTGTGGGATGTAGGTGTATTATCATAAATAGTGTGATAATTTTAGGGACTATCATAAAATGTTACAGTAACATTCTCAAAAATTATTGTGTCCATTCTCTGAGGGGGATCCTGTGATCCAAAGGGACTGAACATCTTTTCTAGTGAATAAAGGACAAGAACTGGGCTACCAGCTCTGCACACTCTTTCTACAATGTCATGCCCCACCTTTAGGTTTAGGGCAGCAAAGTAAAATTCAACTGGAAATAGGTTTTAAAGTTGACAAAAGGATTGTGCAGTTTCAAACCTATAATAAATACCAACATCAATTTCATATGTGAGATTTATTTTCCCTTGTCTTGTAATCTTATGTCATTTCATTGGGGTATAATCATAACTGTAGAAGCCTAGCAAGTCTTCAAAAAATTGTCATGATCCCATGTTTACAGACAAATCCAAAAATTGGATTTGGCTTAAGCCATCTAAATCAAACTAATTCCCTTTCCTGGGTTAAGGCTACAAGGCTCACATAATATATGGAGCTTACAAGATAGCTTTGGTGTTATAGTTAAGATGAATGGTTTATTCAAATTCAAGGAGCAACTTTTTTAGTAAAAATGTTAGCTTTGTGGAACTAAAATTTAATTCAGTATAACCCAAATAGATCATGATCAATCTAATAATTTTGTCACACTCTGAAATACTCCCTTAAAAAAATTGCTCTTATGTGAAAAAATCCAGCAAGGCAGCTGTTAATATTTGTTCTTGTTCCATAAATGGTTTCCTTTTCTCTATATCCAAGACAAATAAAACAGATTGAAAAATCAACTAAACCAGAAATTCACACTTGTAAAAGTTTAGGCACATAAAACTATACTGATCAATTATGTGAGGTTTTCTAAAAATCCATTCCCTATCCTTCTCCCTAAAGCTAATTTTAATAGGAGGCTGTAAATGAATTATTTCCAGAGACAGGAAAGTATAAAAATAATCAGAGTTTTTTCTGACTATTTTGCTCATTAATGTTTGAAAATCCTCACAACGATCAGATGAAATTACAAGATCAGGCTTTGAAAGATCACCCTGGGTGTTGCTTTCCCACAATCAGCACATACTTGACCAGCTGCCCTGTGGAAGCTTGACCCTACCTGGCATCACAGCAAATCTCCTGCTGCAGAAACTGGAACTGCCAATAACAAGCAACATCTTTAAAGGGGAAATCAGAGCTTTTCTAAATGTAAACTATGGCTCTATAAAGAAAATGAGGAGCATTAGCCTCTGCTTTAGGTCAAGGTGAAGTAATTTCATTTCAGGCACCATTCATGAAAAGTTAGGGTGCCTGCATTCAGTATGAATCTGTTGATTTAGTGTGTGAAATCTATCACTGATATAAAGACATGTTAAAATGTTTAATGTGTAACTAATGTGATGTCTGGCCATATCACAGAGCTGAAACTGTACCACAGGGCTGTAAGCACCTGAGGTGATCTAAATGCTACTCTGTGCAAGCCCTAAGGATTCATGTGTGAGTCTTATGGGCTCCAGGACTGCACTGAAATCAGGATTCTCTTCAGCTAGGTTAAGAAAAAAAATATGTGGAGTGTGTAGTTTTAACAAGCACAAGGAGCAACAGACACTGGGCTTGGTTGGAGGCTTCACAACAGGAAAAAGAATTCAAGGTGTGACAAGGCTATTACATTTTCAACAGGATGGAGATTGGTACTGGGGTCATAACCTGTGTAGATGATATCAGTATGTCTCATCCATGAGGTACACATGGCTGCAAAGCATTTCAGGAGCTTTCACTGGGGTGAGGGCAAAGGGAGGAGCCAAGTAGCCCTCTGTGGGTTGACAGAAATAACCTTATTTTAGGAAATAGGACATTTATGGTGAGAAGAAAAATCTCTGTAAGTCTGCAGGCACAAGTTTTCAAGGCATTAGTCTAAGTCTTGGTCATAGATGACAGAGTCCTATTTCCAGGATCAAGAGGTTGTCAAAGGAGATGTGTGTGTGTGTGTGTGTGTGGGGGGGGGGGTCATGGTCCAATGGATGAGACCCAGAATTCAAGATCAGGCTCAAGTTTTTCCATAGGTCACTTGAGTTTATTCAAAATCCAAGGCAGGAATTCAACCAAAAGGCCTAAATAAACAGTGGTCTAGGGTTATCTGTGATGCTGTGGAATGCTAGGTCCATTAAAGGCCAACCTGAGGCCAATAGAATAAATTCAAAACCTTGATAGATATGATCAAACTTGTTTGTAACTAACCCTAAACAGGATGGCACATAGCAAGCACTTGATAATTTTTTCCCTAAATAAAAGTGAACCTGGTGTTAAAAGATGCTGCAGTAGAGTCAAGTTTATGCAATGAAGACCAATTGATCAATGCGTATTACGATGCTATGTCTACAGTCTTTAAGAAAAGTTTTCTCTCTACATTATATATAAACATTTCTCAGTATAGGCACAAGGTATAGTATAGACAACGCTGGTTTCCTTATGTCTACTTTAGAACTGAAACAACAACCAAAAAAGTAAAGTCCATAAAGTTGGACATCTAGTTCAATGTCACCATTGAGATGGTGATCAAAAAAGATTAGTCTCATGGGTTCTTATTCTGCTTTTGAATCCGGAGGCCTTTCTTCTAAGTCCCCTTTGGCGGTACAAGCTTTGTTTCACAGATTCTGACAGTATCATGGGCATCCTTTTTTTCCTCCGCACAAAGCCCCACTCCAATAAGCCTGGCCCTGGTCTGGGTTTGGTTCACTCTAAAGAATCCCACTCTCTGAATCTTTGCTCCTGGTTTACTTCTCTCTCCTGTTCATTTTCAAGGATCCATTTGCATCCTTTAAAATCCAGTTTAAGTCCTAACAATTCTTATGGTTCTGATGGTGTGCATCCTAACATTTAGCCCATATTGTTCCCTGGTGCTTAACACCTTTTATTCTCAACTTGTTTGAAAATTGTATCTTAGGCCCTTTGGATCTTCACAGTTTATAGGAAATAAATATCAATTGACTAAATTGCTCAGCAGCCCTTAACAATGGATAGCATAACCTGTGTATTTTAGTCTGAATACTATAGCCCAGATTAGGAGCTAGTCTTGGGAGATGTGTAAGATAAATACCTAGTAACACCTACGTATGTATTCCTTGAGTATTTCTTCATATAAAGATAATAAATAAGATATGGGATCTTAGATTATTTATCTGTGTTACATGAGAGCTGAAATACATGATCTGTGAGATGCCTGTTCATGTGTTTAATCATAAGAAGTCCTGGGCAACAACTCTGGAGACAATACAAAGCTCAGCCAGAATGATTAGATGATTCTTTTTTTTTTTTTTTTAATTTTATTGTTGTCCCCCTCCCCACCCACCCATTCCCCCCAAAGTCAATTCCCCCTGTTGTCCATGTCCATGGTTCCTTTGTACTAGGTTCTTGTCTAAGCTGCTCCCCTTCCTTGCCTCTGCCTCCCCCCTCCCCCCAACCCCTTTCCCTCTGT
>PVIW01001062.1:153204-345456 GCA_004026585.1 Noctilio leporinus | reverse complement strand
TTATTAGGTTGAGTAAATTTTTGGTGGAGCCAATCGGGTTTTGTATGTACACTATCATATCATCTGCAAATAATGACAGTTTGACTTCCTCCTTTCCAATTTGGATACCTTTGATTCCTTTTTCTTCTCTGATGGCTATAGCTAGAACTTCCAAGACAATGTTGAATAGAAGTGGAGAAAGTGGACAGCCTTGTCTCATCATGAGAGGACACAGGGTAAAGGGTGATGGTCTGCAAGTCAGAAAGGGAAGCCTCTCCAGAAACAGACCCTGCTGACATATTGATCTTGCACTTGTTGCCTCCCGAATTATCAAAAATAAATTTTTGTTGCTTATGCCATTGAGTTTGCAGAATCTTTTTTAAAAAAGATTTTATTCAATATTTCTAGAGAGAAGGACAGGGAGGGAGAAAGAAAGGGAGAGAAGCATCAATATATGGTTGCCTTCCACCTGCCTCCAGCTGGGGACCTGGCTGGCGACCTGGCTTGCAACCTGGTTCTGTGCCCTGGCTGGGGAATTGAACCAGCAACCCTTGGGTTTGCAGGCTGATGCCAATCCCTGAGCCATACCAGCCAGGACTAGTTTGCAAAATCTTGTTATGGTGTCTGAGCAGACTCATGCTAAGCTTTATGGAAACTTTGTAAACATTCTAAAGCAAAATGTCCCATCATCATTATTTTCAACTTTGGCCTAAGCCAAATAACATTGGGCAAATAGAGAGGCTTACTTTTATTTAAAAAGGGAATCATATTTTGATAGCAAACTCATTTTTGAGACTACTTCCCTGATTCTGTGTTCTGTTGCAATTTGTGAACTGTGTTATTCTAAGCTCCTTATAGCTATAAAAATTCAGGTCATAGTTTGTTCTCCCTAGCAATTTCCAATCAATCACTTAAAGTTAAAAAATTTAAATAGTCATATCGAGAATAGGATTTTTAGAATTATTAAAGTCCTTATGTCAGAAAGTGGGTGAAAAAGAAGAGAGTAACAATAGACTGGGACTGGAAAAGGAAAGAATGAGACACGCTCACCAGTTAACGCTCTCTTGGAATTCTAGGCTTTTTCTTTAGGCTAAAACAGGGGAGTGGGAAATTTGAAAACAAGCAGGAGGTGAAGGAATACACACGATTTTCCTCTCAGACCTTTACCAAAGTTGGAAAGATCTATTCCCTTTTTTTCTTCTTTTTTGTTTTATCAAATTTTTGACAAGAAAATAAACAACATTTGGTGATCAAGAACACAGCTGATACTACACAGGCCAGCATGAACCCGATCACATCCAGTGAGTGGTACTGGAGCCAAGTGAGGTCATGGGAGGCTGGGCGCAGGTGTTTGGCTCCCTTGTGGCGCATGACAAACTCGATCCAGAAGACTGCTCGGTCTAGAGGCTTCACAGGTTGATCATGGTGAATCCTTGATAACCTCATCACATTCTCTTTATAACTAGAAGTATATAAGAAAGAAAATAAAAAAAGAAAGACAATTAAATTTTATTTTTGTTAGTTACATGATACATTTATAAAAATCGACCTATGGCCCACAGAATTGTTGTTACATGAACTCTCCATTCTTTATATAGAATTTTACAGGTATAGTAGGGAGATTTAAAAGAAATACATTCTTAACAGGATGTGGTTAAATGCAGACATAGAAAAAAATCAGAATAAAACAGTGGTTAAATGAAGCCTAGAGAAAGTGACATTGCATGAACTATACTTTTCAGGAGATGTCTAAAACCCAGATAGTAAATGGCCCAGGATTATGGGACAAGATCTATTAAAAGGCCTGTAAGCATGATCTCTAACATTTTCTTGTATGTTGCATAAGTCAGTCAATGGTAGTCCTTTCAAAAGCAGTAGTACTTACGAGGGATCATTGATGACTGTTCTCAAGGCATTGAGCAAATCTGCACTTGTCATTGTGTTTATGTTCACCTCCACAGCAGCTCCTTTGGCCTTCATGTGAGCAATGTTGTCATACTGATCAGCAAACATGGGAACTCCTACCATAGGGATCCCATGATAAATAGCTTCATAGATCCCATTTATTCCACCATGAGTGATAAAAGCTTTGGTTTTTGGATGACCTAGTTTGGGGATAGCATGAGAAATGAGTGAAAAATTCATTATAACACATAAACAGAAATTCAGAGACAGAAGAGGAAGAACAAAGGAATAAATTACTGAAGAAGACAGTCTTTTCTAAAGAATCTTCTATGGCACACTATTACCACATAAAATTGCTATCCCAGGAAAAAGAGGTAATAACTTGCTCTTTTTGCCTTAAACTATTATCTGGATTATAGCAAGTATGAATCTATAAAGTTAATGGTCAAATCATTAATTACATCTTTTAAAATTGGAGGTAAAATGAGAAACATTTACAGTTGTTAACTGCTGATATCAGTTTTTATGTTAATATTAGCTGTTAAAGAATTAATCACTTGTCCGTTAACACATACACAGCTTTCCTTCTCTGCAGTCTTACCAAGAAGGTCATTCTGAGGTAACCAGTCATAGAGCCTAGTATTGGCTCCTAATGTGGCTGGTTTCTTTCCATTGTGTCTCCATAAAACCTGTGGAAGACAGTGCATACATTTGATAAGATAAAGAAAGGTTGTAGAGTTGTGTGTAAATTGTGCATTAGCTCTTACTTTAGGTGGCAGTTGAGAAGGGACTAGAGAGGGGTACTTTGTAAACATTGAAAGAAATAGTGGGATTGTTTACAACCACCTTTTTATTTTTATTTATTTTTATTTTTTTATTTTATTTTATTTTTTACAACCACCTTTTTAAAAGTATTTATGGTACTTGCCAATTAAGTATACTATTATCATGTTGTCTATTATCATTTAAGAACTTCTGAAAGTGAAAATGTAAGTGAAGAATTAGAAAAATAATGTGAATTAGCTTAATGAATTAAAGTATAGAAGTTAACATTTTTACAGCCATATAACTTCTGTGTAAATTTATGTCACTGGCATTCCTAGCTCTATCTTTAAATTAGCGTTTCTTACAAATATTGTTGCATTAGATTTTATCTGCTTTTTTTGGGTGGCTGATTATCTTTTCATCCTACATTTCTTTCCATCTCCTTTTTTCCTCCATAACTTCTTTTTATTTACATAAGAATAAGATAGTGCTTTTGCTTATATTCCAAAGTTCAATGAAGCATCCTGTTTGGTTTTGCAGTTATCATGTTTGCCTTTCTGCAGAATTTTAAAATATGATTTAATAGAATTTAACCAAATATACAAAAAAATGAGCTCTTGGATATTTTATAAATAACAATATGATAAAAAGAAGAATCTAGAATAGTTATGATAACATTAAAATTAATTGGATACCATGTTAGGACATGCAAACTGCTACTTGTCTAGGTTTTCTATGGCCTTTTAGTTCTAGAAAACTCTAATTTAACAATACTAAATGAATATAGGCTTCCACTTCTATGTTCAATTATGATGAATTAAGACCTAATAAAAACAAAGATATGAATCTTGAGAAAGAAGAACAAGGTAGGAGGAATCACAATACCGGACTTCAAACAATACTACAAGGCTACTGTCATCAAAACTATCTGGTATTGGCATATGAATAGACATATAGGTCAATGGAACAGAATAGAGAGCCCAGAAATTAACCCAGGACTCTATGGTCAACTCATATTTGACAAAAGGGGAAGGAACATCCAATGGAATAAAAACAGTCTCTTCAACAAATGGTGTTGGGAGAACTGGACAGCAACATGCGAAAAGATAAAACTAGACCACCAACTTACACCATACACCAAAATAAACTCAAGATGGATAAAGGATTTAAACATAAGCAGTGCCACCATAAAGGTCCTGGAGAAAAATATAGGCAGTAAACTTTTTGATATCCTACACCAAAATAAGTTTACTGATACTTCACCAAGGGCAAAGGAAATAAAAGAACAAGTCAACAAATGGGACTATATCAAATTGAAAAGTTTCTGTTCAGCTAAAGAAAACACTAGCAAAATTCAAAGGGAATCAACTGTATGGGAAAACATAATTGCCAATGGAGGATATTCTTGTACATGATTTATCTCTATTTTCATCATTTCAATTACCCCTTTTCCTGGAGTGAATGCACTTCAAAACTATTTTAGGAGTAGTATGAATAAGCCTTACTATTTCATGAACAACATACCTAATGTTTTCATCTTTATTTCATTAAAACAAATGATTTATAAAGAGTCATTTTCATAGCAACAGCTAGTAACAATAAAACTCAGCAGGCAAGGCTCAAATGTGCCTAAACTCACTATTTAATGATTTACAAATTTTTATTTAATATGGTACCTGATATGTTAACTGTAAAATAAAATTCTATTTTTATTTTGAAAGACAAAATTAGTCACATTCTCTTATTGGTAAGAAGCTGCCCAGCAGGATTAAAGGTATACTTACCTTCTGTGGAATCTGGGCAAGGGCTGAGGCAATAAGATTGGCCTTTTCTTCTGTAATACAGGGGATGACGGAGCCCAGAGAAAATACCACAATACCATCTTCACCTGAGCTCTGGGCAAATTCTTCTATTTCCTGTAGAGAAAAAAATCCTTTGTATTACAGAAATACAGCATCATAACAAATAAAATAAAGTTCACTTACGGTTCTCAAATTAAGATTCAAGAGAATTGTTAGAGGAATAGTTAGACTTTTATAAAATCTTTTGACCCTAGAACCACCTCCTCCCTTTTAGAGGAAGTATATAATCCGACATATAGATGAAGTATCTCAGAATTGTATACTTGGAACCTATATACATTCATTAATGTTATCACAATAAATTTAGTATAAATAAATAAATAAATAAATAAAATTGATGGCTTAAATACATAATCATTGATTAATGAATAGCCATGGCGTCAAACCATTATACAAAAGGATTGTGTAAGTATACAAAAGGTTTGGGTAAGCCACTTTTCATGGTTGATGGACACTGTTACAAGGTTTAATTTTATTAAAAATTGAGTAGTCTGCAAACTCATAAAAATATTTCTCAAAAGAAAATCCCCAAGTGGCTCTGAATTAGATATCTGACAGTTTACATCTAATAAATCATAGCTGTGTTGATGTACCTATTTTTTATATATGGCTTCAAAGGTAATTTTTCCATGTTTAGGTCTCATTTTATTTATAGGGCTAAGCAGATATTTGTTAGAATTGTGGTATGTAGTAGCGTATTGGAAAAGGAGATAGTATATTTACACTGCTCTATAATTATAAGTTACTTTTAGGAGACAGCTATTGCCCATCTTCCTGATGAATAAAACTCCCATCTCAGTGGACAGTAGATGCTAGCTGCATGTTGGTAATTCGAGTTTTAGCACAGAATTCATACACAGTTAACTTCTTCGAATTAAACTGCCTCACCATTGAGAATTGTGCAAGTTGGCCATGGAAAACTCTGGGTTTGGCACCAGACGTATCGTATTCTATGAGAATGACTTCTTCTGGACACACATCATGTGTTCTTTGTGAAATCTTTTGTGGCAGCTTTGAAGTCACCATGCTCCCCAATTAAAGGCCATTAAATGATCGAAAAGAGCCGATGTCAAAGTTGATGATGTCAGCTTCATTAATGTTGGGAGGACATATCTGACATAACAAACTATTTTGTTATTATTTTGATTCACCTTTCCAAACACATAGAGTTGGAATAAAATGTTTGTACTCATGTATATATGTGTGTGCATAAATGCACATGTGTGAATGTTTTTGATTGGAGGACCTCTCATCGTTGGTTTGTCTGTGATGTTTTAACAGTTTATTTTGAATGTCATTTTTAAAATAACATTAAAGACAATCTGAGGAAAAATTGCACTGAACATACCCATTAGATAAGTATGATTAAATCAAAATAAGTAAAATATGTTTTCTTTTTCAACTGCAGTAATAAGGTGTTATCCTGAAGACTCTTCTATTTCCAAAAGGAAAATTATGCCAATTAAAGCAAGCTCTTAATCATGTAAATCTACAATAGAAGCCAACTGTTTTCTGTTTCAGTCTTCAAATTGTGCCTAGTTTTTAAAAATATATGGAATGAGGAGTTCAGTGGGATTTGGCAGTCCTTCACTTGCCAGCACAGTAAGTTCCCATAATAAGACAGGCACAACTGTCTGATCCAGGGAGGCACGAGTGGGCAAAGACTGGAAATCCACGTTCTGTTTTGATGACTTTTCTTCATTGCTATTCCTATTTTCTACTACTTTCTCAGCATTATCTGTGAGACCATACTCAGAGTGAGGATTTCCTGCAATCTGCCTATGTCCCTCCAGCATCTGATCTGGCTGCATAATGGGCTCTACCAGGTACAGTCCTCCAATAACAGTCTGTGCTCAAGTATCCTGTTCTTAAAAGCCCATTTTCACATAACCAGCTCCCAGGACAAACTGCTTACAGCCACATCCTTGCTTTTCAATCTGAATTCAGTGACTGGAGTAAGTCTTCCATAACCACTGTAAGCCATGATTGGTATTTGTACTGCACAAGCTCCTTATCAAGTGAATTTAGAAGGGGATACATTTCTTCCTTTCATTTTATCTGAGATGATTTTGGGAAAATGTACAGCTTATTGTGTATGTGTGTGGCTGTTAATATTTGTATGATGTAAAAGTGGGAATGAAAGGATAAAAATGAGTTTGGCATGGGAGATTATCTAGAAAACCATAGAAATAATTGCCATCTCTTTTTTGATTTCTCAAGTTAGATATTGGTTCATTATACCGAGTCTTAATAGAACTTGATTTGCAGCTACACTCATAACTTGTTGGATAAGAAAAAGGATATTCAGTGGGGAGGGGGACAGAGGGGAGCAAAAAGGGGATGGATGTAATACAACAACAATAAAATTTAAAAAAAGAAAGAAAAAGGATATTCATGATTCTGAAATGAAATATCATTCATCAGTATGCACTTTACCATAAAGGGAATCAAGACTTTCCCTGGGAACACCATGTACCCTGCAGACTTCCTAAAAGGACTGTATTAATATTCTCACAGTACAAGTAAATGAGCATTTTCCTCCTCATTCCCTATTGATAGTTCAACACAGTGCTGTGTAATAATTATGTGTCACTCATTTGTTTCTCAATACTCTTTCCAACATCCCGGACACTCCACATTTTGTTCTTTGAAGACTTAAGGCTGTGGTATACAATTCTCTTTTTCATTCCAAAAAAAATAAACCTGTCACCAGGTTGTAAAGAATCAGGCCAAGATTCAGCCTCTCATTTTTTTTTTTTTTAAACATTTTATTTCATTATTTTTAGAAAGAGGGGAAGGGAGAGAGGCAGAGAGGGAGAGAGACATCAATGTATGGTTGCTTTTCACCTGCCTCCAGCCACAGACCTGACTGGAGACCTGGTTTGCAACCTGGTTATGTGCCCTGGCTGGGGAATCGAACCTGCGACCTTTGGGTTCACGGCCTCTCATTTTAACGAACTCTACTTTATGCTCATGACCCCTAGTCTTTCCTTTACTGTGCACTGGAAACCTTGTATTATCTAAACAACTTTTCAAAAATTCTGCTTGCTCCTTTAGGTGAGTCATAACAATATAGACTCATTGCATTAGTCTCAAATGAATTTCACCTTATGTTTCTTATTTCAGTAGAAGTCATCACTATCAAATTAACATTCAACCTAGAAATCAAGGAGTCCTCTTTATTGCCTTGTCTCATGAAAGCATGTTTATTTCTCTACCATCATGATGTCTGCTCTTGATTTTTAACTTTATTATGCTCATGAAGAATATTACAGCAATCTCCTTAGTTATTTTCATGGCTCTAGTTTCCTGTCACTCCTATAAATTATCCATATTATAAAAAATAATAAGATTTTGAGCCCTGGCCAGTGCCTCAGTGGGTAGGCACCAGCTTGTGAACCCAAAGGTTGCTGGTTTGATTCCCAGTCAGGGCACATGATCAGGTTGCAAGCCAGGTCTCCAGGTAGGTCCATAACTGGAGGCAGGTGAAAGGCAACCATACATAGATCTTTCTCTCCCTCTCATTCTTCCTCCCTTCCCCTCTCTGTGAAAATAATAAAATCTTTTTAAAAAATAAGACTTTGAGATGTACTTCAATCATGCCAATTTCAGCCTAATTTCCCAATACAGTGACTGAAATACCTGTATATATCTCACAACAGCCCTTCTGACATGGAAAACAAAAATGGAGTTGTAAGTCTCTGGTTCAGCATCTGTTATTGAGACTGTAAGCTTTAAAGGGCAATTGGGTATCACAACATAAAGAACATAAAAACCTTCAATATTATAGTTTTACCTTAGGTAAAGGTTTGGCAGGTTTGCAGTGCAATCCTCCCACAAATTCAAAATTAGGTAGATATGGACGAGGAAATTCAAAATCCCAGAATGTTCGAATTAGCCAAATGTCAGCTTTCCCCATAGTTTCACATAATGTAGTGGGTCTTCCTGGAAAAAAAAAAAAATTAAGTTAGGTATAAGGAATTAGACTATAAATTAAATGGGAAAATTGAATTATTAACTTGATGATGAGCTACAAAGGAAAATCAGTTTAGATCTTTTAGAATAAAGTGGTTTATAGATATGAAATGAAAAGGGGCATTAATACTACAATATGGAACAAGAAAAGAAGAGAGAAAAGAAGTAACATGAAAGAAAATTTAAAAAAAGAAAAAATGAGGTTATTTGTACAAGATAAAATAAACTGAACACTTAACCACAAATCCAAACTATTGTACAAATGAATTTATTATTAATTTTTTTCTCTCCTGTTGAATGGCAGATGATAAATTACCCCACAATATCTGCACCAAATTACCTTTCAATGGTTTCTAGTCTTCTGGCCAGAAATATTTCTATTCCTCTTCCCCTTCCCACCCAACATGTTTCAATCTCAGGATTATCTTGTTATAGGATCCCATCAATATCAGTCCATCATATCCTTCTGAGTTACAGTTCATCACTTCAATTGATGGGCCTCTATTTTTATTCAGCATTACCAAACTTATTTATTAAGAGGCTCTGAGAGAATTATTTAAAGTACTGAAGTGGACATTGTTTTCTCTCTTTGTTAACTTTCTGGAAAATAGGCTGATGATGTTCTTGCCAACCTATAGTGCAAAAGACACATTCTCCATGTGAACTCCGTCAAGCTGGATTTCAGTGTTGTGTTTCATGATTCAGATGGTGAACAACTACTCGTCAGATGGGAGCAGCCCTCACAACATGACCCCTTCTTGAATGGTGGGGATGAGGGACCATGGGATTCATGGACTCTCTTTGCCAAGTTCCAACAGCAAGCTGTGAGTTTGGTCATGCACACCGAGAAAGATGAAGCTTCCCAGACTGCTACCGTTCAAGGGGAAATACCTGCAAATAATCCTGATAGTTCCTGTGTCCACCAAACCCATACAAGGTAGAGAGGACATTCCCACTAGCAGTGCTAGAATCAGCCTTTGCCAACATGATTCCTGTTTTTGCCACATCCAGAGGTGTGGTGACTGCAGCAGTAAATCCATGACAAAAGCTCCACCGACTGTTAACTGCCAAGAATTCACCACATGATCCTGCCTCCAGAACCAGAGGGATGTTAGGACTCCCACCAGGGAAATTGGACCAATGAGAAAGAAATATTTCTCAAAACTGTACTTGTGTAGCCTGAGGTCACAGCTGATCTGAGAGATACAAACAAACTCTTTTCTTAAATATTGTTACATATATCAATGTGTAGGTTCAAGATGATGGCTAGGTGCATGTCTATAAATAACTAAAGTTAAGCCATAATGTTTAAGCCATCAGTTTATTTATAACATCTTTTGGAGGATGTGTGATATTCAATAATAAATTGCATCTGCGACATACCATGAACTCTTAAAGTCAGGATTGGCCTAGTTATTTTTTTTGTTTTGTTTTATTTTGTTTTGTGAACTTTGAATTTAGTGTTCTGGATTTTTTTTTCACTGACTGTTGAAATGGTTAGAAAAATATATCAGCTCAATAATCCAAGAAATGTTGAAGAGCTTCAGCAAATGCTACATGAGTTGCTTATCAAAATATTTTTGCAAGTGTTGTGAAAAGCACTCATGCCTTGAACATAGCAATATTATTTGTGACAAATGTTACAAATGCTTTGCAAAGCCAAGCATTGAAGATTCTGATTAATTAACATTAGAGATTCTTTGGTTGTATTTTTAGCAACATTCATGTTTCTGTTATTTGAAAAGAAAAATTCTTATTCTTTATGTTTCATGTTTCTTTGTTTAATAATTCCTATAATATAACTGAAAGTAAATAAAAATCATGTATTTTAATGAATATAATAAATGCAGATTTGCAGTGTTTTTAATTTTCACATTTCAGCACATAGTAGTAATAAATGTATCTATCTCTCAGATACACGTGACTTACATTGCAAGTTTTTTGACCATGACCCCTGTAGGATTAAGGACTCCCACAAAAAAAAACTAGGCCAATGAGAAAAGAATCTCTCTCCCAACTGTGCTTGCATAGGTAACCTCGATGCAGTCCTTGGATGCCTTCTTGATATGAGATGTTAGATAACATTTGAAACATTCTTTTTTTTTTTTTTTTTAAGATTTTCTTTATTATTTTTCAGAGAGAGGGGAAAGGAGAGAGGTGGAGAGGGAGAGAGACATCAATGTGTGATTGCTTTTCACCTGCCTCCAGCAACAGATCTGGCTGGAGACCTGGCTTACAACCTCATTATGCTGCCCTGGCTGGGAATCGAACCAGCGACCTTTGGGTTCACAGGCCAGCGCCTTATCCCCTGTGTCACCAGCCAGGGCCGAAACATTCTTAAAGAAGCAAAAAACTGTGCCCTCTGCTTAATTACTTCAGAAGGAACTCAAATGAGGCAAGCTGTCACTTCTCCAGAAGTCAATCAGTATGTGCTTCACAGGCATCAGATATGAGGATGAATCAGCCTGCAAGAACCATTTCACATATTATCATAGGTGACAAAAAAGGTGGCAACACCAGAGAAGCCATGAACCTAGGCCACTCCATAGCCCCCAAAACACCATCAATACTATAATTCGAGGCTGAGCAGAGGTAGGTCTCAGCCCCATGCCCTAGGTGTCACGGGCTTGGAGGTGGGGCCTTAATGAGCCACTATTTTATTAGTAAGAGCTCCCTGAGTAATTCATACCCAGAATGACCTTCTTTTGGGGATGTGTGCTACATAAGTACATACCACTATCATCACTCACTACTACTATACTCTACTGCTGCATTACTGATATGTTTTCAAGGAAACACATTTAAGTTATTAATTTTAGGCTGTTATTCAGAAGACTGCCTAATTGCAAATAACTTAATAATTTCTGTTTACAAAAATGCATATTTTTGTAACTGAAATGAAACAAAAACTGAGGTGACAATCCTTTTCATTTTAGGGTTCTAATCAAAGTTGGTGGTGGCATAAACCCAGGGAGGAAAGCCTCACTTTAGCATCATTAGTTTTTAATGTTTGAACTATTATCTAACAGCTGTAATTTGATAACAAAATAACTTTGCCCAAAGACATTCAGCTTGAAATTGCCAGAGATTACATTAGAACTCCACTTCTTAGCTTCTGAATTAATGTGTTTTTTCCCTCTAGATACCTATTTTTTGTGACTCAAATCCAGCATGATTACAAAACTAAAGGTGATATTTTTATTAGCCATTCTCTTATTTCATTAAATCATACATGATTTAGTTTATATGATTTTAGTTTCATTTTAGAAAGACAGAAGCTTTAAGAAGCAGTTAAGAGAATTCTATATTTCAAGTAATACTTCACAATAATAAGTATAGATTGGATAAAAGAAAAGAGAATGGAAGTAAATTTAAGTATTCGCTAAACTAAATATTTATATAAATCATATTTGAAACATTATATGAGAAATTATGGACATAAAACAGTAAAATAAAACTAACAAATACCTCTTTATTTTAGTTATATAATTTGCATAAAATTGAGTCATATAATCAGAATGGATGACTCTAAATATATTGTATATGTATGTATAGTATGCACATATATGTATATATACATATACATATACATACACACACATACATATATATTTAATTAATGGGTTAAATTTTAGCTACCAAGTAGCTATTATTATCATATGATATGTTTTTTAATTTTAAAGACTTCTTAGGAGTTGCCTGAATGCATGGCCAGTATAACTTTTGCTTAATGGAATATTCTCTTTTTCTTCCTTTTCCTTAAGTAATGCTTCTGTCCTCCTTTTCTCAAGTTGAGATTTTTCAAAAGTCTTTACTTATAATCTGATTATACCGAAATGTGACAGTGACATATTATAGTTTCTAGTTACCATTGATGATAGGCTTGAGTCAAAATTATTTTTCTTCCTTTTTTTTAAATACGGAATGCTTCAAGAATTTGTGTGTCATCTTTGTGGAGGGACCATGCTAATTTTCTCTGTATCATTCCAGTTTTAGTATCTGTGCTGCCAAAGTGAGTACTTGAGCCAAATTCTTATATTTATCACTTGAGTTTATAGCCTATCATGTAGTGTGCTCCAAGGCATGCATATTAATTAACTATAGCTAATCAATACATTACTATATCTATATCAAAGGATTTTTGAAGTGGGTTTCTTTGAACATTAGTTTGTGAAATTATTAGATATTTAGTGAATTAACTCGATAATATATTTAGTGCCAGATATGATCCTTTATTCTTATCTGTGCTTCTTAAACATAGTTGAAGTAGAAGACTGAGGTGACTGCTTCAGATCACAGCTCAGTGTATGAAATTGCAATTCAAAGTATTTTTAAGCAGAAAAGGCAAAGAATTAAAAATAGGTTGAATAGGTATATACCAGTGAAGTAAAAAAAAATCTATTCTCTTTTACTGCTCAAGTCTTTTAGAGTTTTCTAATTACCCTTTCAAGTTTTTGTTTAGCATTCCTCCAAGAAATATTTATAAAGCATCCTCAGAATCTTTTTCATGACCAAACATAATGACCTGTCCAAATAGGACTTTCAGAAGCTTCACTTAAAGTTTAGGAGAGGGATAAGACTGAGGGGGTACCTGTTCCAGTAAAAATGGTATAAAAAATGAGGGTAATCATCACTAATTATAAAAATTTTTGGAGCAGGTTCAGATGTTTAACAATCTCTTTGTTAATAATGGTCATATTTCAGTTATATTACTGGTGTCAAGCAAGTAGGTTATCTTACTCTTAGAATAAACACTATCCTCTCTTTCCCAAGATTAGTTATAACTTCCTTTAATATGGAAACTCAGTGTCCTGGACTTACATGTAATATCCAATTATGACAACATTCCATCTTCTAGAGGGTTAACCTTTTGTGTGTGTTTTGTATTGTTTTGGGCAAGAACCTAAGAAGGATCAAGTTATGAGAAATGATTTGATGACCATAAAGACAGAGTAAACATGACAAAAGACCTCTTGGTTCCATTTCCATTCAGTTTTTTGATATCCAGTTGCTTACTGTCACTGGTAGAGTTTTAAATGGAAGGCAGATATTTTAAAATGCATTCTTTTCATCTACTTAGATTTCTAAATGTATTTTGATGACTGCTTTAAAACAAAAAGCAGATTCTCTTACCTAATGCATCACTATACAACTGGTCCCAAATATGAACGTCATAATCCCTGACGTACAAGTCAAAGTAAACTGAAAGCATTGCATTTTGCACTCTTTCCAAAAAGGTCATTCGGTCTGCTAGTGCCACCATCTGCACAGGAACATAGGAAGGCGGAGCTGGAAGTTTCCCACAGTGTTTCTCCTTCATGCCTCCCAAAGATACTCTTAATGTGAACACAAAAGGGACTGCAAGCAATTCAGCAATCAGCTCTCCACAGGGTATCACCGGATCTATAAGCATTACATTGTAGTTGGTTTCTTGGAGCTTCTTCATGAAAGTCTGATTATAGACTGCACCCTCACACAGGAGTTTTGAAACTTCCGTTGTTTCAATGAAAAAATCTTTCAATTTTATCGTTGATTGCCAGGGTGTTAGGTTTGGCAAGACATTAAGAATTAGCTCCAGAAACTTGTCATGTACATTCTCCACCGATTCTTTCGGAACTTCTGAAGGCAATACCTCGAAGTGTAGTGGGGAAGGTTTACTGTAGTCAATAAGCTTAGTATGTGGAAAAGTCAACACTGTTACCTCATGTCCTTTCCCTGTAAGTTCCTCCAGAATGACCTTTATGTTGAGCCAATGGCTCATGTCACAGGGCCACACCAGGACCTTCCCACAGATTCCACAGCCAGCGCAGCAGAGTTGCAGCAGCAGAATTGCTGAAATCCATTTCTCAGGTAACATGACAGCAGGTCTGTCACACTGCTCTGAAGAGGTTTTAGGGTATTTCTGCTAAGTGCAGAGACTAACTGGCAATGAAAACACATAATATGTTAAAAATTAACTTTAAGAAGGAAATGTCCATGCATTATGTGCAAGGTCAATGTTTATTGAGGCAAGCAAACAGAAATAAAAGATATATGGGAGAAAACTATTTTAACTTATAGTACTTAAAAATATATTAAATAGAGATACATTTATTTTCCAGATTGGCAATGAGGAAAATAACAAAAAACCCTAAAGTGACTATTTCACACACAGGAAAACACCCATGCACACACCCCAACATCCATTCCACCCTGTTTGCAGGTGCCAAGTAGTTTAGGTAAAAACATATTGCACATCTTTTTCCCTATGTGAAGCAGCAAATAACTTGCTTGGATACACATGGGAAATATTTTGAAATGAGTAATATTACTAGTACAGGATGTTCAGAATTCCAGAAAAAACACACAGTCACCTCTTTGATTCCAAGTAAGGTAGATAACATAAAAGAGGAGATGAATGCCTTGGTATGTGGACTATGGCAAAGGACAGATTTCACAATGAATGGAGGAATGAGAGAAATTCATGGATATTTGGAAAGCATTCTGGGAGGAATGGATCACAGAGAAAGTTGGGGCAGTAAGTTATAAAAGAAAGATTGAAATGGAAGATAGTAGGTGGCCTTGAAATGTTTGGATTTTAATTTAAAGGCAAAACTGATTTTCTGCAATTTCAAAGGGCAATCACAAGATCAAATTTTTCTTTAGCAAACAATTCTGGCAGCTAAACACAGAATGGCACACAAGGGCAAGAGTTTAAAAGAAGGGAAAATGATTAATATGTGTAGTTAGTAACTCAAACATGAGACCATCATATTCTAAGACATGGGTTGAAAATAGTAGATGTGAAGAACATAGTTGAAATTTGTAATTAGTGATTAGATCTGAGACTGAAAACAATGTATATGAACAAAGGTATGTGTTTTTGTACAAAGACGTAAAGAAATATGGTTTCTGTCTGAAAGACCAAAAGCTCATAACATCATTAGATAAAATATTTCCACGATTAGCAGCAGGTTTAAGAATCAATATTATCTCTTACAGGGGTCCTTCACCCCTAAGACCTGTTAGGAACTGGGCCATACAGCCCTATATGAGTGGCCATCGAATGGGCAAAGCTTCATCTGGGTTTATAGCTGCTCTCATCCCTTAAATACAGCCTGAGCCCCACCTCTTGTCAGATCAGCAGCAGTATTAGATTCTCATAGGAACACAAACTTTACTGTGAACTGCGCAGGTGAAGAAACTATGATCTGAGGTGCAACTGAAGGGGTGATGCTAGCCCTGCAAATACAGGTTATCATTAGCAGAGAGGTTTGACTGCACAGAGACCATAATAAATCTATTGCTCATAGACTCATATTAAAACCCTATCAGTGAGTGGTAAGTGACAATTAAGTTGCTTCTGGTGGCAGCAGGCTTTATAGTAGAAAGTGAATTGATGTTGATGCATTTCAATTGTACAGCTGCATCTGGTGGCAGATTTTAAGTCAGAATCTGACTCGTTTTAGTCTCTGCACATGGCCCATCCATTATTTTATTACCACTTTCATCTGTGCCTCTTTTCTGCACTGTGAATTTGTCTCAGTCACAGTTTTGGTAAGCTCACATGATAACTGTAGCATGTGATGAGTTGTATAATTATTTCATTATATATTACAATATAATAATAGAAATAATGTGCACAACAAATGTAACGTGCTTGAATCATCCCACAACCATTCCCCCTGGCCCCAGATCATAAAAATTTGTCTTCCATGGAACTGATCCATGGTTCCCAAAGGGTTGGTGACCACTGATTCATCAATTTTTTTTAAGTGACTGATTTAGTAAGACGACTCAATGGAAATGTTTATATACCCCTTAGATATTCGGGTTTAGGTATGTGAAAATGTTTCAAGATGTGAAGTAGTAATCATTCACCTACTCATATGTTTTTTCCTTTATATTAATAATATACATCAATGTAATTCCTTTTACATTCACATACCCAAAAGCAGTCTGTGCTTCTTACATTATCCAAGTTTTTTTTTCCAGAAGATCTATAACTCATGATAGGTATTCACGCTGCATAAACTTTTAGGTCAATAGATGAATTTGGGGGGAAGAGAACAATTTTTCCATTTTGTATCACTTTTATGAGACGACTTTGTAAAACATCATGGTTCATCATGTAGTCAACCATTATTCTGGTAAAGAATTAACCCAATGTTTGGCCTCTCAATTCCATGGTCTCTTCTAAGCTATTGACCCTTAATCTATTTCTTTTGCTATTTGCTGAGATTGAGACCTTGTATTAGTCAATCAACTCCTTTTTTATAATAAGATTTTTATTCTTCAGTTACAGTTGACACTCAATATATTAGTTTCAGGTTTACAACAGGGTGATTAGATGATCATAAAACTTACAAAATGATTAACCTGATCATTGTAGTCCCCATCTAACACCATACATAGTTAATATGATTGACTATATTTCAAATGGCTTCTAAAACTTTCCACCTAAATATTGCTTTGATTTCTTGTAATAAATAAATCTGAAAGAGAACATATTCATCTTACAGAAGTTGTCCCTCTAAATTGTTTCCTCTTTCAGTAAAAGCCATCAATATTCAAATAAACACACAAGATAGAAATACAGTAGTCCACCTTAATTCTCCTCTTCCCTGAACACTATTTATGCTTACCAAACCTTTGAACTTACCCCAGAGTGCCTCATGAAAGTATGGTTATCTTTCTGCTATGTTGGTAGATACCTTTATTCTGATCTCAGGCATGCTTGTCAGGGTTACTAAAGCAGTCTCCCTAGTGATCTGCATGGTTCTACTTTTCTTTGTTAACAATCCATTATCTAACTTTAATCCCACTGGCATTTTAAGATGTTACTTCATTCATGCCATGCTTCCATTGAAATATTTTGTCCATATAAGCTAATATCTTGATGGGCCACTATATTTTTAGCAAGAATTCTAGGAGTATTTTACACCCATGACAACCATTCTTTTGGTGTCTAAGGGATACATGAATGTGCTACAATTGCTATACTGTCTTTAATTTATGTTTGTTTGTTTGTTTTTTAATTTTATTGTTGTTGTATTACATCCATCCCCTTTTTGCTCCCCTCTGTCCCTCTCCCCACCCACCTAATTTATGTTTTTTGAAGGTGAACATAAAGTAGGTATTAATTTTAGAATTAGCTAATTGCAAATTACCAGGTCAAACATTTATATGAACAAGAATATTCTTTATTATTTTGTCTTTTTAAGTTATTGTTCTTTTACAGTTTTTCCAATCCCCCACCCCACATTGCTCTCCCCTGCCCAGCCCCCACTCCCAAAGTCAATCCCCAACCTGTTGTCCATGTCCATGGGTCATTTATACATGCTCCTTGACCCCCACTACTTTGTTTTTCTTTCTCAAGATTGCTAAGGCTATTCAGGATCATTTTTGGTTCCATATAAATTTTTTAATTATCTGTTCTAAATCTATGAAATGTGTCGTTGGTATTTTAATAGTGATTGCATTGAATCTGTAGATTGCTTTGGGTAGTGTGGACATTTTAATTATGTCAATTCTTTCGATTCATGAGCACTCTATATGCTTCCATTTATTTGTCTCTTCCTTAGTTTCTTTCTTCGGTGTTCTATAGTTTGGGAAAAAAAAGCAGGGGTAGCAACACTTACATCAGACAAAATGAATTTCAAAATAAAGGCCGTAAAAAGAGACAAAGAAGGACACTGCATAGTACTTAAGGAAATAATCTATCAAGAAGATATAATCCTTAAAAACATATCCACCCAACATAGGGACATCCAAATATACAAGGAAAATCTTGGAGGACTTCAAGAAAATGTCAACATCAGCATACACATGGTAGAGGATTTTAACACCCCATTGTGAACAATGGACCATCTTCCAAGCAAAGAATCCACAAGGATATTGTGGCACTGAACAACACTATAGAACAAATGAATTTTGTTAATATGTATACTAGAACCTTTCACCCTAAAGAAGAAAAATGCACATTCTTTTCAAATTCACATGGAATATTCCAAAGATAGATCATTTGGTAAGTCACAAAAATAAGATCGGACTCATTCTTTTCAACAAAACTAATGCAAAAACTCATATCAAAATTCTTTCTCTTTAGGATTCTGACAAAAGTTGGTGGTGAAATACACCCCAAGTTAGAATGTTTCTTTTTCAGAGTCATCATATTTTAGTGTTCAAAGTTATGGCTAAGGTCATACAGTTCCATGCTTTTAATTTGCTAACAGTTTTTCTGAGAACACTCAGCATGACATTGTCAGCAGCTGATGAGAACCCCAACTCACAGTTTCTTAGCCAACATGTTCATACCTTCTAGAGGTCTTGTTTCATGTGCTTCACATTTTACATTGACTACCAAACCCATTGGTGATTTTTAAAAATAATTTTTCATTGTTATTCTATTTCAGTTGTGACCATTTTTCCCCCTTTGCCCTACTCTACCCATCCCAACACCACTCCCACAGTCAATTCCCACACTGTTGTCTATATCCATGGGTCATTCATACAGGTTCTTTGTCTAGTCCTTTCCCCTTCTTTCCCCCATTATCCTCCTCCCCTCTTGTCATTTTCTGTTCCATGTTTCCATATGTTTGGTTCTCTTTGTTCATTAGTTTATTTTGTTCATTAGATTCCTCTTATATGTAAGACATTTAGGCCACATTGTAGGAATGATTGAGTTTATAGCATTTATCAGAATTTTATTTTTAAAGGTGTGATTCACAATAATAAATATTAGCATATCCAGCAAAAGAGAATGAAATTGAATGAAAGCTTACGAAAGTTAATTATTACAGAAGGTTGATTTAAAATGTTACACCTGAGGCATTTTGGATCAAAAGAGTGAATTATAAGATACTAATAATCATTTCCTTTAGTTATTATTTGCATACAATTGAATTATAAGTACAATGTCCTAATCTATACAAATAATTAATCGGTAGCTTATTCACTTTGACATATCAAGTGTATATTTTCATTTAATGATTATATTCTCTAAGATCACATAGTAATTTAATGAGAATGTTTCCATTTCAGAGACTTCTCGGAATTAGCCTGAACACATGGTCAAATGCTTTGCTATAGATGATGTAAAAGGTAAGGGAAAAAGTGGTTTCAGTGGTTATCAATTAGTAATATTTCAGATATCAGATATTAGAAAGATAAATATCTAGAGACAACTTTTACTCAGCTTTTTAGGTGTAGCCATGTCCTAAGTTTTTGTCAAAGGCAGGTGAGCACCCTGTGTGTAGTATCTTGATTACATGACTAAAACAGGAAAATGTTTTTCACTGTCTTAATATCCTGAGTTAGGTTTTAGGTGTCCTTACCTAAATAAATAGGCAAGAACAATATCCTAAGTAATGAAGAGACATCAAAGTCATGAGATAATCGGTTCCTTTATACATGTACAAATTCCTCAGTAGATATTTCTTCCTTTCTTCTTTAAGACATTTATAATAGAATAACACTTCTATGTGACATGAAGCATTATAGTTTACCTCTGGTTTTGCTGAAGCTTATACTGCTGAATTTATCATTTTAATCCAGGTGGAAGACAAAGGTAATTCCCACCAGGGAAAACCCATGGAGGTAAAGAGCAGGGTACAAATTCTGGATATACAAGGTGGGGCAAAAATTGATGTACATTTATGAGTATGCAAAACACAGTTTATTGTTATATTATTTATTAATTATTGTATTATCTTTCATACAAGTATGAACAACTGAACAGTAAACCTACTGTTGTTCCACCCTGTATTATAAGGTAATGCTGACAGGTTTTAGACAAGTATAAAATAAAAAGAGATACATAATTAGCCCAGTATTTTTTTTTTTTTACCTGAGTACCTGGAAGGACCAAGTTGATTTTTAACTGAAATAGGGACAAGTTCAGGAGAACTTACTGGGGGTGAGGTCAGGCAGGAGATCACTTTCAAAGATCCAATATTTAAAATACATGTGAGTCCTCACTAGTGGGGCTCAGTTGATTTGGCATCACCCAGCAAAGTAAAATGTCACTGGTTCCATTCTCTGTCAGACACATGCCAGGACAGTGGGTTCCTCCCCCTGCTGGGAGGCATACTAGAGGCAACCAACGGCCATTTCTCTCTCACATCAATGTTTCTCTCCTTCCCTTCCTTCCTCCCTCTCCCTCTTTCTAAAAATAAATAAATGAAATCTTAAAAAGAATAAATAAAATAAAGTAAAATAAAAACATTTGAACATCCTAACACAGGTGAGGAGACAGCACTTGGACTTATAAGTCAAGAGTACAGTATAGATAAACATAAGAAATGTAAATTTTATAGTATCATCATACTTACTGAAGCCATTTAATTGGATGAGATTATCAAAGGATTAAGACTGAAAACAAAGGTCCTAAGTAAAAAAAGAAAACTGGTCTAATTCAAACCAAGAGGTGTAGAAAGTTGAATGTGGCATGGTCTTAATACATTTGAACATTTTTATGTTGTTAAGTAATATGGTAAATTAATTATCTTATTGATTTTTAAAAAACTGTCACCAAAATAGTAGATATTTGTTTGAACACCTTACCAAAAAAAGAACAGTAAATGAAGTGAAAGTACTTCATAAAAATAATTAAAATTTCAAGTAATCTTTTAAAATAATTGAAAAAAAACCAATTATATTGTAGCAAATAAGACTGCATAAAAATTCCCAAGTAAAAGATAATTTGTAGAATTTATTTGCATTTTCAGTAATGAACATATTCAAGAAGAAATGCTTTTATGCTTTCATGATACAGTTATTTTAAAATTGGAAGTAATTTTAACATAGTATATTGAAATGGATAAAAATTTCTAAGTTATCAGTAATCCAAGGATCTTATTTACTTATCTCCTTAATTATGCATCAAATACTGGTCAAATCTTTAGTTAGACATGTCATTAGATTTATAAAGGGGAAAGAAAGTCCAACCATTAATATATTTGTTAAAGTAATGCAAACCTGATTCAAGTATGAACATTTATTTGCCTTTAATTAGTTTTTTGTATTGATAAATTATTACTATAACATTTTGGGTCAAGGAGATTTGCTAATAGGTTATTTTCTTGTGACAATTGATTAATTCAAACTGACACTTAATTGATGAGTTTAAACTTGTAGATGATAAAGACTAAAAATAATAATCTTACATTCTAAGTAAATACATATTTTTGACAGAAAACTAAACCTTTGATGACAGTAATTATAGATTATGAGCATTAATGACTTTAAATATAATGAATTAACATTTAACTTTGTTTCCTAATTGTACATGAATTAATAATTCCATAAATATTACTAAATTTTTAACATATTTCATATTAGTTTCTCTAAAGGTGATCTATTTACCTTTTTTAATATTTCACTCTTTATATTATTATTTTCTAAAGATTATTTATTTATTTATTATTTTTAGAGAGATAAGAAGGGATAGAGGCAGAGAAGGAGAAACACATCAAAGTATGGTTGCCTTTCATCTGCCTCCAGCTATGGACCTGGCTGGAGGCCTGGCTTGCAACCTGGTTACGTGCCCTGACTGGGAATTGAACCAGCAGCCTTTGGGTTAGCAGGCTGGCACCTTATCCACTATGCCACCAGCCAGGGCCTGTGCCACCAGCCAGGACCTGTTTACCTTTAATGTATTGCTACATTCTCTGTCTTTGAGAAAAATAATTACTTAATTGTTTTTCTTTATTTGAAGGTAATACCCAGACCTTTCTTTGCACTAAAGGGAACCCAAGAATTCTTGTTGACTAAAGTTGGAACATAAGTCATGATTATATATGTGTTCAATGGAAATTTATAAACCTGTCATAGTGTGATGTACCATCCCAGTTATCATTAATTTATGCTCTAAACCCCAGTAATATTAGATAAGCAAAAGGGTTTAAGTTCATGAAAAACAACAATACTATTCTTGTAACATACTAATCTTCTATGATGTCTCCCTGATATGTATGTTCTAGGGGACCCCTATGAATTTCATTGTTCTGTCTTGTCTTCCTTACATCCACCTAATTTAGCTCACATTGAATTTTCCCCCAGAATTTAGTATATTATTAGTTAGCATATCACTTAGGGTTAAAAATAAAGAAAACTTTGATATTGTGCATAGAATGTACATAAAACTATTAGTGTCCCTATGTCAGCAAAGTGAGAGAAAAAGGGTAAAGCCATCTGGCAAAAGACAAAGGAAAAATAGAACATGCTCAGTAGTTAAGGATATTATCCAATTCTAGGATTTATCTGTAGACTAAGAAAAAAAATGGAAATTTTGAAAACATTTGAAAAATGATATATTTTCATCAGGTCATTGTGGCTAAACTAAACAGAATTGCCCATTCAGGCTGTAACCGCACTTAAAATGATCTATTCCCTCTTTTTCTTCTTTCCTGTTTTACCAAATTTTTTACAAGAAAATAAACAACATTTCATGACCAAAAATATAGCAGTTGTCACACAGGCCAACAGGAACCCAATCACATCCAAAGAGTGGTACTGGAACCAAGTAAGGTTGTGAGCAGCTGGGCGCAGGTGTTTGGCTCCTTTATGGCGCATGACAAACTCGATCCAGAAGACTGCTCGATCCAGGGGCTTCATGGGCTGATCGTGATGAATCCTTGATAACCTCATAACATTCTCTTTATAACTAGAGACAAAGACAGAGTCAGAAATCAGAGCTCTTGCTTTCATTGAAGGTAAGTATGTAATACCTTTGCATAACATATTATACTATACAAAGGCCATATACTAGATGTGTTGAGAAAACATTTAATTCTTGCTGTGACATGACCTTTGCTGGCTGTATATCATTTTAAGAGTTGTAAAGAAGAGAGTAGGTAAGAAACAAGTTTTTGACACAAAGTGGTATATATAAACATATAAAAAAGAATGGGGCTGATCTTTCCAAGAAGGAACCTTAATAGTGTGTGGAATGTGATTTTAATGATTGTTCTAAGACCAAGATTGTGGCTAACCCCTATTGCATAAAATTTTCCTTTCAAAATTCTGTAAGCATGGGCCCTAATGTCTGAGTTAACAAAGACAGGGTCAGGAAACTGGTAGTCACATTGATCAGTCATTTTTGCAGTGTCTGGGATTCCTTTATTGCACACACTTGTGATGTTGTGATACAAAGTACATTATTTATATTGGCAAGGTCAAAATTGGAAGATGGTACTAGGATAATTTTAGAAATGACAAGGAGATGGAATTTGACTTTTCAAGGTAAATATAAATATTTTGCTAGAATTTGAGCCTTTAACCATTGTGACATCACAGTCATCACAGTTATAGAGCTAATATCTCTAATAGTCTCTCAATAAACAATGGGTGTAGGTATATATTTGAAAGGCAAGTTATGTCTTCACTCGATATTTGGTGGTTGAGACAGAATTAATATATATATTGGGGGACAGGTTGTGATAGAATAAACCCAGGAGGGTCAGAGAGCCCCACATAAGTTGGACCCAAAGAAACCTACACTGAAACATATCGTAATTAAAATGACAAGGCTTAAAGACAAGGAAAGAATCTTAAAAGCTACAAGAGAAAACCAGGTACTTACATACAAGGGAGCACCAAATAGATGGTCATCTGATTACTTAAAAGAAACATTTCAGGCCAGAAGGGAGTGGTGTAAAATACTCAAGATGATGAAAAGCAAGGACTTAGAGCCAAGGCTATTATTTAAAATCAGAAGAGAAATAAGGAGCTTCCCAGCTAATAAAAAGCCAAAGGAATGTATGTTAACACAAAACCAGTACTGCAACAAATGTTAAAGGGCTTTTTTTTTTTTTTTAAAGAAAAAGAGAAAGCAAAATGAAGGAAATAGTCTAACAATAAAATGGCATTAAATATGCATCTATCAATACTTGCCTTAAATGTAAATGGCTTAAATGCTCCAACCAAAAGACATAGGGTAGCTGAATGGATAAGAAAACAAGACATATATATGCTGCCTCCAAGAGACTCATCTCGGATCAAAAGATACACACTATCTAAAGGTAAGAAGATGGAAAAAGATATTTCATGCAAATAGAAAGGAAAATAAGCTCGGGTAGCAATACATATATCTGAAAAAATAGCATTAAAACCAAGGCTATAGTAAGAGACAAAGAAGATAATACATAACGATAAAGGGAACAAACCAACAAGAGAATATAACCCAACTCATGCACTCAACATGAGAGTACCTAAATATGTGAAGCAAATCTTACTGGACATAAATGGAGAGATCAATAAAAATACAAACATAATCAGGGATTTTAACATCCCATCAACTTCAATCCATAGATCTTCCAGACAGAAAATCAACAAGGAGACAGAGACAGTGGCCTTAAAGGACACAGTAGATCAAATGGATTTAATTGATGTCTTCAGAACATTTCACCCTGAAACACGAGAGTACACATACTTTTTAGGTGCACATAGAACATTTTCAAGAATAGACCACATGTTAGGACACAAAACAATAAGAAGATTAAAATCATTTCAAGCATCTTCTCTGAAAACAATGCTATGAAATTAGAAGTCAATCACAAGAAAAGTTCTGAAAAACATGCAAAATTTTTGAGGCTAGGTAATATGTTATCACACAATAAATGGGTCAACAATGAGTTGACAAGGAAGAAATCAAAAGATACCTTGAAACAAATGAATAGGTGGACAAAGCAATAAAAAAATCTGTGGGCACTGGGAAAATAATCTTATGAAGGAAATTCATAGCATTACAGGTCTCTCTCTAAAATAAAAAGGAAAAAGTTCAAATAAATAATTGAACTTCACACTTAAAGGAACTTGAAAAAGAACAACAAACAAAGCCCAAAAAGAGTAGAAAGAAGGAAATAATAAAGATCAAAGCAGAAATAAATAAAATAGAGTCTAAAATATAACACAAAAGATCAATGAATCCATGAGCTGGTTCTTTAAAAAGAGAAACAAAATTGACAAACATTTAACCAGACTCATCAGGAAAAACACAGAAAGTACCCAAATAAATAAAATCAGAAATGAAAGAAGAGAAATAACACTGACATCAAAAAAATACAAAGGATTATAAGAATATATTAGAAACAACTACATGCCAACAAATTGGACAACCTGGATAAAATGGATAAACACCTAGAAATATACAATCTTTCTAAACTAAATCAGGAAGAATCAGAGAATTTGAATAAACAGATTACACCTAGTGAAATTGAAGCAGTAATTAAAAATCTAACAAACACAAGTTCTGGACCAGGTGGCTTCACAGGTGAATTTTACCAAACATGCCATGAAGTTCCAAACTCATTTTACCAGGCCAGCATTATCTTAGTTCCAAAACCAGATAAACATTACAAAGAAGAAAAATTATAGGCTACTTTGGCTGGTGGCACAGTAGATAAGGCACTGGCCTGAGAACCCAAAGGGCTTGTTCAATTCCCAGCCAAGGCAACATAACCAGGTTGCAAGCCAGGTTTCCAGCCAGGTCCACAGCCGGAGGCCAGTGAAGGGCAATCTTGCATTAATCTCTCTCCCTCTCTGCCTCTCTCCCTTCCCTTCTCTCTGAAAAATAATAAATAAAATCTTTTTAAAAAATTATAGGCCAATTTTTGTGATGAACATCAATGCTAAAATCCTCAACAAAATATTTGCAAACCAAATACAGCAATGCATCAAAAAGATCATACACCATGATCAGGTGGGATTTATTCTGGAAATGCAAGATTGGTACAACATTCACAATTCAATAAATGTGATTCACCACATAAACAAAATGAAAGATAAAAACCACATGATCATATAAATAGATGCAGAAAAAGTATCTGATAAAATCCAGCACCCATTTATGACAAAGACTTTAGAATTTAAGGTAACATACCCAAACATAATAAAGGCCATATATGACAAACCCACTGCCACCATCATATTCAACAGGCAAAAACTACACACATTCCACTTAAGGTTATAAATAAAACAGGGATTTTGGCTTTTCCCTTTCTTATTCAGCATGGTACTGAAAGTCCTAGCCATGGCAATCAGGCAAGAAAAAGAAATAAAAGGTGCCCAAATTGGAAAGGAAGAAGTAGGGCTCCCATTATTTGCAGATGACACAATACAACTGTACATAGAAAAACCCAAAGATTCCACCAAGAAACTACTAGAACTGAAAAATGAAATCAGCAAAGTAGTAGGATATAAAATAAATATCTAGAAATCAGTAACATTTTTATATGTCAATAATGAGTTACCATAAAGTAAAATTAAGAAAAAAAAAATCCCTTTCACAAGTGCTACAAAAAGAATAAATTACTTAGGAATAAACCTAACCTAGAGTGTAAAAACCCTGTACTTAGAAAAGCATGACACTGAAGAAAGAAATAGAAGATATAAACAACTGGAAGCACATATCATGTTCATGGATAGGAAGAATTAACATTGTTAGAATGTCCATCCTACCCAAAGCAATCTATAGAGTCAATGCAATTCCTGTCAAGAGTCCAATAACATATTTCAGAGAAGTAGAAAAATACTTCAAAAATTTATATGGAACCACAAAGGTCCTGTATATCAACAAAGTTGGAGGAATTACACTACCTAATATCAAACTAAATCATTATGTCATAGTAATCAGAACAACATGGTGTTGGTGAGAATGTGGAGAAAGGGGAACCCTTTAGTACAATTGATAGGATGAAGACTGGTGCGGCCACTATGGACGCCAGTATGGAGATACCTCAACAATTTAAAAATGGGTCTGCCTTTCAACTCAGCAATTCCACTTCTGGGAATATATCCAAATGAACCCAAAACACTTATTCTAAAGAATGTAAGCACCCCTATGTTCATTACATTATTATTTACAATTGCCAAGATATGGAGCAGCCCAAGGGTCCATCAGTAGATGAGTGGATAAAACAATTATGGGACATTTGCACAATGAAATACTACTTGGCCATAGAAGAAGAAAAATTTACCCTTTGCAACAATTTGGATGGACATGGAGACCACTATACTAAGTGAAATCAGACAGAGAAAGTAAGACAAACACGATATGACTTCACTCATAAGTGGAATCTAATGAACTAAGCAAACAAGGAAAATAGGGACGTTTTCATAGATGGAGAGCAAGATAACAACTTAGGCGGGAGGTTAGGGGTGGAGGTGTTGAGCAAAAAGGAAAAAGGACTCATGGACATGGACAACAGCATAGTAATTGCTGGGGAATGAATATATAAAGGGACTAAATGGTAATAAAAAATACAATTAAGATGAAATCAAATTATATATCACTGAAGTCTAATGTCTCTGAAATAGAGATAAAAATAGAACCAAAAGGTTCTATTAAATAACATGCAGAATTTCTGAAAAAAATTAAATGCTTTTTACTCTAGATTAACTATATTGAAAAAACTCACTACAACCCAGGGGAAAATGTAGAAAATAATTTATAAAGATATATGATAATTAAGTTTCTGAATTAAAAAATTACTGATATTTTTCTATGTTAGACCAAAAACACATAGAAAGAAAAAGTGATCAGATAAGCTTCAAAATCTACAATAGCATTTGAAGCTAGAAGACCACGGGTAACCTTGGTGTAGGCCTAAAGAAAAAAAAGTTAAGAGTTAAGTATAGTTATATAAATGTTATTCTCATATCAAGGCAGTGAGGAATTATCACTAAACATGATCTCAAAGAATTCAATATCTAGGAGTCTTCATTTAATGAAAATTCCATATGATATATTCATTTTAAAATGAATTGAAAATATCTTAGAATAAAGAATCTCTGATTCAATGGACAAAATTGATTTTCTTAAAATATTAAAAAAGACAATAAATGTAAAGAAAGTAAGTACCATAAATGTTGACAAATTAAAATTTTAAGCAATATATATATTAAAGATGAGATTGTTTCCATCGTATAAATTAAACTGGTATTAGCTAAATTTAAAACATGTAGTTAAAAACTAACATTAAAAAAGTAACACAAAAAACACTTAAAACTATAATTATATATAATAATCCCTAACTTTGGCAAGATCTTTTAGAAAAATAAACTTAAGATGTAATTATATATATCTAATGTTTAATATAATTTACAGATTAATTTCAATTTATCTTCAGATAAGTCAGATAAAATTTTAAATTTAAAAAATATTTGTGCAATCTATATTTACAAAAGGGGAACCAAAAAATGAAATTTATTTATAAAAATCTGTATGTTTATTTTTACGTTTGAACTTCAGTCACCCTCAAATTGCTCTCCATTTGATGCAATACATCTATTAAGACATTTTTCCACCACTCAAAACAGTTTTTGTGCTTGTTGATTTTGATGTCTTTTAGTGTTGCTGCCAACTCTTGTTTCCTTTCTTCCACATGGGCACAACGTTTCCCTTTGAGGATTTTTTATCCAGGGAAACAAAAAAAGTCACCTGGGTTGAGACTGATTGAATAGGGAGAGTGGGGCACTGAGATCATGCCTATTTGGGTCAAAAATTCTGAACACTCAGTGTAGTAGGGTGCACTTGTGAATTGCCCATCATGAAGTGGGAAAATGCATGGAGTCTTAAAAAAAATTCATTGAAGCCCAACGCAGCCATTCACAACACCAGCTGGTACACTTACACAGATGGGTTCCTAGAACACTTACATAGCCAGGGAAGCCTGTCCTACAAGGGACCCACCCTCCAGAAGATAATTTCAGTTTTGGGATTCCCCTTCATATAAAGTTATAACTATTCTATCTCCTGCATATTTGCATATGCTAATGATGATATGTAGTTAGTGTTAATGATGGTTATTTTTGAATGATTAATATTTGGCAAAATTATCACTTCTATTTTTGTATTTACTGAGCACTTATAATATTTAAAGAAGTATATATATTTATGAAAATAAGTATAAGAAAAAATCTGAGAATTTATGTCATCGTTAACTTTATTGTTTTGAAAAAACATTGGTAGTAGATATTTGAACTCTGAGGGTTTGCAGTTTTAGCAAGTTACTTCATTAATTTGGAGAATGAAATAATTAAGTGCTTTCTATATTAGTCATATTATGTTTGTTATTTGAAAGTACACCAATTACAAACACATGAAACATTGGATATTTTTTAATATGCTGAGTAACATAATCAATGGTAAGCTTTTCACAGCAATAGTACTTACGAAGGATCATTGATGACTGTTCTCAAGGCATTATGCAAATCTGCACTTGTCATTGTGTTTATGTTCACCTCCACAGCAGCTCCTTTGGCCTTCATGTGAGCAATGTTGTCATACTGATCAGCAAACATGGGAACTCCTACCATAGGGACCCCATGGTAAATACCTTCATAGATCCCATTTGTTCCACCATGAGTGATAAAAGCTTTGGTTTTTGGATGACCTAGTTTGAGAGTTGGGTGAGAAACAAAGGAGAATTTCATTATATGTTAACAGAATTTCAGAGAGAGAGATGGAGAAAAACTACAGAATAAATCCATGAAAAAAGTATATTCTATATAAACCGAACACAGGGGTTATGGCTATGTCAGAAAACGGTGACCTCAGGAAATGGTAGAATTAACTCTCTCTGCATTGTCTGGAAAAACTTTATTTAGGGGGTGATATCTGAACTGAGATTGAAATGTAAAAAGTGATGAGAGTTTTAACTGAAGATACTCCTTTGTCAACCAAGGGAAGCAAGAATCTATAAATGGCCAATTCTTTAATTATATGCTTTAAAATTGGCAGTAAAATGCAAAAATTTTAAGTTATTAAATGTTGCCCTGGCTGGGTAGCTCAGTTGGTTAGTGTTGTCCTGATATGCCAATGTCGCAGATTGGATCCCTGGTTAGGGCACATACATGAATAAAATAATGAATCCATAAATAAGTAGAACAAGTAATCAATGTCTGTCTGTCTGTCTGTCTTCCTCTTTCTTTCTAAAAAATCAATAAAACATTTAAACGACTAAATGTTGATTAAATTTAGTTGTTTATCTTCTGACTATACAGACCTTTCCCCCTCAATCTTACCAAGTAGGTCATTCTGGGGTATCCAATCATAGAGTTTAGTGTTGGCGCCTAATGTGGATGGTTTCTTTCCTTTGTAGCTCCATAAAATCTGTGAAAAAGAGTGTTTTAATTTTGCAAGTGAAAACACACAATTAAGGAATTTGAGTGCTATAGAGTTATTTAAAAATTATGTAGCCCTGGTAGCACAGTGGATACGGTGCCAGCCTGCGAAACTGAAGGTCACTGGTTCGATTCCCCAGATGGCACAAAACCAGGTTGCAAGCCAGGTCCATGGCTGGAGGCAGGTGAAAGGCAACCATACATTGATATTTCTCCATCTCTGCCTCTCTCCCTTCTCTCTCTGGAAATAATAAATAAAAATCTTAAAAAAAAATCATGTAGCCTAAATCAATTCTTTTTTCCGCTAAAACATTTGTTGCCTCTCACTTCAGCCTGAAACTTTTTAGGTTAACAGAATATGTATACATGTATAAAGGGTAGAAATCTAGAATTGCAATGACAACAAAATTAAATTTAATTGAATATCACAAATTTAAAATATATATTGTTTAACAACAAAATGAGAATTTTTATTGTTTTTAACTGTAGGAAATCAATTAAGAACTATAAGCTTCTAATTCTAAACCAGCTACACTTTCATAGAGTCTTAATAAAACCTAAATATACAAAGTCTATTCTTCAGCATGATTCCTTTCTATGTATCCTCTTTCTGTTTCTGGACCATCAAGTTAACAGTGCAGGTCATAAGACTTCAAATAGTAAAACATAATTAGTACTGTAACAAGATGTATTTCCACCTTGATTGGGAAGCTCCCTTGGTTAGAGTATTGTCCCGATACACCAAAGTTGTGGGTTCCTCCACCAGCCCAGACATATGCAAGAATCAACCAATGAATGCGTAAATAAGTAGAACAACAACCTGATCTCTCTCTCTCTCCCTCCCTCTCTCTCTCTCTCTCTCTCTCTCTCTCTCTCCCCCTCCCTCCTTCCCTCCTTTTTTCTCTCCCTCTAAAATCTAAAGATAAACTGTTCTTTTCTTTTCTTTTTTTTTTTTACTTTCACTAAAGGACTCATTTTTATTGAGTTAAAGGAGGTGTAAAGAAGAAGAAAATACTTCCTTTATCTTTCCTGTCCCTGCCCTCTGAGGGGCACTGAAGAAAACAGAGTTTGGTATTTACAATACCATTTAGATATAATAAATTAAAACTCTACAGAGAATATCAGATATTTTATTTCCTTTTATTTCAACCAGCTCAACTCAAATACCTATGTTTCCTAGGACAGAAAGGATAATTATTCTCAGAATTATTGGTTTAAAAATAAGTAACTAAGAATTTTGCAATATACTATAAAACAAATCAATGAGATGAATATCAATATGGCAATCAATATGGCAACAACATACATGAGTCTATTTGTAAAAGGTACAAGGGAGCCTCAAACATTCTGTTTTTATTTTGCACATTCTAATTCGAAAACATATTTCGTAGATCAAACACCTGAGTCTTCTAACACAGATATCACATAACCTTTGTAGCAACATAACATCTCACAAAGCATCTAATAAAAGTCAAGTTTCAAGGACTTTCTTCATTGATGTGACTGAAGTTGACACCTCAACAAAACCCATACTTTGAAAAGCATGAAAACAGAAAGTTACAAATTACTCTGGTCAAACATAAAAATGCCATCCTCATTTCACACCACAATCTTATCCTCCTCCCCAAGGGTAAGGAATAAGAACAGATGAGAGAAACAAATTACTCACGTTGTATGAGACTTTTGATAGAATAAACTGTTTTTAAAAAGTTTTATTTCCATAGTATTACAAAGGCTCAGTAGACAAATGATCAAATGTGCCCAAATACAAGATTTTAATGTTTTGAGAATTTTTACTTAAAGGTGGTACTAGTTATGCTCCATGTATGGAGTACTATTAATTAACCACACTCTCCAATTGGCAAAGTGGCTGCTTACTGGGATGCTATGTTGCACTGACCTTCTGTGGAAGCTGAGCAAGGCCTGAGGCAATAAGATTGGCTTTTTCTTCTGTGAGGTTTTTGACCATTGACCCCAGAGAAAACACCACAACACCATGTTCACCTGAACTTTGGACAAATTCTTCTATTTCCTGCAGAGATAAAATTATCTCTATTATAAAAGTGCAAGATTACAGGGAAAACTTTCCCCTACATTTCTACATAAGCTGGGTCAAGAGAAGTGTCAGAGATATTGTTAGACTGGTTCTATATTCTACCACATATCATCTAGATCTTTAAGAGAAAATACATTTCTGAAAACTATGGCTAAAATATATAATAAGAGATTAAATAAAGGCATGTAAGGAAACCATTATACTAAATGAATAGATAGTAAGAGGCAGATCTTTCCATTGTAAATGGGATTGTGACTCTTAACGTTTCATTACATATAAACCAAAAGAATTGTTTGTAAACTCATAAAAATATTCCTTGGACAGAAGCTCCCCCTGCAAAAAAAGTGTTTAGAACTAGGCTTTAAATTTTTTTTAGCATTCCAGTTTACAGCTAATAAATTATTAATGAATTCCCAGCTCCCCAACTGGGAATTAAATCCAAAACCTGGGTATGTGCCCTAACTGAAATTAAACCCATGAACTTTGTTCTATGGCCATTGGTCCGACCAACTGAGCCACACTGGCCAGGGCTGAATATGGTTTTCTTACAAGCCAAATACAGCTTCAGGAAAACTCTATTGAGTGTTATTACAGGAGATAATGAACTAGTATCTAAAAAAAGGTAAAGTAAGACACATTACATATTCTGTGGCTCATTACACAAGAAGTTGACACACTATTATGTTTTTCACAATTTCACTAGGATATTTTTCTTATATTTATCCTTTCACTGATTCATAGGGCTACAAATATTTTTTAAATGGAATATTTTGTCATATGTTAAAAATGTGACAACACAGTTAAACTTTTGCTATAATCATTATAATATTTATGAGATAATGATTCTCTCCTTTCCCACACAAGTGATGTTTACTGGATGTCCTTAATTTGAGATTTAGTAGAGAAGTAAAATATAAATACTTCTGTAAAATGAAATTCTCTTGTTCATTGCTTGCAGTTGTGCAGTTTGAGCATTGCAAAGTTTGGGATTGAAGTCTTTTACATCAGAATCTATGTAAATGTCACTCTCTGGATTGTACCATGCATTCTCTTCATAACTATTTATGGTTGCCCTGCAATCACTGATGTTTCTCAACATATGGCTAGTAAGATTACTAGGAGAAAGATGATACCATAAATGTAGACTATTATTTTTAGCTTAGTTAATGTTAGGAGAATATCTCTGAAGTCCCAGGATTTGGTAGTTCTCTCATTTTGATTCACCTCCCTAAAAGATGATTGAATTAAAAAATACAGTGTAAACACACACACACAAACACCATTTAAGACTTACATACCTACTTGTTTCATTTGGATTCTTGACTGCCTCTCATTGCTTTTTTTATTTTGTGTATTCAGTGACTGGCATAACTCTTTTATCAGATATAATCCATGATTGGTATTCATTGCTTAAATGTCTATATTAATAATATTTGAAATGGAATAATCCTCCTCTCTTGTAATAAAACATGTTTGAGTTATTTTGTGAAGTTGTGAAAAACATAATAGCGTGTCAGCTTATTGTGTAACGAGCCACAGAATATGTAATGTGTCTTACTTTACCTTTATTTAGATACTAGTTCATTATCTCCTGTAATAACACTCAACAGAGTTTTCCTGAAGCTGTATTTGGCTTGTAAGAAAACCATATTCAGCCCTGGCCAGTGTGGCTCAGTTGGTTGGAGCAATGGCCCATAGAACAAAGTTCATGGGTTTAATTTCAGTCAGGGCACATACCCAGGTTTTGGATTTAATTCCCAGTTGGGGACCTCAAAAAAGCGAACAATCTCTCTCTCTCTCTCTCTCTCTCTCGGCCTCTCTCCCTCTCCGGTTCTTCTTTCTCTAAAAGCAAAGAAACAATGTCCTCAGGTGAGAATTTTTAAAAAGAAAACCATGTTCAGAGTACTGAAATGAACTTTTAAACTTAAATATGTATCTTACCTGAAGCAGAAATCATGAACTCTAGTGGGAACACCATCTAACCTGCAACCTTCTACAGAGATTATATTGTTTACCTAAAACCCAACCAAATGAGTGTTCCCTCACTCCCTATTGATGGAATTAAATGCAATAATACTAATACATTTACCTATTCTCTTCCACTTCTCAATGTTATTTTCTTTCACCACTTTTGACAGTTCACATTTATTCATTTATAACTTTGAAATGTGTTACAAAATTTCCTTTTTTCACTTACTTCTCCTCCCCTCAAAGAAAAAAAAAAAAAAAAAATCTGACATCATGGTTACAAAGAACCAATTCAGCCCTGGCTGGTGGCTCAGTGGATGAGGCTCTGGCCTGCAAAACCAAAGGTCTCTGGTTAGATTCCCCAGCCAGGGCACAAAACCAGATCTCCAGCCAGGTCCATAGCTGGAGGCAGGTGAAAGGCAACCATACTTTGATGTTTCTCTCCCTTTCTTCCTCCTTTCTGCCCTTCTCTCTAAAAATAATGAATAAAATATATATTTTTAATTAAAAAAACAAAAAAGAACCAATTCAACATTTGGGTCTCTCAGTTCTATGACCTCTACTTCATGTTGATGACGTCCAATCTATTTCTAATGCTCTCTGCTGAGGTAGAAATACTTATTACCTATACAATTTCTAGAAAGTTCCATCTGAAAATTTCTTTGGATTCTTAAAATAACTCTGAAATGGAACTCATGTCACCTCAAAAAGTGTTTCTGTTAATTGTTTCTTATTTCAGTAAAAGTTATTGCTAGTCAAGAAGCTGTATCTGTTTCTTCGCATTCTGACAATACCTCTACTGACCAAATCCTGTGGAATCTATCCACCAGTTCTCAGGAAAGCCTCTTTATTGCTCAAACTACCATAGTAATTGTTTAAGTTTTCCTATTAATAATTCTACCATGCTTGTTAAGATGACACAGTAGTATCCTCAGTGACATTCAAGGCTCTAGTTTCTGTCGCTTCAATCTAGTACCCACATTATAGACACACTCATATTTTTAACTGGCTTATTATATCACTTCATTCTTCAGCTCAAATATCAAAGTCAAGTCCAAAAAAGAAAAAGAAAGAAAGAAAAAGAAAAGGAAAAGAAAGGCATATCACTCATAAGAGACCCCTAAGACTTGGAAAACTGATTCGGAGTATCTGTTATTTAAGCTCTAAATTTTAGAGGAAAATCAGAATTTCTACCATAGGTACAAAAATCCTCCACCATGATAGACCTACCTTAGGTAACGGTTTGGCTGGTTTGCAGTGCAATCCTCCTACAAACTCAAAATTAGGTAAGTACGGACGAGGAAATTCAAAATCCCAATATGTCCGAATTAACCAAATTTCTGCTTTTCCCATTGTCTCACATAACGTTGTGGGTTTTCCTGAAGAAAATAAAGTTGGGTGGACATTATTAGCATATTTTTTTAAGCAAATAAATGTAACACTAATTTTCTGATGTGCTACTAAGGAAAAATAAACCTAGGTCCTCTAGATTACTTATATGTCTAAATTTTAAAAGGAAGAGGAAATTGAAGTAATAAGGCAGGGAAGGCGGCAGAGAGGGAGAGATTGAGGGGTGGAGGGAAGAATAGAATTTGGGTAGTGGAAGAACTGTAATATGTAAAATAATACATTCAATAAAATAAATTTTATAAAATTAAATGAGTGAATAAAAATAAATTCACAAAAATTAAATCGATAAAAATTTAACCACAACCATAAATACTGATAAATATTCATTGTTTCCCTCCATTCCAATGGCAGCGATAGGAAAGCCTCACCACGTTAGCACCAAATCACCTCTCAATAGTTTTCTACTTTCCTGTGAGGAAAGTATTTCCACCTTCCAGCTTGTTATACTTTTCTTGTTCACTCCTATTGAAGAATCCCACCAATATCAATTTACCATATCTTCCTGAGTGAAATCCAGTTATTTCAATTGACTTTCCATTCTTTTCCAAAGCAGGAATTTGCGGAGCAATTCATACCAAGTACAACCCCATTGGGAATGTGAAGTGCACATTACACATTACCAATATCATATACCCATGTTAGTGTTGCCTTTAAATGATACTTTTTACAAGGAACAGGTTTTAAGTATTAATTTTAGGAGATTTGTGGAAAAGTGACTGTATTTGTATTTTTACACACAAAAATAGGTTTTGCATCAAAGTAGAGAAAAACTCAGATGACAGTCCTCCTTTCTTATGGATTCTTATCAAAATTGGTGATCCTATACACCCAGGTTAGCCTCTTTTTAGTCATTACTTTGTAGTGTTTAAATATGTGTCTGAGGTTGCATAGTCAAATGCCTTAATTTGTTAATAAAGAAGCATTTCACAGACACTTAGCTTGAAATTGCTAGACTGGATGAAAACACCCCTCCCCATCCAGGTACCATGACCAAATGTTTCTGTCTTTTAGATATCTTGTTCCATTTGTGTGATATCCTGCTTTGGTTACCAAGTCCCTGGGTGAAATTATTGTGCATAACCCATAGACCATGCATTAAGAATTAACTGTGGGAGTAGGGGGTGGGATGATGGAGGAGGGCAAAGAGAGGAAAATTGGGACATCTGTAATAGAATAACAATAAAAAATGATTTAATACTAGAAAACTTAACACTAAATAAATACACATTATTCACAAAAAATAAGGAAAAAGATAGCTTAAGGTATTCACTAAAATTCTATATTTGCAGCAGGGATTCATGGTACCAAATATAAAATCAATCAAAAGTGAAGAGCAAAAGTATACAGAAGTTCATAAATAATTTCATGACATTCAAATGTTATTCTAAGGAATTATGAAACAAAAATGTAGAATGAGAATATACTACCAATATTTTTCCCATAATTATATTATAATAAATGAGTTATAAACACTGGAGAAATATATAAATAAGGTATAATTAATAAATGATTACATTTATTGACATGGTTACCTTTGAATTACCATGTCAACATTGTTATTGTTTCAATATATTATTTTAATCCTACCGTAAATATACTGAAATGGCTTTGAATTTTAATAATTCTTAGATATAACCTAAATTTATAGCAAAATGCCTTCGTGTAGGTGAGATATACATGTGTGATGTCAGCAGGAGAGATAGTTACCAATTTTCAGAAGTAAGTCATGTTTGCTGGGTTGATATTGACAGATAATTTTTCTAGACCCCCTAAGATATTAATATTTTACTGAAGGCATGAAAGAAAACTAATTTGTACAATTTCTGAAACACAGTTTAAAATTAATACTTTATAATACATTTAGATTTACTTATACAGAAATTTATATTTTAAAACACTTTTTGGGAAAGTCAAGATATTTTCCACATACTCTTGTTTCAACAGTTATGCGTAAAGCTGCTATAACCACACGTGTAAGCTTTTGTGCGGGGATGAGTTTTCAGGTCCTGTGGGTAAATACCAAGTAACATGACAGTATAGTGAGAATATGTTTAATGTTGTAAGAAACCTCCTGTCTTCTAAAGTGTCTGTACCATATTGCATTTCCACACATGAAAAATGAGAGATTTTGTTTCATATTTTGGTCATTCTAATACATATGTAGAGATATCTTACTGTTTAAATTTGCATTTCCTTCATGAAAAGTGATATGGGACATTTTTATCTGCTTATTTATTTGCCAACTGTGTATCTTCTTTGGTGAAGTGGTGTCAATGTTTTTGTCCCATTTTTAAATCGGGTTTTGTGTTTTTCTTATTGTTTAGTTTTAAGGCTTTTAAAAATATTTTTGGGTAATAGTTCTTTATCAGATATGTCTTTTCCAAATATTATCTTACAGTTTTTCTTATCTTTTAATGTTCTTGACACTGTCTTTCACAAAACTGAATTTTTAAATTTTAACAATGTCCATCTTATCCATTATGTCTTTCATGGATTGTACTTTGGGTGCTGTATCTAAAAAACCCTCACCATACCCAGGGTCATCTAGGTTTTCTCCTATATTATCATCTAGGAGTTTTATTGTTTTGAATTTTACATTTAGGTGACTAATCCAATCCTGAATTAAATTTTGTGACACTTAAAATGTTTGTGTCTAATTTTGTTTTTACATATGCATGTCCAGCTGTTCCAGTACTACTTTGAAAAAGACTATCGTTCTTTATTGTATTGACTTTGTTTTTGATAAAGATCAACTTACTATCTTGTATGGGTTTTTATTTCATAGCTATCTTCTTTCATTGATCTATTTGTCCACTCTTTTGCTAATACCTCACTATCTTGATTGCTGTACCTTTATAGAACATCTTGAATTTGAATAGTGTTCATCTTCCAAATTTGTTTTTTTTTCCTTAAATATTGTGTTGGTTATTTGAGATATTTTGCTTCTCCATTAAACTTTAAAATCTGTTTGTCAATATCCATGTCATAATTTGCTGAGATTTTTATCAGGAATTCATAGGTTCTTTGATTAAGTTGAGAAGAACTGACATAATGACAATATAGAGTCTTTCTTATCATGAAAGCATAAAGCCATTATTTTATGTTGTCTTTAAATAAGCTATGGCTATATTTTTTTATGGTGTTAATCTATTTAGTGTTTTATTTTTGTGTACTTTTAGATTGGGTCAGATTCTACTCTTTCTACTTTTCTTCCTTCAGAGTTTCTCCTTTTCCTTTCTCTCCTGCCTCCTTCCTTTTCTCTTTACTCATCCTTTTTTCTTCTTATCCATGCCCAGGAATAAGGAATTTTACCACCACTATTTTTTCAAGGCTTCTCTTCACTTCTTATCTATAATGCACATTTATTACTCAACACACTGGTAGGCAGGGCTCCTCCTCCTGGGTTCCTTGGCATGTAGAGTTGGTGACAGAACCTAAGAGAAAAATGCTGTACCTCATTTCTCAGAGGTACAGAGCTGTTTCTGTGTCTATGACCAGGACCGTAGCCACCTTGTTGTGAGCCTGCTTTCAGAAAGACCTTTCTCTGGTCTTGGACTGCACCAGGGTTTCACAGTCTCCTACATGGACCTCAAAAACCCCACAAGGGCAAATTTATCTTGAATGATGCTGAATTATTGTTGTTGGGGGTGGGTGAGAGGTTTATGAAGGATATCTTAGTTAGTATCTTGTTAATGATTGGTTCTTGATATTTGAAAGGACAATACCTTCTTCATCTTCCTTTTTATCTCTTCTGCTAGAATATCTTGATCATTATTAGCTGTTTGCTTTTTTATATAGATTTTAAAATCACATGTAAACTTCCACAAAAAGTATCTAGTTTTATGACTCTTAGGATTTTGAGATTTTTGAAGAGAATTGATATATTTGGAGAGAATGGACACCGTATGAATTTGTATTTTCTTATCAATGAACATGACAGCCCTAGTTACTTTTCTATAATGGGTTTCCATAAGATTCATAAATGGTTTACATAACACATTAAATTATTTAAAAATTTTAATGTTTAAATGTATATTTTAATTAAAATTTCTTCTATTTATGCACAGTAATATCAGTTGCTTCATGTTTTTTATCCATTAAAATGACCAAACTCTCTTATTTTTTCTAATGATATTCTTTTGGAATATACAGAGATACCCAGCTTGACCAAGTGGGCACTATGAGCAGAGACTCAGGAATGAAAAATCACTGCAGGAGCCAGTGTCTGGGCAGGAAAACCTGAACTGCAATTGACACATTACTGTCAAAGTTGGGGGACATGACCAAAGCCTGAGTTAAGAACTTCAGGGGGACCCGATCATAGGTGGACTCCCCATTATATTGTATGATTACTTCAAGGAGCTTGACCAGTTTTTCATAGTAAATATAAATCTAAAAATCTGCTTTTAGCTAAGGGAGGTAAAACACTATTTTGAAATTTGCCAGTGCACTCTATTACTAACGAGATCTGCCCTCAAGGGAAACCAGTTAATCAGAGCATATTGTGCTAGGGTTTTATCCACCAGACTGACCTGGAGAAAGGGAAATACTCAACTCCTGACCATCCTGCTTCATGTAAAGTGGAAGAAAACACTGAAAAACAGTTGTGAAGTGTATAATCCAATGGCACGAAAGTAGCAAACAACTTTAACTTGGGTGTGGATGCTAATGACACCGAGGAACTCCAAGAGATGGTCCCTGAGGAACTTGTAACAGTAAGAAACTGCAAAACCCACCCCACCATTCTTTTGACGTTGTTTCTTTGTGTTGACTCTGATTCTTATGTGGCTTGTACATTAACAGCATGTTTGTATAAGCCTCCTAGGAACTAACTTCATGGCATACAGAGTCCAGCCTTCAAGTATGCCAGATCTAGACAATTTCTTGAACTTCGACCCTGGAGTCAAAATAACATAAAGTCTGGAAGATGTGACGCCAGGGTGACCAAACTAGGATGCCGCACACCGGATCATCACTTGTCTAATGGAATGGACTGTTGTAGTTTGCTCGTAGAGAACTTTGCAACCCGCTTCCTTGATCTCTTTGTTTTTTCCCCTCTCTCTTTTTAATAAAAACTTCTACCTCCACTGAGATGAGGAGATCGGCTTTGAGTCATAAGTTCCCCATTTTCCCAGGAGACGAGCTTAGAGCAGTGAGTCCCCCATCTTCCAGGTAGCCAGCATTCTGCAAATAAACCACTTTCCTATATATGTTAGCACCTGCCTCTTGAGTATTGGCTTTCATAGTGGCAGGCAGCTGGACCTGCTTTCACTTACAAACTGACCAAGGAGGAGTCATTGGGACTGGAACAGAAGCACATAGCTGAAAAGGAAACTGTAGGAGAAAAAACCCTAAAAATATCCATGGTAAAAGGTTTAGCAGAAGTTTTTTCAGACTTCAAGAAACTCCTTCAAAAGTTTTGAGTACATGGACCCCCAACGCAAAAAGGTTTTCATGAATAGAGAGGAATATTCATGTTGTATTATCTGCTACATGCAAGTCAGTGATGAAAACAAACAAGAAAACCACCATGGACTTACTTCTGAAAAGAGTAATACCTCCTCAAGTAGAGCCTCTGTCAGGCCCATTCAGGCCCTTTCTCTGGAGGTATTTCAGAGAAGGCACAGAAGTACACTAAGTTTAGTGGAGCATTTCTTGTTTGTAATATTGGAGTTGAAGCAACTGAAGTAGCATTCATCGTTAGACTAGTTCAATGATTTGATACATCCATGTAAATCAATATTTCTAAGTCATTATAAACAACAGCATAGATTTTGGAGTATTCTGAGGAAAGATGTCAAATACATAGTAGGTGAAAAAAGAACAAAAAAAAATGAATGTTTTGTAATTGTCCCTTTTGGTAAAAAAAAAAAAAAAAAAATGACATACAGGTAATCCCTGTACAACACAGTTGTTAGGTTCCTACAGATACCGTGTATGCAAGTTCATGTTATATAAAACAAAGAACTGATGCAAAAAAGGGGGTTAGGGTCCAAAAATTTTTTTAAATACTATTATATTTTTATGATTAAGATAATTATCTTTATTAAATCAATTTTCACCAAAAGTATAATATATTAACATGAATTAAATAATGTTTTCTTCGCCATCACTACTAAGCACCATTAACTGAGGATGTTTTCTTTTTTTTTAAATTACTGTTGTAATACAATTGTTTCATTTTTCTCCCATTGCTCTCCCCTGCCCCATCCTCCTCATCCCCTCTCCCATGGTCAATCACCACCTCATTGTCCATGTCCATGGGTCTTTCACATTGGCTCCTCCTCTAAACTCTTACCCTACTTCCTTCCCCGTCCCCCCTGGACATTTTTTTTCCCATGTCTCTAATGTCATTCTGCTCATCTATTAGTCTCCTGTATTAAGTGAGATCATATGATATTTGTCTTTTGCTGCCTGACCTATTTCACTAAGCAAGATAGTCTCAAGATCCACCCATGCTATTGCAAATGAGAGAGCGTTTTCTTTTTGACAAGATATCTTCATCCTCTGAACTGCCTTCAGCATTATCTTGACTTCTATCCTATTGTTACTACTTAATACTCCACAAACAAAATAGATTTATAATTCTAATAAATTTTAAAATTCTGCAGGCCAATCTGATATAACCATTCACATAGGACTTACTAAAGTTTTATCATATATTTATGAAGGAAATAAACAGAACATACTCTGGTCCAATGAGAAAAAGATATAAATTATGAATGTACTAATCTATAATTCTCAAAATCTGTGGATCAAAATTCAGATAAAGTAAAATACATTCCAAATTTAATCCTACTGTTAATACAGCTCAAGTCCTAGTTTATTATTGGAATCAGGCAAAGTGAAATCATCTCACTCTTATAACAAACATTACACTCCTTTTACTGGTAAGAAATAAAACCTCCTCTACTATGTAAGCTCAGTGTTTGATACTTATTTGTGATAGCCTACATCTGACAAAAAAAAAAAACAAACATCTTCCATCTTTCATTAGATTGACATTGTTTTGATATCAGTCCATTAAATGTCAAGATATATCATAAAATGATGACTGTAATAAAAAATAACCACAATATTTCTTGCTTCTCCTTCCCCTTTAATATTAGTTTACTGCTATAAAATATAGACTTTTACATGGAAATTAAAGTTTTAAAATATAGTCCTTTCATTTTCCTAGACTTTTCTTAAATGTCCTAAATTTCTTTAAATAACTACTTTAGAATGAAAAGCAACCTCTTACCTAAGGCCTCACTGTAAAATTGGTCCCAAAGCTGAGTGTCATATTGGTGGAGCCAGAAGTCAAATAAAATAGAAAGCATTATGTTTTTCACTCTGTCCACAAAGGTCATTTTATCTATAAATCCCCCCATAGCAACAGGCACGTAGGAAGGTGGAGCTGGAAGTTTTCCACAGAAATTTTCCACGGTGCCACCCATAGACAACCTCAGTATGAACACAAAAGGGACTCCCAGCAACTCAGCTATCAGCTCTCCACAGGGCATCACAGGGTCTATAATCATTATGTCGTAGTTGGTTTCCTGGAGCTTCTGCATAAGAGACTGGTTATAGACTACATGCTCACACAAAAATTTAAAATGTCCAGTCACTTGAAGAAGAAATTCTTGCATTTTTATTGCTGCCTGCCAGCGTGGCAATGTTGGCATGATGTTGGTAGCTAAATCCAGGAAGTCATTAAGTGTGTTTGTCGCCAACTCTTTGTCATGAGGCACAGCGATCACCTCGAAATTCAGTGTGAAAGGCTTGCTGTAGTCTATAATGAAAGAGGTTGGAGAAGCCAACACAGTCACCTCATGTCCCCTTTCTGTGAGTTTCTCCAAAACTATCTTCAGATTGAGCCAATGGCTCATGTCACAGGGCCACACCAGGATCTTCCCACAGAACCCGCAGCCAGCGCAGCAGAGCTGCAATAGCAGAATTGCTGAAATCCATTTCTCAGGCACCATGACAGAATTCTTTCACTTACTGCTTTGCTAAGCACAGAGGCAAGGTGGCAATTTAGAAACACAGTTAAAAATTAATTTCTGTAGTTACTGATTCATGCAGAGAGCTTGGTTAGTGTTGTTGACTGGGCACAGTAGTAGATACTTGTTCAGGAGGGGGTATGAAAGATTTAAATATTTTGTAGGAAGTTTCTGCAGCATTTTGGGAGTTTGTAAATGTGTTAGAGAAAAATACTTTTGCCTGACAATTTAAAAATATAATAGAATAACCCATTTAAGTAGGTGTAGTAAATAATATGGCATAGCCTATGGAACAAGGTGATTGATAATCTGGAGAAATACAGTAAGTTTCATCATAAAACTGGTTGCATGCTAATATTGCTAGTATGTAAATAAGACACATACATTACATAATGACAGGAGGACAACACTACTACATATTATACATAAGGTTAGTGTTTTAGGGCACAGAAAGATATTGTCACTCCAATGTGAAGAAAAGTAGACAGAGGTTCAGCTTAGAGAAGATGTTTCAGCTGAGCCCAGACACAAGGGTGAGAGAAGAAGGGTTTAGAAGGTGAAAGATAGAAAAAGAGAAACAGAATGACTATATGCAAATCTTGGGCATTTAAAAGTACACAGCTATCAGTTTACTTTGTTTAGGGCCCAGGTCAACACAGGTCTCATTGATTAAAGTAAGACCTAACAGGAAACCCTGAATGCTGTACTTGAGGTTCAGTTTAAATCTCCATAAAATGACATCTACTCAAATTTTCCAATCAGGTTCAGAATATGATCATCTATACCCTTTAATAAAACAATTCCAGCATCTAAATAGGAGTTGAGTTGTAGAGAAAAAATGTCAAAGCTGTGAAAAATGTGGTATACATAAAGTCACTTCAAAATGGAGTTGGAGCCACCATCCTAGAGAAAAGGTCTTGCACATCTTGTTCCTTGAATTTTTGGAAAGCTTGAACTCAACCAAATAGCCTTTGAACTAAGATAACCAAACACAGTCTTATAAGCTACATACAAAGCTAATAAATAGGAAAGCAGAACTCCTGACAATAAAGGCTAATAATTCTGGACATTCTTGTTTTGGGTAAATGTCTATAATATTTTGGGTTTTATGAATTTTATACATTAAGTTTATTGAGGTTACATTAATTAATAAAATTATATAGGTTACAAGTGTCTAATTCTATAATACATCATCTGTATATTGTATTGTGTGTTTCCCACCCCAATTCAAGTCCTCTCCTGTCACCATTTATCCTCTCTTTACCCTCTTCTACCTCCCCTCACACATTTTTTTCCTGGTAATCACCATACTGTTTTCTGTGTCTGTAAAATTTTGAGGGCTTTTTCTTAATCCCTTCACCTTTTTTCACCTAGCTCCCTAAGTCCCTTCCCCTCTCTCAGCTGCTAGTATGTTCTTTGTATGGTCTGGCTCTATTTTGTTAGTTTATTTTGTTCATTAGATTCCACATATAGACGCTGGCTGTTGTGGCTCAGTGGATTGGCACCAGCCTATGAACCCAAAGGTCACTTGTTTGATTCCCACTCAGGGCACATAACCAGGTTGTAAGCCAGGTCACCAGCCAGGTCCTTAGCTGGAGGCAGGTGAAAGGCTTCCATTGATGCTCCCCTCCCTTTCTTCCTCCCTCCCTGCCCTTCTCTCTGAAAATAGTAAATAAAATCTTTTTTAAAAATTCCACATATAAATTAAGTCATATTTTGCTTAGGAATATAGCATCTCTGTTCATCAGGAATATTGGTCTATCGTTTTCTTTCTTTGTATTGTCTTTATCTGGTTTTGTAATGAGAATAATGCTGGCCTCTTAAAATTAGCTTGGAAATCTTCCCTCCCATTGAAATGTTTGGAATAGTTTGAGGATAAGTGTTAGTTTTTTGAATGTTTGATAAAATTCACCCGTGAAGCCATCTGGTCCATGACTTTTGATTGTTGGGAGTTTTTTTGATTACCTTTTCAATTTCATTAGTTGTAACCTTTCTATTCATGTATTATGATTCTTATTAATTCAGTTTTGTATGTTTGTAGGAACTTATCCATTTTGTCCAGATTGTCTAATTTGTTGGCATGTAGATATTCAAAATATTTTCTTACAATCCTATGTATTTCTTTGGTATCAGTTGTTACTTCTCTTTTATTTCTGAGTTTTTATTTGGATTTTTCTTTTTTTCTTCATTAGTCTAGCTAACAATACATCAATCTTGCTTATCTTTTCAAAAAGCTAGCTTTTGGTTTCATTGATTTTGTTTTGTTTTGTTTTGAATCTATTTATTTTTAAAATTTTAAAATTATTTTTATTTATTTATAAATATTTTATTTATTATTTTCAGAGAGAAAGGCAGGGAAGGGCGAATCAAAGGAGAGAAGCATCAATGTATGGATTGCCTTTTACCTACCTCTAGCTAAGGACCTGGCTGGAGAACTGGCTTGCAACCTGGGTACGTGCCCTGACTAGGGAATCAAGCCAGCAACCTGTGGGTTTGCAGGCTGGCGCCTATCCACTGAGCTGTACCAGCCAGGGTTTCTGTTTGTGTATTTCTTCTTTGAACTTTATTATTTTTTCTATTTAATTTGGGCTTTGTTTGTTGTTCTCATTCTAATTCTTTGAAGTGTAAAGTTAGACTGTTTATTTCAGATTTAGTTTTGAGGCATGCCTATAATGCTATAATATTCTTTTTAGGACTGCCTTTGCTGTGTTCCATAGATTTGGAATGTTGTGTTTTCATTTTTATTTGTTTCAAGATATCTTTTGATTTTTTAATCTCATTCTTAATGCATTAATTGATTAGCAACATGTTATTTAGCCTCCAGGTTGTTGTGCATTTTTCAGTTTTTTGTTTTTTTTTTTTGTGATTGATTCCTAGTTTCATACCATTATGGTTGGAGAAGATGTTAATATGACTTAACTCTTCTTAAATGTACTGAGACTTGTTTTATGTCCTAATATATGAGCTATTCTTGAACATGTTCCTGGGCACCTGAAAAGAATATATATCCTACTGCTCTGGGGTAAAATTCCCTGAAGATATTAATTAAACCATTTGATCTATTGTGTTATTAAAGGCCATTGTCTCTTTGTTGATTTTTATATTTGAAAGATCTATCTATTGATGTCAATAGAGTGTTAAAAATCCCTTACTGTAACTGTATTGCTATCAATCTCTCCTTTTATGTCTCTCAGGATTTGCTTTCCATTTATAGGTGTTCTATGTTGGGTACATAAATGTTTATAAGGTTATATCTTCTTGTTGGATTGCTCCCTTTATTATTATGTAGTGTCCTTTTTCAGTTCTTGGTTTTAAAGCATATTTTGTTAGCTATATGTAGTACTACCCCAGCTTTTAAAAAAATTCCTATTTGTATGAAATGTATTTTTCTTACTCCTTTACTTTTAGTCTTTGTGTATCTTTCATTGTGTGATGTGTGTCTTATAGACAGCATATATATGGCTTTTGTTTTCTTATCTATTCATCTACCTTAATCTTTTGATTGGTGCATTTAAACCACTTATATTTAAAGTGATTCTTGATAGGTTTGTATTTTTTGCCATTTTATATGTTTAACTATGTTCCTCTTTTTTTCTCCTTCTCTTTCTTAAAGAAGACCTTTTCATGTTTATTGTAATACTGGTTTGGTGGTAACTAACTATTTAGTGCTTTTTTGTCTGGGAAGAGCTCTATTTCTTTTTCAATTTTAAACCATAGCCTTGCTGGGTAAATTAGACTCACAGTTTGTGTCTGCCTCTATTGGGCTTGCCACAGGAAAAACCAAGCTGTACACCAAGGTTAACATACCTTTTTGTTCTGTGTGACATAGTTATATCAAGCATTATGTTCAGTTATAAAATTATATTAAATTCAATAATTTGAAAGAGACATACTACTGAAATTTTAAATCTCTTGAGGGTGTTTCTGTTTTGTCAGAAAACAAAAAACCCAAGTAGATTTGTTTAGAAGATGCAAAGATAAATCTAGGGCCAAGGATTGAAGATACGTACTCTATTGAATAATTAGGCCTTGAACAAGTTCTGGTGGTAATATGTGGAAAGCAGAGTACAAATAAGAGTCAAAAGCAAGATAAAACAAGGCCATAAATCTACTAGAAAAAAAAATGAGATAGCTTTATAATCTTAGAGGATGAAAGTCCTTTTAAACAAGATAAATAATGCACAAGTGATAAGATAAAAAAAAAAAAGACTGATAAATTTTATCTACTCATTATATGAAAAGGTTCATGATGTAAACAGCACAAACAATGCTAAGGAAAGAACCATGATATATAACACAGCTCTGATACTGACCTCCAAATATGCCATTAGAGAAATATCTCAAAGTTATTTTATTATATAAGAAAACTAAGGTAGAACAGAGGATTCTTTTGAATAAACTTAGAAGTATGAACATGTTTTTATGTCAAATTAAGATATTTAAGATTGTGAGTTTAGTTATTTATTTGTTCATTTAAATGTTTTCCCAGCACCGTTATGTTTTAGTTGTACCAATTACAATACAATTACAATCAATATATCAAGAGGGAGAGGGGCACTCTGACTACAAACATAAAATATGGGGCAGCCCACTTCAAACAAAGTTAAAGATGACTTAAAAATCCTTTTGAAGTAATTGCCAACACAACTATTTGTATGGGCCTCCCATATCCTGCCATCTGATCAATGCAGACACAGGTGGTGCTGAGGCACAAGTGTCCCAATACAAGGTACACAGATGAGGTAATTTACAACAACAAAAAAGTTGTTACTCTGTAAACTATTGACCCCCCTAGCCCCTCAATTGGGTCTTTTTTTTTTTCATGCTTCTCTACTGAATCCTTAAGTAGCATTTTAAAAAATTTTATCTCTTTTAAAAGGCTCTTGGGTGGCATTTCAGAGTTTTCGGAATTCACCTTCCCTTTCTGGTAAGTCTGATGCCTACCGTATCCTATTCAAATCACAGTTCAATAAGATTCTGGATGAAATATAAAATAGTCTCCCCCTTGTTTTTTTTTTTTTTGACTTGTCAAGAAAGTAAAATATCAGCAGATTCCTTGAACAAAGTAAAAACAGAAATTCTGATGTACAAGCTTTCACAAAAGCTTTGACTTGTTTCTTTGAATAATACACGGTATCTGGCAGGAGTAAGGGAGTAGGAAAATCTGAAAGCTTGCCAGGCTCTCCAGCCCACACAGACATTCATATAATGCTAGATTTCCATGATCTCTTCTCGCCTGTGCAAATGAATTCCTTTGCACAGACGTTTACAGTAAGGAAAATTGCTGGTTGTCACTTGACAATCTTTCTTTAAAGTTCTTAGCACAGTTAGCTGTCACATAGATTTCTAATTCTAATTCAAACTGGAAAAGCTTCTTTGAAGAAATTTGGACCTTGACTTCAAAGGCTTCTCATAGAAAGAAATTCCAAGGTGAATAAATCATCAGAATAATCTGAATGTTTAGAAAATGCTTAAGTGAAAGGTTAAATCATAATAGATTTAATATAAAACTGAAGATTGCATCAAAAGGTAGATCATCACAGATTAACCATGTAGACATCAATATTGAAAAATAACATAGTGGCATTTCCACATTTCCAAATATATCAGAATTTATTATATTATTTTGAACAATAGTATTAGTATGATCATAAGAGCAGTAAAAATTGACAGGCAAAAAATATAATGCATAGTATGAAAATAGAAATTAAAAGTGAAAGTTAAATGTTGATTTTTACATAGCTGGCTGAGTTTGGAAAGGTGGACTCAATATCCGGAAGAAAACACAAAGAAGTGGAGTTTAAAAGGTGCAATAACTATGAGATGATTTCTTTGAAATGAAAATTTTTGTCTTTGTGCTATGAGCACCCAAGTTTGTAGTAAGCAAAATGAAACTAGAGAGGTTGTGTAGCATTGTAGAAAGGGAAATGTTTTTTGAACCAGAAAGGTTTCAAATAATACCAAATAATGAGAAACTTAAGAGTTTTCTGTGAATAAAAATAATATTTCTTATTAGGGTGGTTTAAAAGAATTAAGTTGATTATAATTATTTATGTTGAACATATCTGATGGCACCAAGCAATTTGAAGGTACTCAAGATATGGTGCAGGAGGCTGATTGAGAGAGATTTGGAAAACAAAATGCTCATTATAAAACATGAATGTATTGTAAGGCATGAGAAAAAATTTTCTAAGAAATTCAGAGAACTTATGAAGTTAAGGGCCTTAATCCAAATTAGTTACATTGGTGTGTTTTTTAAACCTTCAAGCAAAGGGAGGAAAAGAGTGTGAATATGGTCATTAACTTATACCTGAAGAATGAAAAATGATGCATGATAAATCGCATATATTGATAATACACATAGTGGAGATGGGGCATGCTGTTTCTATAAAAAATGGACTGTAGAGGAAGACATTTATTTACTCTCTAAGAGTAATCTTAGGGAATAGATAGGTCCAGGAAAGAGTAGCTTCTGCTTTGCTCAGAAAAAATATATATATATATATATATATATATATAACAAATATGTAGGTTTACTGTTTTATATGTCCAGGTATTAGTCTGAAAAATATATTGTAAAGAACAGTTTTCTGTATAATAAAATTTGTGTTCATGAAATTTGTCATTGTCAGGTCCTGGAGCTTTGAGAGCTTTTGGACAAGAAGATTCTGGCCTGGTGATAAACATGGACTTACATGGAGCTTTCAGGAGATTTGCATGTTTTATTGCAGGCAGCAGCTGGCTAACAACCTAAACGTTGGGTGGCTCGGGAGGGTGTCAGTGTTCCTTCCAGGTACAATTTGTCCACCCTGTCCAATAGCAGTACATACCTAGCTTACAGGAAGGGTGTCCAATATACATATTGGACCAAAGGAGGCCCTATATCAGCTAGAACAAAGAGGCAGTGTACCCAAAGGCAACATCTGCCAGCTCAGGGCCTCAATGTTGGTTGCCCCTGGGCTCAGTGTTCCGGGCTCTGAGACATGATTAGCCTCAAAGCTAGCTGTCAGGCTCCAGTGGAAGGGCCAGCCCTATACACAGAGGAACGGGGAACCAGCCCCTTCTATCCTGTCAGGCAGATAAATCAATCAAAGCTGATGTCATAACTGGATCTGCCAGAGGTCATCTGGAACTGGCTACCTTAGATTCATGAGAGTTCATTGTTAATATTTAGGAGTATCTCAAAGCTAGTAGTTACAGCACCAGAAACGTGAACTTACTCCAGGTGGGAGAATTTACATGACAGCTAGCATTTGGTAGTGTTTACCAGAGAAATTTTTTAAATTGTTTTTCTTTAATCCCAGAAAGCCAGCTGTCAAACATTTATCACATGTCACCACATACTAAAGTACAGAAAAGAAATTGCTTATGTAGAGGTGAAAGCAAGATAGAGTTCTGGTATTTAACAAGTAGAATAAGTTGTATCTATAATTATTTTTATTAGTTTTTCATTACTGAATGACAAACTACCCAAAGCCTTATTGTCTTAAAACAATAACATTCTATTTAGCTTATGGTTCTGCTCATAATTCTGTTACAGACTAAGCAGAACTGTTTAGAAACAGTTCTAGGCTAGTCTAATTAATGGTCATGTAAATATTGTTCACAGAGGGCTAGTTGATCTTAGGTATATAATTTGTATGTTTTACAGTAGTCTGGCTAATCTCTCTCTTTTTAAAGATTTTATTATTTTTAGAGCAAAGGGAAGGGAGAGAGGCAGAGAGAGAGAGAGACATCAATGTATGGTTGCTTTTCACCTGCGTCCAGCTACAGATCTGGCTGGAGACCTGGCTTGCAACCTGGTTATGTGCCCAGGCTGGGAATCTAACCAATGACCTTTGGGTTTGCAGGTCGGTGCCTTATCCACTGTGCCACCAGCCAGGGCTGGCTAGTATCTTGTGGGTGAAAATCTTGGGGCTGTATGTCCCTCACCATTTAGTATGCCCCAGATAAATTAAGTCACAAAACAAAAACTTCACAAAGCAGTGAGAGTAAGCTTGAATTTTTAATAGATTTCTCACAGTACATTCACTGAAGTCACCCTTGTGAAAGTAAGACAAATAACCAAGACAAGGGTCAATGTAGGACATGACTAATATGTCAGTGAAAAGAAAAGCAAAAAGAAATTCATAATAAAAAAGAATAAAAATTCAAGGCCCTGGCTGGTAGCACAGTGGGTAAGGCACTGGCCTGCAAACCCAAAGGTTACAGGTTCGATTCCCCAGCCAGAGCACATAACAAGGTTGCAAACCAGGTCTCCAATCAGATCTGTGGCTGGAGTCAGGTGAAAGGCAACCATACATTGATGTCTCTCTCCCTCTCTGTCTTTCTCTCTTCCCCTCTTTCTAGAAATAATGAAATAAAATCTTTGGGGAAAAAAAAGAATAAAAATTTAAAGAGAGTAGATATAAAGAAGATACTTCAAAACATAGCTCTCAGAATTCTAATATATTTTACGACTTAAAGATAGCATTATATATTCTCCCTATCTATTTTAACAATAACTGTAATTAACACAAGTAGAGAGATGGCTCCTAAAGTTTAGGAAATATGAAAATTGCCAAAGACTCCTTTGCAATGAACTGCCTAGCCCAAGATATTTTATAAAAATGTACCAAAAATTCCTCAGCTAATATATACTCAGTGGTGAAAGTTTAAAAACTTTTCCTCTAAGATCAGGAACAGCACAACCTTGCCCATTTTCATCATTAGAACATTGTACTAAAAGTCCTAATGCGAGCTGTAAGGCAAGAAAAATTAATAAATGGTAATCTGAACCATAAGGGAAGAAGCAAAATGGTTTCAGTTTGCAGTTGACATGACCTTATATGTAGAAAATCCAAGATGCCACCAAAATACTGTTAGCACTAATAAATTAATTTACTAAGGTTACAGGATGCAATATTTAGTTGCATTTCTATTAAAATGTTTATACCAGCCAAAGCAATCTATATGTACAATGAAATCCTTATTTAGATTCCAGTGGCTTCTTTTTTACAGAAATAGAAAAAAATTTGAAAACTTATATGAAATTATAAAAGACCCTGAACAGTGAAAGCAAACCTGAGAAAGAAGATCAAAGCTGAAGGCATAACACATCCTAATTTCGACTATATTATAAAGCAATAGTAATCAAAACAGTAAAATACTGGCATAAAGACAGACACGTACTGGCCTGCAAACCCAAAGGTCACTGGTTTGATTCCCCAGCCAGGGCACATAACCAGGTTGAGAGCCAGGTCTCCAGCCAGATCCATAGCTGGAGGCAGGTGAAAGGCAACCATACATTGATATCTCTTTCTCTCTCTGCCTCTCTCCCTTTCCCTCTCTCTAAAGAAAAAAAAAAAACAAAAACAGATACATAGACCAATGTAACATGATTGATAGCTCAGAAATAAACATACAGTCAACAAATATTTGACAAGTAAGCAAACAATACTCAATGGGGAAAAACTAGTCCCCTTAGTAAGTGGTGTTGGAAAAACCGAATATTTACATGCAGAAGAATGAAATTGAATACCTGTCTTACATCATTCATAAAAATTAAAGATAAATATAAAACCTGAAACCATAAAACTTCTAAAAGAAAACATAGGAAAAAAGTTCCTTGATATTGGTCTTGGAAATAATTTGATGGATATGACACCCAAAGCACAAACAATTAAAGCAAAAATAAAGTTAAACTACCTCAAACTAAAAAGCTGTGAAGTAAAAAAAATGTTCAGCAAAACAAATGGGTAACTTATGGAGAGGGAGAAAGTATTTGCAAACCACATTTCTCTCTGATAAGGGGTTGTTATTCAATATATGCAAGGAATTCATACAACTCAATATAAAAAAAAATCAAATAATCCAATTAAAAATGGTCAAAGGACCTGAATCAATATTTTTCCAAAGAAATCATAGAATGATCAAGAGGTGCATGAAAAGGTGCCCAATATCTCTAATCATCAGGGAAATGGAAATCAAAACCAAAATGAAATATCACCCCACATTTGTTATAATAGTTATTATAAAAAAGACAAGGGATAAGTGTTGGCACATATGTGGAGAAAAGGGAACAATTGTGCATTGTTAGTGAGTGTGTAAATTGGTGCAATCACTATGAAAAAAAAGTACGTTTCTCAAAATATTAAAAGTAGATATACCATAAGTTCCAGCAATTTGGCTTCTGGGTATAAATCCAAAGGAAATGAAATCCCTGTTGCTAAAAGATCTGCACTCCATGCTCATTGCAATGTTATGAACAATAGCTAAGGCATGGAAACAACCTGTTTATCAATGAATGAATAAGAATAAAGAAGTTTTGGTATATATACACAATGGAATATAAATCAGCCATAAAAAATAAGGCAATCCTGCCCTTGCTGGTGGCACATTGGATAAGGCGCCGGCCTACGACCCCGAAGGTCGCTGGTTTGATTCCCCATCCAGGGCACATAATCAGGTTGCAAGCCAGGTCTCCAGCCAGATCTGTAGCTGGAGGTAGGCAAAAGGCAACCATACATTGATGTCTCTCTCCCTCTCTGCCTCTCTCCCTTTCCCTCTCTCTAAAAATAATAAATAAAATATTTTTTAAAAAAAGAAGGCAAACCTGTCATTTGCCACAACATGGGTAAACCTTGAGGGCCTTACACTATGTAAAATAAACAAAACAGAGAAGGACAAATACTATGATCTCACTTATATGCTATCTAAAAAAAGCTGAACTCGTAGAAATAGAGAGTAGAAAGTTGGTTTCCATGGACAGAAACCAACGGGGGTATTAGAAATCGGTGAAGGTGGTCAAAAAGTACGGACTTTCAGTTATAAAATAGATAAGTTCTGGAGATGTAATACACAACTTGGTGACTATATTTAGTAATATTGTATAGTGCATTTGAAAGTTTCTGAGAGTAGGTTTTACAAGTTCTCACCACACACATATAATTGTAACCATATGAGATGTTGGATGTTTTAACTATCCTTATTTTGGTGATCATTTCACATTATATTCATATATTAAATCATTACTTTATATACCTTAAACTTGCACTATATGACATGTCAATTATAGCTCAATATAATGCCAACAACAATAAAACAAATGAAATAATTTGGCTAAAGTTAACAACAAAAATGTAAAACCTGTGTGAGAAACATTGGTAAATACTCTAGAAGACACAAAAGATGATTTTTTAAAAAATTTTATTTATTTTTTAAAGATTTTATTTATTATTCTTAGAGAGACGGGAAGGGAGAGAGGCAGAGAGGGAGAGAAACATCAATGTATGGTTGCCTTTCACCTGCCTCCAGCTACAGTCCTGGCTGGAGACCTGGCTTGCAACCTAGTTATGTACCCCGGCTGGGAATTGAACCAGCAACCTTTGGGTTCATAGGCCAGTGCCTTATCCACTGTGTGACCAGCTAGGGCCAGAAAAAGATGATTTTTAGAAGTGAAAAGAAATTACATATTTTTGAAGCAGAGGCTCAATAAAAATGTCAGTTTAAACTAAATGTTTGCATTTAACTTTAATAAAAATAACAATAATTCTTTCTCTCCTCAGGAGCTAATTAAGAGTATGGTAAGTCCTCACCTAACATCATCAATAGATTATTGGCAACTATGACTTCAATTGCAATGATGTATAATGAAACCAATTTTACCATAGGCTAATTGATATAAACAAGAGTTCCATGCATATTTCTGGTCACAAAAACATCAAAAACCTTCTAAATGAAGACCCAGAATGCTTCTAATATTAAATGTTGACATAAATGTGAGCTTACCTCACTTTGAAATAAAATATTTAAGGCACCTGTTTGTTGTTCAAATAGGTTTACCTACATTTAAGAAAGATTAATATAAACAAGTGAGAAAATTATTTCTAACCTACTTATTCAGTTAGGATCAAGCTGGCTGGAACTCATTGTAGTAGCTCTGGGCACAGAGCAGAAACACACCCTGGACAGGAGATTGCTACACCGCAGGATGCACTCATACACATACCCCACCCACTTAGACTGGCACAATTAATACATGCCAATTCACCTAACATGCACATTTTTGGAATGTGGAAAGAAACTAGAGTATCAGGAGAAAGCCCATCAGACAAGGGAAGAACGTGAAGACATAGTGGCTACTGCTGGAAATGTATAATTTTTTTCTCAACAGCTTTAGCACAAAATAACACCAAATAAAGCAACATTATTCAAAGATCTGCTGTATTTCTAAATTGCCATGACAATGTAAAGTAGAAGAGGCTGAGAGCACCTGGGCCTTACAAGCTCTTCCCCGAGGATGCAGCCTTGTAAAAGGCAGAGCAAAGTAAGTTCTGCAAATCCAGGACCATACATTCTTCTATGACAATGGAGACAGTTTACACCAAAATAGTCAAAAAGATTTTTAACTTGCAAAACAATCTGTATCAAGTTAAAAGGATGTCGCAGGGATATCCTCAGGAAAGTTGGATGAGAGGTTGCTCATAGGACGCACCAGATCGCCAAGCAAAGGGTGGGAGGGGGTTGTGCAGCCTTACTGCTTTCTCTTCCTTCTCTATGACTTCTAAAATTAAAATTCTAGAAGTTATGGAATAGCATATTCCATGACCTTTTTTTATGTAGTTGATTAAATAGTTTTAGGTTCTTTTCTTGTTTAAAGATGTATTTTGTGAGCTCACCAATTATTTAATCTTTCTGAGTTTCTAATGCATTGTGTCTAAAAGGTAGATAATGGTTGTTCTTGAATGTTTTGGGTGTGGATTAGCACTATTATATCTGTAATGTAATTATCAAAATGCTTGATACTAAGTAGGTGAGAGTGCCTATTTATTAATAAAGATGGTATAATTAGCACAGGCATTCATTAGCTGCAGAATGACAGAATAGAGAACTAGACAGAGATTCCTGATGGATCACAAACTGACCATGAATGACAGTTTAATCATGTCACTTATATAATTAAAATAATTAGAGGATGAATTCAAAACCCAACTGAAAAGAGAAATGGAAAAGAATAAAAACTAAGTGATTAGTTTTTAGGAGTTACTCTGTCTAATAAGTATCTGAAAAAGTCTGGAAAGTAGTTTTGTTAGATAGGGACCCAAGAGATTGATAGATATATCAGTTAACAGAGGTATATACATTTACCAAAACATATCTGTGTATTTTGTGCACTTTTTTAGCCATGGGTCAAGTAACCCTTAATAGTAAAAATGGGATAACACTATCCATTAATATCATGGTCACAATTTTTTTTTTTTTAATTCCAAGTGTTGGTAAGAATGGAGAATAACTGGAATTCTAGTTAATGACTGGTGGGGTTATTAATTGATACAAGCACTTGGGAAACTAGATTTTAGCAGTACTCACTAAATAGGCATGTGCTATGACCTAACAATTTCACTATATGACTATGCCCAAGAGTATGGCACATGTATATTTACCAAAGGACATGTACAAGATTGTTTATGGCAGTGTTTATCATAAATAGCTAACATGGAAAGTAGATTTTAGCAGTACCTACTAAAGCTAAATAGGCATGTGCTATGACCTGGCAATTTCACTCTTATGAACATGCCCAACAGTATGGCACAAGCATATTGGTACCAAGAGAGATGTACATGATTGTTTATAGCAACATTTATCATAAATAACTAGTACCCAAATAGACTAACTGTTCATCAACAATAGAATGAATAAGTAAAATGTGGTTTATTAATTCAATAGACTTTATTATAACTATGAGAATGAAAAACTATACCTACATGTAAGAACTTAGACAAATATAAACACAATGATAAGTAAAAGTAGCAAAATACAAAAGAATATCTAATGTGTCATTCATATAGGGTTTAAAATTAGACAAAATCTAATCTAAGGTGTTAGAAGTCAAGAAAACATTCAACCTAAGATAGGAGTTATAGGGGCTGGTATGAGGAATGATGAGGAGTTACGGATTATAATAATATTTTGTTTCTGGATCTGGGTGCTGATTGCATAAAGGGGAATTCATATTGTGAAACTTCAATGAGCTTTAAATGTTTGACTTATGTTTTACTTCAAAGGAAAGTTTACAGAAAAATTAAGAATACCTCTGCATTGACCATAAGAAAACTGCAGGTGACATGGAATTCAAAGTGTCATGATTGAAGAGTAATGGAGAAACCCACATTTTCTAGAAAAAGATGGGAAGCTGGGAGTGGGACTTAGAATGGGTGTGGGGTACAGAAAAGCTAACAAGCAAAATACTGGGCTCCAAAAAGGCACCAAAGATCTAATATAAATAATGTTGTGAGTAACCTAGCTTGGTTCTAAGCAAGGGGATTAAGGGGAAATATTTAGAGGCTTATTTTTTTTCACGGGCTGGAAAAAAAGTAGCATTAATTCTCGGAAATCCATCTAATGTAGATGAAAAGAGAGTGCAACATAGAACCAACATGGTACTGACAAGTAAAAGTAGACTACACTGGCTCAGCATAATATGAAGGTGCCCTGAAGAACACAGGGCCTGGATGAAATTTGTTAATAGATTGTCTCCTGGAAATGAATAGCAATGATTGTCATATTCTTAATGCCTGTTTCATTAGGTGTTAGAAGTATTTTTAACATTGAGTTGATGATCATTTTCATTTGCTTCATCCATAAGGTTTGAGACCTCCTCCTTGACAAAGCAATATTTTTAACCAGAACAGTTAGCTGTGTCCTTTTTCTTTCCTAGGCTTTTCTTAAATACAGATATTTGAGGTTTCTCCTTACCACTGTTAATCATGCTGTTTTTCTGGTCTTTTTCCCACAGAACTGAAGAACAGCCATTGAAATGGAAACTCCATTGAAATTGTATGTTATTATATCTCCTGTGTTTAAAGATAATAAATATCAAATATAAGGTACCTATCCTATTTCAGTATTAGTTTACAGTTACCAGGTGTCCTTAATGCTTTAGAAAATGTAATTGAAAACAAATGACAGATTGGATTATACCAGCTCTTCCTGACAATAATACTTCGCTTTGAAATAAAATATTTAAGGCACCTGTTTGTTGTTCAAATAGGTTTAGTAACATTGGCAGCATAAGGGTTTAAGTAAATAATACACTTACTTTCTCAACATGTGAGATTTCTGAAATAGGTCGTCTTCTGAAAAATGAGAAGTTGGGAACATACTTCTTCACACATTATATCATTTTTCATGTTCTCTCCTGAGATCACACAGTTAGCAGATGGAACTCTGAACCTCATGTACTTTTCAAGACCCTTCACAATGTTACTTGTTGTAATATCCTTATTTAAGGTATTCAGACTATTAGTTTATTCAGTATCTTCAACAGTCAGTATGTGATACATATATGGAAAGTGATAATTATTATTGAACATATTTTGAATGTCTGGAAGATAATCATGTGATTAACATCTAAATTGACAGAAAAATATGGTTTTGAGGCACATAAACTTTGAAAATTCAGATATAATAGGTGGTCATATAAAGGGTATTAAAACAGGATTTTACTTTAAAAATTCTAATGACCATATCTTCAAAAGTATATGCAAATTTTAATTAACTTGCATATGTTTTACTTATATGTGTGGGATGTTCATTATCCTCCCTCTGGACCAAGTCTATTAACACAGAAATACGTTTACTGATACTTCACCAAGGACAAAGGAAATAAAAGAACAAATCAACAAATTTTTCTGTTGATTTGTTTCTGTTCAGCTAAAGAAAACACCAGCAAAATGAAAAGGGAACCAACTGTATGGGAAAACATATTTGCCAATGATACCTCAGGCAAGGGTTTGATATCCAAAATATATAAAGAACTTATGAGACTCAACACCAGGGAGGCAGACAGCCTAATTAAAAAATGGGCAAAGGACCGGAACAGACAACTCAATGAGGGAGACATACAAAGGGCCCAGAGACATATGAAAGAATGCTCAACATCACTAGCCATCAGAGAGATGCAAATTAAAACTACAATAATATACCACCTCACACCTGACAGACTGGCAATCGCCAACAAATCAACAAACAAGTGTTGGCGAGAATGTGGGGAAAAGGGAACCCTCATGCACTGTTGGTGGGAATGTAGGCTGGTGCAACCACTGTGGAAAACAGTATGGAGTTTCCTTAAAAAACTAAAAATGGAACTGCTTTTTGATCCAGCAATTCCACTACTAGGACTATACCCAAAGAACCCTGAAACACCAATCCATAAGAATGTACCCCTATGTTCATAACAGCCCTATTTACAATAGCCAAGTGCTGGAAATAGCCTAAGTGCCCATCAGTGGATGATTGGATCAAAAAACTTTGGTACATTTACACAATGGAATCCTACACAGCAGAAAGAAAGAAGGAACTCTTAACCTTTGCAACAACATGGATGGAACTAGAAAGTGTTACGCTTAGTGAAATAAGCCAGTCAGTGAAGGACAAATACCATATGATCTCACCCATTTCAGGACAATAATGAACAAAACAAACAAATAAGCAAAACAGAACCAGATACATGAATACAATGAATATATCTCCAGTGGGCAGAGGGGAGGGGGGAGGTGGGAGGGGAGAGAAGGAGGCAAAGAAGGGGAGCAGTTTAGTCAAGGAACTAGTATGGAAGAACCATGGACATGGACAACAAGTGGGACTGACTTTGAGGAGAGTGGTGGATGGGGAAGGGGGCAGAGGGAAGGAAAAAGGGGATGGATATAATAACACAACAATAAAATTAAATTTACAAAAAGAAGTTTCAAAGTTTAAAGTGGTGGAAAATTAGATGAAGAATATCCCAACATCAAGAAAGAAAAGAACAAAATATATACGTATACAAATTCTACTTGTAAAAGATAAGATTAATGTCAAGTTACAGTGACAATATTCCTATATCCATGTCTTTATTTGAATGCCCTTTTACTTGAGACTTTTCCTGACCATCCTATTTAAAAGTGTATTTCTACCTCTAGAACAGTCTAGTTTTCTTACTTTACTGCATATATTACACTTTAATATCCTATATGTTTTTGTGTTTATTTTATGTATCATCTGTCTCCTTTTACTAGAAGGTAAGCTCTGTGGGAATAGAATAAAGATTTTGATCTGTTTTGTTAAATGCTGTATTCCCAGTACATAGAAGAGTTTTGGATACTGGGTCTTCGTTCAGTAAATACTTTCTACATAAAGAAAGTAAATAGGAAAGAGGAAAGAAAGAAGAAAGAAAGAAAGGAAGAAAGGGAAGAAGGAAGGAAGGAAGGAAGGAAGGAAGGAAGGAAGGAAGGAAGGAAGGCAGGCAGGCAGGCAGGCTAAACACGAAGGGAAGGGGTGAGAGAGAAAGGAAGAGAAATGGAGGGAAAGGAAGGCCAGAAGATGTGTGAAAGAATAGTATTTTGTGTAAGAAATTACCAGTGAGAGTCCTGGCTGGTGGCACAGTGGATAAAACACTGGCCTGTGAACCCAAAAGTCACTGGTTCAATTCCCAGTTAGGGCACATCACCAGATTGCAAGCCAGGTCTCCAGCCAGGTCCATAGCTCGAGGCAGGTGAAAGACAACCATACACTGATGTCTTTCTTCCTCCCTGCCTCTCTCCCTTCCCCTCTCTCTAAAAATAACAAATAAAATTTCTAAAAAAAAAAAAAAAGAACAAGTAAAGAATTTATAATTGATAGCATCAACTATTAATTCATACCTCTGACAACTGATAGATCTAGAGAAAAAAATTGCAGGAAGAAGAAAATGGAAAAATTCGAGGAAAGAAGGCTCACAGATAATAGAAAACAAATAGACAATCTGAACTGGCTCTGAGAGTTTGTATTATTTAGCTTGATCCTCATCAGGAATCTGCAAAGCCAGGAAACTTGAGGCAGGCTTCCCAAAGGCTACTGAAAAATTCAGTTGAAGACAGCACTAGCCCAAACACTCAGAGGAGTCTAAGGATGGACAGATAATGAAAAACAGAGGAGGGCAAAAACTCAAGTTTCCCATATTCAATCCTAGGCTTTTAAAGGTTTTCTGGAAAGAAAATAATGAAGAACCAAGGTGGGGGAAGTAAATCATGCAACAATTCAAAATGTTGGCCAAGGTATTTTTTGGCAGTGTCATCATTTATCCTAGTAAAAGTACTTCTATTTATATTTGAAGATTGATTTACACATTGAAAAGCTATTTTTTAAATAGACATAGGATTATTTGCATAAATAGCATACATATTAATACTACCACTTTTAAGAATTTCTCCAAAGATAATGATCAAGGACTTGTATGAAGATATAGTAAGTATATTTCCTTCAGTTTAGTATACGCAGTGGTATAAAAAACTTTTGCTTCGTTAACAATAAGAATAAATAAGTTATCTAATGTCATTAATAAGAGGACATTTTAGAGACTTACCTAGAACTTTGCTGTAGTACAAATTCCATTTTCCCCAGTAGGACTGAAATATATAGTCTTGCAGAGGGTAAGACAAGGTATTTTTGACCCTTTCACCAAAGGTCATCTGGTCAGTGAGCTCTGACAAAGTTGCAGGTACATAGGAGACAGGTGCAGGGATTTTCCCACATTGTCTCTCTACAGTTGAGGCTGGAGAGAACCTCAATGTATACATAAATGGAATTCCTAATTTCAGAGCAACCAGGTCCCCACAGATTGTTACTGGGTCAGCTAGTAGCACATCAAAGCCACCTTTCTGAAGTCTTGACATTAACTTAGGATTATTTAATACTCCATCACAGATTTGTATGTTAATTTGAAAAAACGTATCTAGGACTTTTCCTAGTTCACTGTAGAAAGTCCAGAGCGTGAGAGGAGTTGGTCTATGGTCTACCCACAGCATTATCAGATGTTCAATTAAGGAATCCATATTGCTCTTTGTGAAGGAAACAGGTATCACCTCAAACTTCACAGAAGAATCAAGGTTGGAGTTGATGAGTAGAGTTGCTGATGAAGCCAAAACAGTCACATTGTGGTTTCCTTGAACCAACTCTTCTAGAATGACCTTAATATTTAACCAGTGGCTACCATCCGTTGGCCAAATTAGCACATTTCCATTTTCCACAATTTTAGTCAGAGTCATATTAAAAATCAGCAGAAAGGTGAACTTCTTAGGCATGATGATATTCATTATGGAAACCAACCTACTGTAGTTCTTTGCAGATGAAAATGAACTTCTAAAATATACTTAGGTAAGGTTTTTTAAATCAAATAATATTTAATGTAACAGCTACACTTATTCATAGGTCAATTGATCTATAGATGAAAAGGAAAACAATGTAATTAAAATTCTTACATGTGTTAATATAATTACTTCAACAACAGAAATGAAATATGGTCCTCTTTTAAATAAAAAATTGATGGCAGGTTATAAGCATTCTATGATAATAACTATGATGTGCATACTGTGTCTCCAATTTAATATATCTTTTCAGAGTCTGGTCAAACTAAAACTAACACTTCTTATTGCTAAAACCACTTTGTCAAACATACAACTTTCAAGTTGTTATGTCTTATTACAAGGTGCTTTTACATAGAAAATGGATTAGCCATAGAAAATTTTCACCTTGTCATTGTATTTTGAATTAAGTTTTTATTTTAATTTCAATCTGTTTATTTTAAAAGAAGGGCCCTAAAGGGGAATAAAACAGATATAAAGTATTCAGAATAGTATTTAATAAGATTTTGTATAGAACACTTGCAGAAGAATGTTTAGTTCATTGCTTTAAAGTTAAATTAGGATAAAATATGTATAATGTTATCATCTGAGTTGAGATTTCTTAAAACACTTTCGTATAGTTTTTTCTTACATATTTTCCACCCAAAGCCATGCCCTTGACTTGAAGGACTTTTCTTCTTGTTTGCTTCTAAAGCATTGCATGGGATTGAATTGTGCTGATTCATTTCCTATTGCCTCTCAGATCTGGGCGTGGCTCCAGAGGCCACCAGAGCCTGGAAACCAGCCTTCGCACTGTTTCAGAACATGAGTAATCAACTCCTCTGTAACTTGAAAGTTTTAACCTCACCTCAGTCCTTCAATTTTATCTAAATGGTGGACATTCAGTTATTTTCTTTTGAATGTTTACATTTAGATAAAGAGTTTGAGTTTTCCCTTTGTTTTCTTGTATATAAACCAAGTATCTTTCTAGAACTTTCATTTTAGGGTCAGGTTTGGCATAAATGGTTCACCACTTTTGTGATCGTAACCTCAGGCAAGTTACTCAGCTTTCTCACTACAAAATAAGGAAGAATGGTGAGGCCTGTTTCCTAGAGGTGTGAGGGCAAAATGAAACAATGCATACAAGTTGTCCAGAACAGCAACTGTGTGCAATAAACGTTAGCTGTCTGTGACTTGATAGGAAGAGAATCTTGCTTTGATCTCATCTCCCTCTCCCACTCCTCTCCCTGAGCACCTGAACTCTGGTGCCAGGGGGAAGCAGAGTTTGCCACCCTAAAATATGCCTTTGGGATATTAATTATTTTAAGCTGGTGATTTTTAAGAAATGAAAGACTGAAGAAAAACTTTGACTTCCCCTTAATACCTAAAAGAATTTAGATGGAGGACCTGCTCCAGGAAGGGGGATAACACCACAGATAACTACAGTTTAATATAACTAGTGTGGGATGGGCAGGAAGGAACCTAGCAAAACTCTTTTGATCAAAGTCCTCCCTGTGTCCTATTGTTAAAGATGCTCTTGCAAATACTGAACAATTTGGCATGTAAGCACATTTACCTGATCTGTCCTCAGTCTCATTCCAGGGAACCCTAGATTGTACACACATAATAATTTTGGTTATTTTCAGATATTAATCTGTCTCATGTTAATTTGGTTATTAGTTCAGCCAGAAGAATTTAGATAGAAAGGAATTTATTTTCCCACTCTTGCAGTGCAGATGTTCACAAACACTGCAGGTTCCTCTACAAGTTTGACTTCTGCTCAGTTCTCAGTACCAAAGTTCCCAAATGACTTATTTTAATAAACTCACAAATATATATATATATATATATATATATATATATATATATATATATAATCTGCCATTTCATGCCTTAGGGCAGGGGTGTCAAATTCATTTTCACTGGGAGCCACATCAACCTTGAGGTTGCCTTCAAAGGGCTGAATATAGTTTTAGGACTGTATAAATGTAACTGCTTCTTAACAGTTAAGTGAAACAAGGTGCCAGGCCTGATAAAACAAGGTGGAGGGCCAGATTCAGGCCACAGGCCTTGTGTTTGCCACCTGTGCCCTAGACCTTTGACTGTTACAACAGGGCAAAATAACCTTTGGACTGGGCCCAAAGCAACATTGTGTTCCAAAGGGCTGTTTGCAAAAATAACAAGAAAGTAGAAAAGGGGAAAGAACTTGGGACAACTGTAACAGCATCATCAATAAAATAGACTTTTAGAAAAATAACAGAAAAGATGAAAAAAAATTATCAACAATAAAATGAAAAACTTCTGTTAATCGAAGCATTGCAATAAAGTGGCAAGGAAAGCCACCAACTGGGAGAAGGTATTTGCAATCAAATGATTCATTTGCAGAATCTATAAATACATGATATGGGCTACAAGATGCAAATAAGCATTTGACAAAAGAGGAAACATGAATAATCGATAAATAATCAGGGAAATACAAATGAGAAGCACTGGCCCTACTGAGGAGCCATGTCTGGCCTGCCCTGTCTAGCCAAGTGTTCCTAGTCTCTCTGTCTGGCAAAAATTTATGAGTCTGACATTGTCAAGTGTTGATAGGGATGTGGAACAATGGGTTCTATACCCTGCTAGTAGGGCATACAGCCTGGTTGTACAGCCATGTTGGAAACTATTTTACATCATGTAAAACAAAATGCATATTCTCAGCAAGTTCACACCTGGGTATACACTCTAGAACAGTGGTTTTTAACACAGGCTGACATCAGAATCATCTAAGGATGTTCTACAAAATACTGATGCCCCCACCTCTACTCTCAGTCAACTGAATTGTTATCCCTGGAGGTGAGACCTTGTTACTAGAAATGACTTAAAAACAAAAAACAAAAAACAAAAAACAAAAAAAACCTTGCACACTAGAAAAAAAAAGGAAAGTAGATATTCTGACTACTGAACTAAAAATTAAAAACATTGTTTAAAATTGGTATCACTATGTTAACTGTTCTGCACCAATAGAAATGACTTCCTTCTATTGATGTAATTGTTCCCCTTTCCTTTCTCATAAACATCCATTGGTGTGGTCTTCTATTTGGAACATTATTTTGGATTTCTGCCTGAATCAGTCCTTCCTGAATAGCTATTCTTCTTGACATCAAATAAATGTCTCTTGCCTCTCACTTTGGTCTTTTATTTTTAGGTTAGCAATATAAAACTCAAGATTATAGCCATAAAAAATCATAATCTCTAGATTTCTTCACTGAGTGGGAGGGGAAAAAAAGTGCTAGCTCTCTCTGGGAACTGTGCATGTTCTATAACAAATTCCATCTTGAATGTCATGCTTGTGGCTGTAATCTGTCTCAGGGGCCATCTTGGAAAAGGTAATGCTACCAGCAGTTATTTGAAAGGTTCTTAAAAATTAAGATTAAATTAAATAAAAATAAAGGAATAAAAAGTAAGGAAGAACGGAAAGAGGGCAACAAAAGAATGACTAGCAAGATACAGTAAAAAAGGAAGGAAGGAAGAAAGAAAAAAGATCCATGCCAAAATACATAACTCTTCAAGGAAAAGACTCCAATATATTGTTTCTTCTTTAAAATATCTACTGTAAATTAAACACTGTGGAGATATACACAGTCAAATTTTTTCATTTCTATCACTTTATTTTACATTAATTACCTGTGTTCTGTGTATAGTTAATTCAGGCAAACATTTAAATGTTATCATAACTTTTTCTTTTTTGAAGATCTGATGATTTTTCCTATTTAATTTAATATATTGGCAAGATAGTTTGTTGTTATTATAGATGGCACTAGTTATTAGAGATCACTTACCTAATTTTTGTATGTAATAGTACATTATGAATTTATATACATTTAATATGTAAAGATTACTCACACACATCACACCTGATTGTTTTTACAGTGGGCAAAGTGTAAAACCATTGGTAGCAACAGCTAATATTTATGGATTATAAATATTTTTATTGGCATTGAAATGTTACATTATTCTTTCCTTAAATGGTTCCCTATATTTTGTGGCTTTTTTATTAACATGAATATTTTTAAAAATCTACCTAGTTCAACTTTAAACAAATATATTTGAAATCTGACGCAGGCTGTTTTTTAGTTAAAGTCAGCTTTCTTAAGACCAAATCTCCCTAGGCAACAGAATCATCTGGAGACTTCTGCCTGAAGGAATAGCAGTTCCCTAGAGATAACTCAGCCCAGTTACATTCCATTCAGCAAACTAATCTAAGTGAAAAATGCAACAGCAGATTTCAAAAGCTAAATACACTGAAAGGAAGAATAAAGTACAAAGACAGTTTGGCTTAAAATATTCTAAATAATTGCTAGATTTGTACCTGAAATTTTAAACGGAGCGAAAAAAAATTCTAGAAGTTTTGGTGTCAGAAAGTCTTCACTTTGAACACTATTCTCAAACTGGTAACTGTATGATCTTATCTTAACATGTCTAATAGTTTTTTTCTTCACAATTTTATTACAAGAATTAAGAGAGAATACACACAGAAGAACTTATCACAATGTCTAGTGCACAGGATGAGATCTGCAAATGTTAACTGCTATTACTCTAATCATACCCATGAGTTTGAACCAAGTAACCATATAATGAAATAAAAGAAGTAATTTTTATTATACTATCCAATTTCTAGCAGTTAGCAAAGATTAAGGATTCACTTTAAGGTTCTCATTACATAACACTGCAGAAAACTAATCTAACAGAAAATTGTTCTATTTATTTATTCAGGAGTGATCATTTGAGACCTGAGTATATATGGACTCATTGCAATGATTTTGATTAAAGCATTCAAGCTAAAGTAAAAAATTAGTTCAAATTAAAAATTGGAAATGTTATTTGTGTAAGTCACTTCCACTTATCATTCACATTTATCACACATACAAAGGCTTGCACAAAAGTAAATTACTCTGCTACGCCAATACTTTTACTTCTTACCTAGTGTTTGAACATGAGTGTTCATGTCCCTGGGCATCCGTAAGAGTGTGCTTTACGGAAGCAAACTTAAATAGGCATTCTAAGTCAGAAAAAAAAAAAAAAATTTGATCTGAAACATGATATTATCAAAATCAGAGCAAGAACATTTTTAGAAATCTTCATTACACTCTCATGACCAAATTGTTAAGAAGTATTAGTCTCAGGTGAAGACTCAAAGAATAGAGGAATAGTGTGGTTTTATTATTAGCATTAACTTACAAGCACACTATAATGGAACAGGTAATACTGAGACTGTCAGCATGGGGATAGTGTATCTAGGGATTAAATCACCAGTAAGAATAAGGAGCATTGTACTCATGATAATTATTACTCCAAATTTTAGAAGGAACAGTTGATAAAAAATTTTTTAATGAGATAAAAACAGAGGCACAAATAGTCAACAAGGGAATTCTCATATTCCTTCCTCTATGTTATAAACTGAGATGCTGTACACTTTCAGATATCACTGGTTACTGCATGCATGATGAGATTAAAGAGATTTTTCAGATCTTGACAGCTTCATTTTCTATTTTTCACTTTTAGCCTCATGATGCTATTTACTTCTATCATCATAGGAGTGTTTAAAATCCTCATAGTAGCTCTGTTTATTGTCTCTGAATGATAGAATACATAGGTCTTTGTTTACATTACAAGAGATAAAATCTAATTTTTAAAAAGTTGTGGGCAACTATTTAATATATCCAGAGAAAATAATGTGTTGATTATAGCTAACATGTCTTAACCTTGCTTGCCAATAAAACCCATGCCTATACGGTCAATTTGTTTATAGAAAAGGGTGCAAGAATATACATACAACAGGAAAAGAAAGTTTCTTTCTTTCTTTCTTTCTTTCTTTCTTTCTTTCTTTCTTTCTTTCTTCCTCCCTCCCTCCCTCCCTCCCTCCCTCCCTCCCTCCTTTCCTTCCTTCCTTCCTTCCTTCCTTCCTTTTAAATCCTCACCCAATGATATATGTGAGAAACATTGATTGGTTGCTTCGCATATGTGTCTCAATAGGGGATTGAACCCACAACATAGGTATGTGCCTTAACCGGAAATTGAACCTGCAACCTTTTTGGTGTATGGGACAATGCTCCAACCAACTAAGCCACTGGCCAGGGAAAAAGGAAATCTCTTTAATAATTAGTGTTGGAAAAACGACAGCCACACACAAATGAATAAAACAACACAATCATACACCATGCAGAAATTAGCTCAAAATGAATTAAAGACCTAATCAAGGGAGCAAAAAGGGGATGGATGTAATACAACAACAATAAAATTAAAAAAAAAAAAAAAAAAAGACCTAATCATAAGATCTAAAACCATAGAACTCCTTGAAGAAAATATGAGCAGTAAACTCTTTGACATTGGTTTTAATGAAGAATTTTCTATCTTTTTGGATTTGAAATCAAAAGCAAAGGCAATAGAAACAAATATAAAGAATTGTACCACATAAAACTAAGAAAGCATCAGCACAACAAAGGAAACCATCAACAAATGAAAAGGCAACCTGCTTAATGGGAGAAAATATTTGCCAATCATATGTGTAATAAGGTGTTAATATGCAACATATATTTAAAAAGACATAACTCATGACCAAAAAAAAAAAAAAAAAAAAAACAGATTAAAAACGTGCAGAGGATTTGATACTTTTCCAAAGGAGACACACAAATACCCAAACAGAAGCATAAAATGGTGCCCAACACCAGTAATCGTCGGGGAAATGCAAATTAAAATCACAATGAGATCTAACATCACACCTATTATCAAAAAAGAAGAAAACAGCCCTGGTTGGTAGCACAGTGGATAAGGCACTGGCCTGCAAACACAAAGGTCGCTGGTTCGATTCCCCAGCCAGGGCACATAACCAGGCTGCAAGCTAGGTCTCCAGCCAGGTCCATGGCTGGAGGCAGGTGAAAGGGAACCATGCATTGATGCTTCTCTCCCTCAATGCCTCTTTCCTTTCCCCTCTCTCTGAAAATGATAAATAAAATATTTTTTTAAAAAGAAGAAGAAAACAAGTATTGATGAGGATGTGAAAAAAAAAAAGGGAACCCTTGTGCAATGCTGATGGGAATTTATATTGGTGCAGCTACTTTGAAAAACAGTACAGAAATGCACCACTTAAGGACAGGTGTAAGTTCTGAAAAAATGTATCATTAGGCAATTTTGCTGTTGTGCAAACATTATGAAATGCCCCTAAAGAAACATAGATAATAAAGCTTACTACACATCTAAGCTATAAGGCATAGTTTATTGCTTGTAGCCTACAAACAGGTATATTATGTTATTGTATTGAGTACTGTAGGTAATTATCAAAATATCCTAAGTATTTGTGTATCTAAACATAGAAAAAGCACAGTAAAAATGTAGTATAAAACATACAAAGTCAATGGAGTTTGCAGGACTAGGAGTTGCTCTAAGTGCATCTGTAAGTAAGAGGTTAATGAGTGTGAAGGCTTAGGATGTTATTTTAAACCACTGGAACTAACAAGCAGAATAGCAGCAGCTGGAAAGATAGAGAGCAGGCTGAGAGCTATTGGAGAGTGCTGGGTTGGGGAAGAGTGGAGGCATTTAGCAAGAAGGGGAAAAAGAAAAACCTCATGGATAAGGACAACAGTGTACTGATTGTGGGGGTGGGGTGGAGGGAGGTGATAAGGGTAGGGGGGATAAATGGTGATGGGCAGACACTTGACTTTGGGGTGGTGAGCACATAATACAGGTCAGATGATATGTTGTAGAATTGCACACCTGAAATCTGTATAATTTTGTTAACCAGTGTCATCCCAATTAAATCAATAAAAAAATTAAACACTACCTTTGATTACATTAAATATACAAAATATGAGATTGAATGAAGCACAAGAAAAAAAATGATGCAATCAAGACATGCAGGAAACACAAGATGTATGAGGCTAATGCTAGTGGAATATGGCATTAGCAAACTTTCTTCATAAGTAGGAAGAGCATACTCTAAAATAATAACTCAAACTATTTTGTAAACACACAAACCAGTAACAGTTATTATTATTATCAAGTATCATAAACTGTACATGATTGTATGTGCTATACTTTTATATGACTCTCAGCACAGGTTTGTTTACATCACCATCACCACAAGCACAAAAATAATTCATTGCATTACAATGTTACAGTATTTACTACTGTCATCACTAGGTAATAGGAAATTTTCAGCTCCATTATGGTATGGGACCACCCTGATATGTACAATATTATGCATAGCATGACTTTAAAGAGATTACTCAAAAATTTGAAAATAGAACTACTGAACAACTCATCAACTCCATTTATTGAGTATACATCTTAGAGGAAGAAAGTCACTATTTCAACAAAATGTCTGGACCACCATGTTCATAGCAGTATTATTTACAATAGCCAAGACATCGAAACAACCTAACTGTCCATTAATGGATGACTGGATAATTAAAATGTGGTTCATATATCCAATGGAATATTATTTAGCCATAAACAGAAGGAAATCTTGTCACTTGAAACAACATGATTGGAATTTGATAGGGCATTGTGCCAAGTCAAATGAGTCAGATAGAGAAAGACAAACATCCTATGATTTCACTTATATGTGGAATCTTAAAAAAATGAAAGAAACATAAAAACTAAAAACTGAAACTCATAGATACAGAGAACAGATTGGTATTTGCCAGAGGTGAAAGTAGGAGGTAGGCAAAATGGGTGAAGGTAGTTAAAATGTACAAACTTCCAGTTATAAAAATAAGTAATGAGGATGTCATCTACAGCATGGTTACTATAGTTAATAATACTGTATTATATACTTAAAAAGTTGCTAAGAGAGTATATCTTGAAAGTTCTCATCAAGAAAAATAATATGTAACAACGTATGGTAATGGATTTTAATTAGACTTATTGTGATGATCATTTTGTAATATAGACACATAAAAATTATTATGTTGTACACCTGATGCTAAAATATTGTGTCATAATTTCTCAATTTTAAAAAGAAACAATTTAATCTTTTTCACTCCTTAAAACACTCTCACAAATTAAGCATTACCTTTTAAAATTTTTTAAATTAAAAATTAATTTTACCTGATAAATGACTAACACTAATTGAACAGTTTCTGTCTTCTAGACACTAGTCTAATTTTTAAAAAATATGTTAACCAATATAGTTCTTTCAGCAGCCTTGTTAAAATATAGGATGAAAAAGTGTAGGTACACAGAAACTTAATTACTTCTTATGGTAACACATGTAAGCAGAAGTTGTTTTTCCACAGCCTGCTCTCCTGAGTGTGTTACAATGTACTCCCATCTGCATTATTTTTCTAGTTCATAAGCTACTTCACTAGCACATGCTGTTACCACATCCTTCCTGGAGCAATGCTGTAGCCTATGGTCTAACCTTTGTCCACTCTAGGTCATATCTATCCATGCATTCTATATAAGACACAATAGTGCCATAATACATCCCTTTAAACTATTTTTGGTTACTTGTTAGATACAAACCAAGATCTCAAACGCACGGCGTATGAGATGCTTTGAAACTATTTTGTTCATTCATTCTTGCTATACTGACATCTTCATCATTCTTTCTCATGTCTTCTTACTGTACACTTGACCTTCCTAAATGCTGACTCATCAGTAATACCCACTGCCAAATGTGCTATTTCTAGACTTCATAATATTGAGTATGCTGTTTCTTTCCACACACATAGTTTTCAGGAAAGTTCATATTTACTGTTTAAAAATTTCATTGTGAATCATCTCAACTCTGGATCAGTTTTTCAGAATGCCACTTGGTCTTGTCATGTACTATCTCCTTTATACCATGTCTGTTCTTTAAACATATTTTCATTATCCACATCACTCATATTGTAAATATTCCCTTTCATGTCTAACTTTTCTGTTTGATGACTGTAAAATCCTAGAAGCCAAGAACTTCATCTTTGTCTTTGCTATAGCCTCCTTATCCAAGGGAGTGCTTACTAAATGATAGAAAATATATGAGCAATGATCAGAGATTATCCACATATATGTGTGTTTTTAAACACACACAGGGACACAAATGTCTATATTAACAATGGACTTATAGAGAGCTTACTCTCTTTCAGCTTTCCCCATACACCACTCAAGTTTCTAGACAACTTTGATTTTCACTAATATATAAATGAGAATCAAGTCCTAATTTTAACTAAAATATTTGTATGTTGTGCATGAAAACCTTAGTTGGCTCTTTAAATCCATAAAATTAGAAAACAACACATTATCATTCCAAAGAAAACTGTCTTTTATGTTCATTCCTTATATTAAATGATAATAATATTTAGTAATCAACATGTTGGATTAAAAGCTATTCATAGGAAATTAAAGAGGTGGTCATATAAAGCTCTGATTGTTTAAATGCAAATAATACAAAAAAAAAAAAAAAAAAGTGTTCTTTACCCAAAGCTTCACTACAGTAGGAATCCCATGATTTCCAAAGGCTATCAAAGATGTAGTCCTATAGATAGTCAGAGATGACATTTCTTATTCCATCAGTAAAAGACATCTGGTCGGTGAGTTTTGATAAAACAGTAGGAATATAGGAAGCGGGGTATGATGGTGTCTTCCTACAGCATTTTTCCAGTGCCAATGCTGGAGAATACCTCAAGAAGAATATAAATGGAATTCCAAGTTTTAAAGCTATTATATTGCCACAAGGAAATAGTGGATCTGATACCAGGACCTCAAATTCACTTTTCTTCAGTTTTTCCATCAGCTTTTGGTTTTTGAGAACACCATCACAGAGAGCTCTACATAACATGTGCATATTTTCCATGACTTTGACAATTTCTTGATAAAATCTCCTAATGGTAGAAGGAAATGGTATGTGTTCCATCCAGGTCAAAACCAAGTTCTTGATGATATCTTTAATTTATTTCTTTGTCAAAAGGCACCTTATATATTTCAAATGTCAGAAATGAAGTATTGGTGGGCTTGATGCAAAGTGAAGAAGGAGAAATTAGGACAGTTATATTATGCTATTTTTTAATCAACTCTTCTATAATTATCTTACTATTTAGTCAATGACTACCTACCATGGGAAATCAGAACATTCCCATCAAGAGTGATCCCTAGGAGACTTACCTGAAGAGACAACAGCAGAATGCTTGTTTTTAACCCGGTGCAGCTTGGTGTGGAAGATTTGATGAGATGTGGCTCAAATTAATATCTCTTCAAACAAAAAAAAGAAGACAAATTTGTCTTCATTTTGATCCAAACCAATGACATCCTTAAGAGCTTTCTCTCTAGCAAGTAATATTTGGCATGATAGCTTCATATCTTATGATAATCATGTTTAGGGGCAACAAGTATTGTACCTGTCAACCTGTTGCTTTAGCTTCAGTAGGGATTCTTTTCTTGTGTTTTTAAATTTTTCATTGTACATTTTTGTATTTTTCCATTACCGGATTCTTCAACCCTTTCTATATATCTCATAATTGTTAAATTTTTACTATTAGATTGCTTGAAGTCACTGTATACATAAACTCTACATTCAGGCCTGGGAACTGAATCTTCAGATATGACCCAAAATGTAGAGATGCTAACTCTATAGTTAACTTAGAATATAGAGATGTTAATTCTATAGGTTTTTCCATATTTAATGGAAAACGACATTTTATGCAGTCATTATAATTATAATTACAGTTATTAATTATTAATAAGTAATAGTTATTGCTACTTTATCTTAATAAATCATTGAGAAAACTTTTCAAGTAAATAAATTGCGTATGTGTGTATATGCAGGAGATGATATAGGTAATGTTACGGGTGAATAGGAGACCTGTGAAGAAGATTGCAAAATCAAGCATGCTTCTGTGGAAAGTGCTGCTCAAAAAGCTAGCTAGCCTGTGTGAATAGCAGCTACTTTACACTTGGATTCAGCCTTTCATAATTGTTCGCATTTATTAACTACTCACTATATATCATTGTGACATATAGTGACATTGGGCAATATATTTTACACATGTTACTATCATTTTACTTTGCACTAAGAAAAAAAGATCCAGTCAGGTGGATACGGTAATTGTTCCCACATCAGTGAAGGAAACATTGGTCAGAGAAGGTAAGTAGTTTGCCAAGTTCATAGAACAAAATAAGAAAGGACCTGATGGTAGCTGCCTGAAGGATCTTTGGCCCCAAAGCCTATTATATTGAGAAAATTGATATAAATGGAATAAGTTCAAATCAGAACCATCATCCCTTGTACATCTTGTTCCTTTAAATATTTGGAATGTTTGAAATGAGCGAAATAACCTTTGGACTGAGTCAGATAAATATTGTGTTTTAAAAGAACTCTTTATGAAGTTAACAGGAAAGCAGACCTCCTGACTGCAAGGACTGAAGATTCTGGACATTTTAACCAGCAACCAGCTATGCATAGCTAAAAAGTAATTTAGCTTGTCAATATCAATAGAAATTTCTTTCTTCTATTCATATAATTATTTCCATTCCCTTTCTCATAAAAACCTCTTTCCTTCACCCCCATAATTGGGATGTAATCTGGATTTCTTCCTGAACCTATACCCATGGATTGCTATTAATTTTTATTGCAAATAAATGCTTGTTGACTCTGATTTTGGCTTTTTATTTTTAGGTTAGCAGTATTAACCATTAGGAAAGATTGCCCCAATTAAAGTACATCATGTCACATTATCCACTATAAGACACCAGTCTGTGTGAATGATAAACTGCCCAAAACATGCTGATGCAATATAAAATGCACAAAGTAAGTCTGTCTAACCTGCACTGGAAAATGTAGAACCAAGTCATCTGAGTAAAATAACCTCTATGGAAAATGTGCATGCATCTCTCTTAAATAAACAGAGGTGACTCTTTTGTTTAAAAAACCTGTTAAAATGTTAAAAACCTAAAAATTTTAGTGAAGCCTCTTTTGAATTACTTTACCACCCAAAATAATCTGTAATGAAACATGATTGCTTCATGAAAACACTAACCTTTACAAAGTACTATTCACAGCTTAGCAGAGTAATCATACAGTTCACAAAGTAGATTTCAATTCAAGGATCTGTGTAATAAGATTTCATAAGATACACTGAATTTCTGCTTGCTAGTATCAACCTGGTCCATAGTGACTTGGAAGGAGACTTTTAAATAGTTGTCACAATCCATTAAAAGAAAAAAATTGATCTCAACTCACTGTTGAGCGTAAAGTGAGCTATATTCATTTTATTTTCTATCAGGAAATCAGATCCAGTGCTAACAATTAAAATATAGTCACATGCCACAGAACAAAGTTTTCATCAGTGATGGACCACATATATGATGATGATCCCATAATATTATAGGTGAGTCGAAATTTTTCTATTGCCTAGAGACATTGTAGCCATTCAAAACATTGTACTCATGTGTTTGTGGTGATGCCAGTGTGAAAAAAAAAAAAAAAAAACTACCTGCTCTGCCATATAGAAACATACCACATACAAATCTGTTTATATCCTTATCAAATGCCACATATTGAAACTATGGTACTGGCTTGTGCTTTACTATACTACAGTTTTTATTATTATTTTAGAGTGTGCTCTATTTATAGAAAAGGTTTGCTGTAAAACAGTATGCTGGATTAAACCAGCTACAACTTCGTACATATTGTGCTTCTTGATGCCATCATATTCTCTTGTGCTTGATTTAATCTCTTGTTGTTTTATAAATTTCCTGTAGACTAAGTCTAAAAAGTCTAAAGTAGTGAAGAGTAATGTCCTAGATCTTTGCATTCACTCACCACTCACTCACTGACTCACCCAGAACAACTTCCAGTCCTGTAAGCTCCAGTCAAGGTGAGTTTCCCATCCTGCATGTCTTAATTCAGTACACCAAATCTGGCTTCACAATACAACTGGTGATCAAGAGGAGAGAACTGTGGGTCAAGTTTGCTTCCCCATACAATGTCTTTGACTGAACATGGTTTGGTTTTCTAACTTTTTGGGAAGAGATCACTGCTTTTTGGCAATTTGTGGCATTGCATTGCACTCTGCTCATTTGCTGTTTCCAGGTATTGCTGTGAATACCCACCCTAAACTGCAGGTGATGTAAAAGATTAAACTCCCCTGCAGGGACCAACCAACAGCCCTCAGTCTGAGGTGGATGCATTCCTCCATAGCCTCTAAACAAGACCCTCCCGAGTATTGGTTCTGGGGCTGATTGGCAATAATCATACTCAAAGGCCTGGTATTAAGACATGGTGATCTAAATGGGACAGTAGGGCTCTTTTTCCCCATGAAGGGATCAGGGACACAGCATATTTCCTGGGATCCAACAGAAGTTTCATTCCCCTGTATTAGCGCAAGACGGGGAGGCTGACTGCTGGGGCTAGAAAGAGGTAGTTAGTTATGACCCTGGTCATAGACATTCCTGGCCCATTAGAAGAAAACTGCTACAGGACGTCACCGACCAAAGTATAGTTGCTTAGTGGATGACTCATTTTCCCTAACTGAAACTCTACACAGGAAGTGAAAATAATTGCACCTAAACCCACCAAGCTAATGATGTGGATCTCTAAAACGTGGGTAGAGACAGTCAGGTTGATTGGCATCATAACATTAGGAAATGACAGCCTGGTGACACAATTATAACACTTTTAACCCTGTTATACTTTGAAGAAAGCACCAACAAGCTGTTGACCCACAATCACCCCCAAGTAAATCTTCATGTTAAGTAGACAAAAACACCATACCCTGTGTGTCATTAAGTGTCACAGGCTTTCATCCCCAGCAAGCACTACCAGAAAGTTGATGGAACTGCACAGTACTCCCCTGTGATGACACCTCAAGATGGGGTGCCAGTGAGTATCTGGGTCTAGCCAGAGAGTGGCTGCACACAAAATGCCACCAGGTGTGAATACTATCCAAGTGATTCAAGCCTTTATCTTAATTATGACCAATGGCACAAATGCTTAAAAGCCGCCAGTCCTGCCCAAACAGTCATTGGTAGCCTGACCTCTGGTCACTGTCCATTCCATTGTTCTAGTTTCAACCCCATTTTCCTGGTAAATTTATGTAATCCAGACCTATCTCTGGTAATAGAGGGCCAAACATTAAGTTGTCAGGAACACAGTGCTACATTTGTTGGAAACCAAGGCTATTCCTGTGCCTCCAACATTTACTGTTTCTGGATGAAGATATCCCATGCCTTGCAGGAAAGCACTACACAATTATTTGCAAGGTGCATCCCCGAGAATCCCTAAAATTTACTGAGAATTTAGGGTACAAGTAAATGCTGTCAAAGTACAAGCCAAATTTAATGAGGGTATCCCAAATCTATGTGACTGGGTTAGACTCAGTTACCCTCCTGCGATGGCTCCCTTTGCCTCCCTGCAACAACATTAGAGAAGGCAATGACACAGCCCATAACTGGGGACACAAGCTCATCCCAAGTGCTGCTTCCAAAACCTTCTTCTATGGCAGGGATGTCACCAAGGAAGACTCGGTTGATGAAAGTGAGCTCTATTCAGAACCTGGGTGCTGAACTGAAGATTTGCTTATTTCAATTTCCTGCTGACACCATGTGAGTGGCATTTGCAGAGTTAACTGTGTGTTTACCCCACTGCCCCCTTTATTACTATAGTGCCTGCTGCTTTCAGCTTCACCATAGAGCTCTGGAATGACAAGGGATGTGTGTGAAGCCTCACAACCTTACAGGGGTCCCCAAACTCTTCACTTAGTTGTTTGCCTTCACCACACCCTCTGGGCTTGTTTACATTATGCATCTTACTAGGAGTTAGTGGATTTAATTTTTGTTGGGAGGACCTTCTCTGACTACTGATGCTGCCACCCCCACCCCTCCTCACACACACACACACACACACAGACACACACACACAGACACACACACACACAGACACACACACACAAAACTCTTCAAGACCATAACCACAGAGTCACCTCCCCGGGCCACCTCATGGGAACCCTTCCCCACAGTCACTGCTCAGGGCTCCAAAACCCTCCCATTCATGACTCCAATAGTCTTAACATTTAGGGGGCTCATTTAGAGGGCTTCTTGAATTACTAGGATCAACAAAGGCAATTCCCAGAAGGTGGTGATCTGCCTCACTGTTTCATTGGCCCTGTCCCCATTTGCCCAACAGAAGGCACCCCAGGTGATCCTGCAACTTGCCCTCTGCTCTCTATGATGCTTAAAAGCTCCCATGCGGGACACTTGTCTTGCAGCATGTGGCATCTGGAAGGAGCCCCCACATGCCCCTCATAGTCCCCCATATCTGACCACGCACCAACACCACATGAATATAACCTGCATCTTGTCCAGAATAGCACAATCCCCATAGTCTTGGGCCCCGTGGCCCAGCCATCTGGAGAAAACCCCCACTTGCCACTGGCCTCCCTGAGCCCACAGTTGGTGTTCAACATACACCCAGTGCCCTGGGGCTGATCACACATACCTGGCTCTCCAGATGTACACTTCTCCTTCGCTCTGTGTCCTGTGCCTCTGCCTCTGTGCTGGCTCCAGGAGGTATTTACTGACTGTTCAAACATTCATTTTTGTTTTCTCATAACTGACTACCCTTACAAATTATTGCCTAGGCATTTTAAAGTATGACAACCCAACTCATATACAGAATCTAATCTGGACACTTAGATAGGGACTTGAGTTTAGGGGTGCCTGCCATGAATTCCATTTTACCTTTCCTGTGACAACTTTTAAAATAACCAGATATCATATGGGGAGGGGGGAAGGAGGGGAAAGAAGGGAAAAAGTTTAGTCAAGGAACTAGTATAAATGACCCATGAACATGAACAAGAGTGGGAATTGACAGTGGGCGAGGGGATGGGGTGGGTGGGGCAGGGGAGAGCAATGGGGTGAAATGGGACAATTTTAATAAAATAACAATTACTTTTTAAAAAAAGATAGCTACCATATTATCTTACTTATATGTGGAACCTAAAGAACAAAATAAACTGATGAACAGAATAAAGATAGGGGTATGGATATATGAAAGAGATTGACAGTTGTTGGAGGGGTGGGGGTCGGGGGACTGGATGAAATTGGGAGAAGGAATTCACTAAAGAACAAATATGCATAGCTCACCGATGGGGCGACAGCATGGTGATGGCCAGAGGGAAGAGGGAGGAGTGTGTGAGGGAGGTGGGCAAAGCCAGGGATGAATTGGAACCGCTCTGTAATAGTGTAAATGGCAACAACAACAACAACAAATAACCACTTAGAGCTAAACTCAGGGAAAAGTTAGTGACCTCCACCCCTACCACCTTGTAATACATTCTTGCTACTATGCTATCTCCTGCTGGCACATAATCTAGGATGGAGGACTGCCTTTCCCCTGGTTTAATCGTGCCCCTTACTTCGAGGGTCTGTAAGCAACACATATCATGACTATTTCCATTGTGTGGGCATATTGAAACTGCCCCTTCAAGGCAAATCACCAAGCTGATTCTGCCTCTCTCAGGTGAGAGTTTGGATGCTGAAGGCACTGCAGGCCTCCCTTGTGTGGACAGCTTGCATCTCCTTTTTCAGCAGATTATAATTACAAATTCTAGATTCAATATAGTAATTACAAATTCTGGATTAAATACACAGCTCCAGCTTCCCGACACAGTAATGTGACTAATATTAAGAAAGTTCTCAGATAAAATTTAGATTTGACTGTGGTCCTAAATTTAAAATTTAATTTAAAAATTAAAATAATTATAAAATTAAATGAAAAAATTATTGACCATAGAGGTTTAAAGAAGTTGTAAACAAATTTTATTTTTTTAATGAAAGGCCAAATTGGTGATTTTAATTATTTTGGTCTTAAAATCACTAAAAACCTAATCTATTCTCTCCAGAAATTTTGGAGAAACTATACCTAAAAATATGATACATACATTTGTGAAATCAGATGTGTTCAAAGTAGAGTTATCATGTATGAAAACAAGTTAGTATATACAAATATTTTTAATCATAGATGATAGTAAAAGATATGCTGAAATTAATTACACAAAAAGACAGTAAAATATACTATTTATTATTATCACAGTTGGTTATTGATACTAGCTATAACAGTATTTCTTGAGAAACTTTAATGTATTTCCTATTTTTAATAAATAAATTTCAGTTTGCATAAAACTTATTTTACATATAAAATATACAAGGCCTGTCCCAAAAGTACCAGCTGTGAAAACTTAATTATATTAACATTGGCTTCATACTTTCAGGACAGACCTCGTAGAATTATAAATAATCCATTATACAATACTAAGAAAATAAAATATCCACAAAGGATGACATCTTAATTCTTACGCTGTTTTGAAGACTGTTGTTGTCACTCTAAGAATCACTTCTGCCTTCACCATACATTAGTATAAACCTTATTTGCTACTTTAGATGTGCATAAGGAAGAAACAAACGACCTCTCCACTTGGAGAAGTAGAGGTCATAGATGAAGTTTTAAAGAGGCCAGTGAACTCACACTCAGACCAAAGTGCTTAATGTACATATTGTTCTATAAGACACCCCCTTCAATATCTATACAATTATTCTGAAGTGTAACTCCTGGGGAGAAAATTATTTTAAAATTTTTCAAAAGGAAGCAATAAAACAACCCAAACATTGACCCACAATTTTGTAATGGTTAATATTGCTTTTAGAAGAAAATAGAAGCTACATCCAAATGTTCATTACACAAGGCTTTTATGAAGCATCAGGGTGGATGCAATAAATTGGCAACAATGTTGCATCTCCTTATTTCATGTGCTTCTTATTAATTTTGTAAAACTGTGTTTCTAAGGTTATGATTTAACATCATTGTTTTAGATATAGAGTATTAAATTTTGAGAGCAACCATCATGTCGAAGGAATACGATGTTAGAACAACCATGTTTTCTGGAATGCGTGCAGGGCAAACTGCTAAGGAAAGTGTGAACTTCAATAACATCCCTCTACATACAGTTTACAATGTGAACAAGGTGTATGATGCTGACCCTGATGTTGCCACACCAACAAAGAAAATGCATAAGGTATACAAGGATATCACATAAGTCCAGATATTATAAACAGAATCCAGGAGATTATCAACGAAGATCCAGGATGTTTACCTTGACATTTTGAGAGAAGTAGTTGTACTGTGGATGAAGCAAGTCTTGAATAGGCATCATTTTATCTTCCAGCAAAATGGTGCACCAGCACATAATAATGACAAAAAGGTGCAAGAATTTCTCATTGTCAATGTTCCTGGTCAAAGGAAATCTGGCCTCCTAGTTCACCACATGCAAATCCTTTAAACTATTATATATGCAGCATTGGTGAGAGAGAAGTTAATAAGCAACCTCATTCAAATAAAGAGGCTGTTAAAGCTAATACTGAGAACATGATGATGTCCATGGAAAAGAAAAGTTAATTAAAGTGTGCTCAAGATTCCCAAGTTGAATCGAGTCTGTTATTGCAGCAAATGGAGACTTTTTTGAACAATTAAAAAAGTAATGACTATGTTTATTTACATATAATAATAAATTTATTTCAAAATATGACACTGAGGGTATGTTGTTTATTTTGCTAAAATTTTGCCACTTTATCATGCACACTCTTTGTATATTATTTTAAGTTTCTTACTGCTCTGAATAATGAAGAAATATCTTTGAAAACTCCTGGTGGTATTTTTGATCTTTGAATTTATTTTAAAAGGTACTAATTTAGATAATTAAATATGTACTTTAAAACTTTATACTTATGTTATGCAACATTCCTGTGATAATTACATTACATTTTTTGTCCAACATTTTTGGCTATGTTTTCTTTTTTTTTTTCAATGGTTGGTTCCCTTTATTTTTTTAATATATTTTATTTAGTTTGCTATTACACTTATCCCAATTTCCCCTGTTTAAATACACAAAGTTCTACATATAAAATCATATGTTTCATCATGTATATTTCAAGGATACATTGGGTCTATCTTTCATATTCTGTTATTTTTGAATACCATAGAGAAACTTATTTTTTTCTGAGTCATTAGTTACTTTAAAAAAATTTATATTGCCTCCTTATATTTGTTGTTTAAATAAAAATTCAGTATGCATAACCAAAGAGGATGTTAAAATTACTTTTTAACCAATATCACAAAGTCTGTGAATCTTCAACCTCATCTCTGATTTCCAAGTATAATGGGTAATGGTTTTATTTTGTTGTTTGTTAAATTAGTGGCAACATTCTTCTGTTTGTATATAAGAAACATATAAGGCTGTTTACGATGTCTTTTTGCTTACTTATTTTATTTTATTTTTTATTTTTACTTTTGTAATAACTTACTGTTTTTGTAATAACTTACTGTTGTTGTACTACAATTGTTTCATTTTTCACTTTTGCTCTCCCCTACCCCTCTCCCCTCTCCCACAGTCAAGCCCTACATCCTTGTCCATGTCCATGGATCTTTCACATTGGATTAGCCCTATGCCTTCTCTCCACTACCTTTTCCCTGCCTCCTCCCCTCTGGTCACCATCATTCTGCTTTTTTTCCTGTGTTTCTGGTTCCATTCTGCTCAGCTGTTTGTTTTGTTCATTAGTCTCCTGTATTAGGTGAGATCATATGGCATTTTTCTTTCACTGACTGGCTTATTTCACTAAGCATAATACTCTCCAGTTCCATCCATGTCGTTGCAAAAGGTAGGAGTTCCCTCTTTCTGCTGTGTAGTATTCCATTGTGTAAATGTACCACAGGTTTTTGATCCATTCATCCACTGATGGGTACTTAGGCTGTTTCTAGGACTTGGCTACTGTAAATAGTGCTGCTATGAACATGGGGGTGCACAGGTTCTACTGAATTGGTATTTCAGGGTTCTTTAGGGATAGGCCTAGCAGTGGAATTGCTGGGTCAAAAGGCAGTTTCATTTTTAGTTTTTTGAGAAAATTCTATACTGTTTTCCATAGTGGCTGTACCAATCTGCATTCCCACCGACAGCTCACTAGGTTCCCTTTTCTCCATATCCTCGTCAGCATTGTTGTTTGTTGATTTGTTAACGATGGTCATTTTGACAGATGAGAGGTAGTATCTCATTGTGGCTTTAATTTGCATCTCCCTAATGGCTAATGATACTAAGCATTCTTTCATATGCCTATGGACCTTTTGTATGTCTTCCTTGGAGAAGTGTTTGTTTAGGTCCTTTGTCTTTTTTTTTTTTAAGATTTTATTTCATTATTTTTAGAAAGAGGGGAAGGGAGAGAGGCCGAGAGGGAGAGAGACATCAATGTATGGTTGCGTTTCACTTGCCTCCAGCCACAGACCTGACTGGAGACCTGGTTTACAACCTGGTCATGTGCCCTGGCTGGGGAATCGAACCTGCGACTTTTGGGTTCACAGGCCAGCACCTTATCCACTGTGCTACCAGCCAGGGCCTTTGTCTATTTTTTAATAGGGCTGTCTCTCTTCCTGGTGTTGCCTTGTATAAGTTATTTATATATTTTGGAGATCAAATACTTGTCTAAGGTATCATTAGCAAATATGTTTTCCCATATGAATGTTTCCTTTTTTAGTTTGCTGATGTTTTCTTTAGCTGAGCAGAAACTTTTTAGTTTGATGTAGCCCCATTTGTTTATTTGTTCCTTTATTTCCCTTGCCCTTGGAGAAATATTGATGAAAATATTGCTGCATGGGATATCTGAGATTTTACTTCCTATATTTTCCTCTAGGACTTTTATGCTGGCACAGTTTATGTTTAAGTTTTTATCCATCTTGAGTTTATTCGGGTGTATACTATAAGTTGGTGGTCTATTTTCATTTTTTTTTTTGCAAGTACCTGTCCAGTTCTCCCAACATCATTTGTTGAAGAGGCTATTTTAATGCCATCTTATGTTTCTCCCCACTTTGTCAACAATTAGTTGACAATAGAGACCTGGGTTTATTTCTGGGCTCTCTATCTGTTCCACTGATCTATATGTCTGTTTTTTGACAGTACCAGACTTTTTTGGTTATAATGGCTTTGTAATATAGTTTGATATCTGGTATTGTGATCCCTCCTATTTTGTGCTAATGTTCTGTTTATAGGAATGAGCATTAGATCTGTGAAACTATTTAATTTAAAAGTTTCAACTAGGCCCTGGATGATGTGGCTGGTGAATTAAGCATTGGCCTTTGAACCCAAGTGTTGCTGGTTTGATTCCCAGTCAGGGCATAGGCCCAGGTTGCACACCAGGTCTCCAGCCAGGTTCCCAGCTGAAGGCACATGAAAAATAATCATACATGATGTTTCTCTCCTTTTATTCCTCCCTCCCTTCCCCTCTCCCTAAAAATAATGAAAAAAAAATCTTTAAAAAAAAAAGTTCAATCACATATAGTGTCTCCTGACATTTTCATTCTAAGATATAGAGTGTAGAAAAACTTAATGCCTATCAGACAAAATTACATCATTTAAATGGCTGTACTACCCCCCAAAAAATCTTAGGATTCAATACAATTCTTATCAAGATACCAAGGCATATTTCACAGAACTAGAACAAATATTCTAAAAATTTACATGGGACCACAAAAGACCCTTGTATTAACAACAGTGATCTTGAGAAGGAAGAACAAACTTGGAGGAATTGTGCTACCTGATAGCAAACTATACTATAAGGCCCTAATAATCAAAATAGCATGGTACTAGCATAGAAAACAAATATAGATTAATGGAACAGAATAGAGAAGCCAGAAATACCCTCACACCTTTACAGTCAATTAATAGTTGACAAAGAAGAGGAGAGCATACAATGGGGTAAAGACAGTCTATTCCATAAATGGCATTAGGAATATTGAACAGATGTATGTAAAAAAATGAAACGACCAATTTCTTGTGTAAAAAAATGAAATGCAAAATGGATTAAAGACTTAAATATAAGACTCACAAATATAAATATCCTAGAAGAAAATATAAGCAGTAAAATCTCAGACATTTCTCATAGCAATATTTTTTCTGCTATATCTCCTCAGGCAAGGGAAACAAAAGAAAAAATAAACAAATGTGACTACAACAAACTAAGAAGTTTTTGCACCACAAAGGAAGCCATCAATAAAATGAAAATGCAGCCCACTGGATGGGAGAACATATTTCCCAATGACACATCTGATAAGGGGTCAGTATTAAAAACTCATGAAGAACTATATGCAACTCAACAACCACAAAAAAATTCCAATAAAAAAATGGGCCAAAACTTGAATTGACACTTCTCCAAGAGGATAAATGGACAATAGATATATAAAAAGATGCTCAACATAGAAATCATTAGAAAAATGCAAATTAAAACCACAATGAGATATCACCTCATACCTGTCAGAATGGCTATCATCAATAGATCAATAAACAAGTATGGGGGATGATGTGGGAACCCTCCTGCACTGTTGTAATGCAGATTAGTACAGCCACAGTGGAACACAATATATTGTTTTCTCAAGAAACTGCCTTATGACTCAGCTAATCCACTTCTGGGAATATAGCCGAAGAAACCCAGACACTAATTTGAAAGGCCATATCCAACTCTATGTTCATTGCAGCATTTTTTTTTTTTTTTTTTTAATAGCAGCCAAGACTTGGAAGCAGCCCGTGTCCATTAGTAGATGTGTGGATAATGAAGCTATGGTACATTTACACAATGGAATACTGTTTTGCAGTAAAAAAGAAACAAATGTTACCTTTTGCAACAGCATGGATGAACCTGGAGAGTATTTTACTAAACCAATCAGAGAAAGACAGATGCCATATTTTTTCATATATATGTGGAATCTAATGAACAAAGTAAACTAACAAATAAAATAGAAACAAACTCATAGAAAGAGACAGCCTAATAGCTGTCAGGAGAGAGGGGGTTGAGAATGGTTGAAAACAATAGAGGAATTAAGCCAAAAATTAAACCTCATAGAGCCTGACAACAGAATGGTGATTGCCGGGGGTGGGGGTCGGGGTGGGGGGCGTAGAACAGGTTGGTTAACAGGAATTAGGGGAGATAAATAGTGAAGAGGATGCCTTGGTTTTGTGTGGTAAACACACAATATAATATACAGATGATGTATTTTGGAATTGTACACTTGAAACCTATATAATTATATTAACTAATGCCACCCCAATAAATTCAATAAAAATTTTAAAAGATAAATCTGATGATGTATCTAACAAAGTATAAATATGACTTCAAACTTATATAACATCTCATTTAATAGACAAACATAGTAATTACCTAGTTAATATAATTAATTGTCAAGCACTTTTACCAGCTATTATAAATAGCTAATGTGTAAAAATATAGAGATACGCATCATCATGTAAAGAAAGAAATAAAATATCTGGCTCTGGCAGGCATGGCTCAGGGGATTGAGTTCTGGCCTGGGAACCTAAGGGTCACCAATTTGATTCCTAGTCAGGGCACATGCCTGGGTTACAGGCCAGATCCCCAGTTGGGGGCACATGAAGGGCAACCAACATTGATGTTTCTCTCCCTCAATTTCTCCCTCCATTTCCCTCTCTTTAAAAATATATTAATTAAATATATAAAAGAAAGAGAAATAAAATATCTGAAGAGACCCATGATAAACTTCCAAAGATGAAAAATACAATATCTGAAATTAAAAATACAGGTGCAAACAATCAGTTGACAAAATTTTAGTAAAATAAACAACATACCCCCAAAGTGTCATATTTTGAAATAAATTTATTCTTATATGTAAATACATAAACATAGTCATTATTTTTTAAATTGTTCAAAACTGTCCCCATTTGCTGCAATAACAGACTCGATTCAACTTGGGAATCTTGAGCACACTTTAACTTTTCTTTTCCTTGGACATCATCATGCTCTCAATCTTAATTTCAACAGCCTCTTTATTGGAATGAGGTTGCTTATTAACTTCTCTCTCACCAATGCTGCATACATAATAGTCTAAAGGATTTGCATCTGGATAACTAGGAGGCCAGATTTCCTTTGACCAGAATTCAGGAACCATGACAATGAGGAATTCTTGCACCTTTTTGTCATTATGTGCTGGTGCACCATCTTGCTGGAAGATAAAATGATGCCCATTCAAGACTTGCTTCATCCACAGTACAACTACTTCTCTCAAAATGTCAAGGTAAACATCCTGGACCTTCATTGTGATCTCCTGGATTCTCTTTACAATATCTTGACTTGTGTGATCCTTGCATACCTTATGCATTTTCCTTGTTGGTATGGTGACATCAGGGTCAGCATCATACACCTTGTTCACATTGTAAACTGTATGTAAAGGGATGTTACTGCAGTTCACAATTTCCTTAGCAGTTTGCCCTGCATGCAGTCCAGAAATTATGGTTGCTCTAACATCGTATTCCTTCAACATGATGGTTGCTCTCAGAATTTAATACTCTATATCTAAAACAATGATGTTAAATCATAACCTTAGAAACATAGTTTTTCGAAATTAACAAGAAGCACATGAAATAAGGAAATACAACATTATTGCCAATTGATCTGCGCATCCTATACCTTGAATAGGATTAAAAGAAGATTAAACACAGTATAGAAAAAAATAATGAATTTGAAGACATAGTAGTGGAAACTACACAAAATGAAACAGTAAATTAACCAATTTGTCCAAAAAAAGAAAGAGAGAAAATAAACAGAATAGCCTACCAGACATGTAGTTCAAGTCCTTGAAGGAAGGAGCATAGACAGAACAAGAAGTGAAAGTACAATAGCCAAGCTTTATTCAAATGTGATGAAACCCATTGACAAATATAAGATCAATTAACCAAGTAAAAAAAAGAAACCTCCTAGCACATTATAATTATTATACTAAAATCAGTGATAAAGAGAAAAATCTTAAAAATAGAAAAACTAGGGAAAAAACCTGAGTGCCTAATAAAGGAAAAAGGAAAGAACAGGCTTCCCATTGTAAGCGGTACAAGCTATAAAACAGTGAACTGACATCTATAAAGAACTAACAGAAAACTAAACTCTTCTAATTAATATATATTTATACCCAGCAAATATAATTTTCAAAATAAAGGCTAATTTGTTCCTTTTCATAGCTTCAAAAACCATGGGAATTAATCTTAAACCACCACTTTAAGAAATGTTAATGGCATAGGGAAAATTAACCCCAGTAGAAATTTGGTTCTTTTCAAATGAATGAAGAGTATTGAAAATGGTAAATATGTGGGTGAAGAAAGACCTTGTTATTGTATTTAATGTCACTAAAGCCTAAATGCCTATTTAAAACCAAAACAATGTCCTGTGATATTTATAACACTTAGAAATAAAATGTTTGACAAAATAACCAACTATTTAGAAGGAATACCGGAAATATATTGTTTTTTGTTTTGTTTTGTTTTGTTTTTTAAATACATTTTATTTAAGCCCTGGCTGGTAGCACAGTGGATAAGGCACTGGCCTGTGGCCTGTGAACCCAGAGGTTGCTGTTAGATTCCCAGCCAGGGCATATAGCCAGGTTGCAAGCCAGGCCTCCAGCCAGGTCTGTAGTTGGAGGCAGGTGAAAGGCAACCATACATTAATGTCTCTTCCCCTCTCTCTAAAAACGATAAATAAAATTAAAAAAAAATTTTAATACATTATTTATTTTGCCATTAGAGTTATCCCAATTTCCCCCACTTTGGCCCCTTCCACCAAGTACCCCATTTCCTCTGGCAATGCTCCCCTTAGTTCCTGTCAATGTATCATGCAAGTTCTTTAACTTGTCCATTTCCTTTTTCTTAACATCCCCCTGTCCATTCTGTAACCACCAATGTGTACCTTTTTATTTCCTTTCACATCCAAAGCATTCACCATTTAATTACTGCCTTCTGTCAGCTTCTCAAATTATATTAATACAAACTTTTCTTTTCATTACTTCAAAATGCCTATGTCAATTCATTTGTTTAAAGAATTACTCTGAAGTAATATGACTTGCAAAATTACCAAATACATGCAAAAATACATTTACACACATACATATTTTTACACATATTTAAAGTACATACTGGATTTTGAAGAGTTAATACAAAAAATTTAAAATATGTCAATAGCTTATATAATTATTACATGTCAAATGATAGAATTTAAGATATAGTGTATCAAATTAAGCAGTTTTTTTTCTTCTCTAATACTTAATTTACTCTGGAATGCTATTTTTGTGAAATATATCACAGAAATTGTTCATTGCAGAACTCACTTTTGTGAAAGTTGTCCTAGAGACAGTGCCAAACCCATAGTGAAAAAATGAATTTGATTTTTGAGTCAGATCTTCTTCCCTCCAATAATACAACTCAACTTTATTTTAAGCTACTAGAACTACAACTTATTCTTTTTGGAGTTTTCCATCTTAAATATTAGATTAATTTTTTTTTTCCTGGCTGTGCACAGGTCTTACCTCTTTCAATATCCTCTGTTTTTCTACCACATGTGTTTTATAAGTTGAAGCCTTCAGAAATAATGGCACTTGCAATGCTCAGCTGGTCCCAAGAGTAGAAATAATCAGGTCTACTAAATTGAGGTAAAAAAAAAAAAAAACCTCCCTAAGATTTCAATAATTTTGTAGACTAGTATTCTAACTTTTTTTTTTAACTTGTGGTTGACTTCCTATGTGGTCCTAAACTAACCCCTAAACTATTTAAGAATCTGTTGAGGTAGAGATTAGGTATGTTCACATTTCAATAATGAAGTTTGCTATAGCATTAATTCCTTTTCCCAAGCATCCCCAATTTGGGGTCCTTCATAACTGGAAATGTATACTTTCATGGTCTATTTGAAGGGAATCTCATCTAATTTACATGCTAATATGAGAATATATATTGTCTATGTACACAAATCATATAGTTTAGTAGTTTGCAACTTCCATTGAAATTGGTCTTCATTTTCAGCATCTTTTCCAACCTAAAGATTGACAGATTTCACAGCACACCCATGTCCAGTTTGTTGCTATTTAAAACATAAATTGTTAACAAAATCTATATATTACGCACCCACAAATAAGCACATATTTTGTAATAGTGAATAAGAAAGATGGCATGTATTCTACGTAATATACATGCACATTTCCTTAGTTTTTTCTTCTTCCTTAACTGCATTCAATTTTTCTGAGTTATTGCAAGTAACATGATTTCCCCATATTGTGAAATAATTGCAATCTAAGAAAACCTGCATTAATTCAGATACAAGTAATATAAAAAATTATACCTTATTTAGTAAAATCTATTTATAACAAGATTATTTTAAAGCATTCATAAGTTAAAGTTGGTTCTTATCCATTCAGCTACCCTATGTCTTTTGATGGGTGCATTTAATTCATTTACCTTTGTACGTATGTTCCTGTCTGTCTCTCTGTTTCTTCATCTTCTCAAAGCAGACCCTTTAGCAACTCTTGAAATGCTGGTTTGGTCGAGATGTATTCTTTTAGGCTTCTTTTGCCTGGGAAGCTCCTTATTTCACCTTCCATTTTGAATGGGAGCCTTGCTGGGTAGAATATTCTTAGTTGCAGGCCTTTGTTTTTCATTGTTTGAAATATTTTTTGCCATTCCTTTCTGGCTTGTTGTGATTCTGTTGAGAAATCACCTGATAACCTTATGGGAGCCCCCTTGTATATTAATAGCTGTTTCTCTCTGCTGCTTTTAGGATTCTCTCCTTGTCTTTGAAATTTACCATTTTCATTATGATGTGTCTTGGAGTGGGCCTGTTTGGGTTCATTTTTGTTGAGACCCTCTGTGCTTTCTGAGCTTGCATGACATTTTGTCTCCTCAAGTTAGGGAAGTTTTCTGTCATTACTTTTTCAAACAGGTTTTGTAACACCTGCCCCTCTTCTCCTTCTGGTATCCCAATGATACAGATGTTCTTACATTTCATGTTGTCCTGGAGCTCTCTTAAAACCTCTCCATTCTTTTTCAGTCTTTTTTCATTTTGTTGCACTGCCTGGGAATTTTTTTCTACATTGACCTCCAGCTCGCTGATCTGATCCTCTGCTTTCTCTAGCCTGCTTTTGATTCCTTCTACTGTGTTCTTCAATTCAGAAACGGTATTCTTCTTTTCCTCCTGGCTCTTATTGATGGTGTCTATGTCCTTTTTAATGCTGGTGTAGTTCTCAGTAAGTTCCTTGTAGCTTCCCTGGAGTTCTTTGTAGTTCTTCTGGCATTCTTTGTAGTTCCCCTGGAGTTGTTTGTAGTATTCTTTGAACTTGCTGAGCTCATTGAGCTTCTTTATAATCATTATTTTGAATTCCATGTCTGAGAGTGTGCCTGCTTCTATTTTATTTTGCACTCTTCCTGGGGATTCCTCCTTTCCATCTGCTGAGGGTTTATTTCTTTGTCTCCCCATTTTAGGTGACTCTTGTTTGTTTCTGCTTCTTGAATTGGTCTGCTTTGACTTACTGTCTTAGTGATGTGACCTTCTATGGTGTAGAGGTGCACTTTTTTTTACTTCCTGGATCTGTGCTTGGTGACATCAGCTCATGTCAGTCTGGGCCTAGTCAGCCAGTTGGAGACTACCAGAGATCCACTGTCTTTGTCAGTCTCCTTCAATTGTTAATCCAATCAGTCTGTGATCTGAGGTCAGGTTTAAGCACTGCTGGGTGGGGTGGATTAATTCCTATGGGTGGGGCTGGGGCTTCCCCTCAGGCTCCCACCCTTTGGAGAAGAGTGGTCTGCTGGCTGTATGGAGGATGGGTCAGCACTGGACTCACACAGGCTGCTCCCTCAACTCTCCCCCTAAAGCCTCTGACCCAAACTTTCCCCAAGCTTCTCTAGTCCACTCTGCCCTTTCTCTGCTGGAGCCCAGGGTAGGTGGGTGCCTCTGTATTTTTGTGAATGGTCCCTTCAAGAACTTGGTCTCTGTCAAGCTGGCTAAACCTGGTGGCTTTTTGCTTTTCGCTTTTCACAGCTGGGTGCTGTTTTACTTTTAGCTGTGTTGCTGTAGGCTGGGAAGCCCAGTTGGGGGTTTAGATCCCATCCTTCTTATGTGGAACCCCCGGCTGCTGAGATGTTTCTCTGTCCCTTCAGCTGCTGCCTATGGGCTCTTGCATCTCTGCATTTCCTTCCCATCAGGTTGTGATGAATCAGCTCTTCTGTTCTGTCCGTGGTAATAGGGCTTCTCTCCAGTTGGTGTTTTGTTGGTTATTCTGTATGATTTCTTCCCAATTAAGTTGTAATTCCAGTTTGGTGTTGAGAGGAGATTGGTGTAGCTCTACTTACTCCTCTGCCATTTTGGTTCTTCAAAATATATTATTTAAGGTTATTATGCCAAACGGTTCATTAACCTGCAAACTTTAAACAGCCACTAAAAAAGCAATACTCTTTTGCAGCTGTATTTTAAAACCCAGCTATATTTCATTTCAATAGGCATAAAAACTACATCAGATGGTATTAGCTATTAATTAAACAATGATAGTATTTTTAGAAATGTTAATAGTTAATAATAAATGTTATATGATTTTACTGTTTTAAATTTTTAAAAAGCATGTCAATGGGACTTGTATTTTGCTAATGCAGTCTGCGTTAACTTTAATATATTTAGACTACTATTTTAATTTTAATTAGCATTGACCATAACCTGGAAAGATATTTCTTATTAGATATGAAAGAAATTAATGTTTGTAGAGGGGCCATGAAGTGTCCTATTACATGCTGTATGTGTTCATATTGGTTTTGTATATTTGTGTATACATATGTACATATACTTTTCTTTTTATCAAATATTTGTGTTATGTTGGATATATCCATACACTTATGTTACATATTTAGATAAGTACAACAATGTGTCTAATGTACACATATATCTAGATTAACTTTATTTTTACTTTATTGACAAAATTCTGAAAATTCTAGTAATTTGGACTCCTACACCTAGTTAGCATTATCTGCTGCTATCCACGTGGGGGCAGCATATCCTAAAGCCAGATCAAGTACTGGAAAAAAAGAACTCAGGAGGAAGATCAGGGTTTCACCTACTGCCTAGAATTTTACAGCTGTCACGTGATACATATACACGTTTATATAATAGTTTTGAGCATACTTTTACAAACAATTTTTGTTGAATCCTCACAAATTTCTTATACTTTGACTTGATTTTTTTAAATTTTATTGTTGTTGTATTACATCCATCCCTTTTTTGCTCCCCTCTGTCCCCCTCCCCACCCACCCATTCCCCCCAAAGTCAATCCCATCTTACTTTGACTTGATTTTACAGATGAAGAAATCAAGGTCAGAGAAGTTGAGAATTTTCTAACAATTGGAAGCTTTCTAATTATATCTCATTTCCATAAATTATATATTTCACATTCCTTTACAGTTCAACTACAAAATGATAGTAATAAAGTCATAGACAGAAAATTCTGTATATTTTTCTCTACTTCATTGTCATTAATTCAAGATGCCACCTATACAGGAAGCAGTTTCTAGGGGTACATGAAATTTAGAAAGTACTGTTAAAAAATATTTAAAAAATAAATCCCAAGGTGTTATTAACTTTCTTTTTGTCAAAGTTTTCCAGCTTCGAGTCTCTACTAAATTAATTTGCATGGACACTGAAGTGCTTTTTCATAAAATTTAACCTGGAAGTACTAAACTCTTGAGTTTCTTCAGGTCCTGAGAATTTTAGCATGTTTTGGCTAAAAAATACAAGTAAATAAACCTTCTATTCAAACCTTCCATTGTAGAAGCACTAAGGATGTTTTGGTTATATCAAAATCAAAGTGATGATTGCCATCAGTTCTATTTAAAAGAGGTCTAAAATACTCAAGTTAATTGTTCTGTGTAGGAATCACCCATATAAAAGTAATTTTCTATGGAACTATAGGTTTAGAAGACAACCTATAGTCATTTAAGAGAGAGAGAAAAAAAAAAAAAAAACCTCTTTAAATTACTAGCACACTTATTTCCTTTGTATTAATGAAATCAATCTTACTTCATATTTCCTATGCATATAATTAGAGCTATCTTACTCATCAACTCTTGAATCTCTTTTCTTATATAATCCAGAGAAAATACATTTCATTGGGACCTGGAATCTGGGAGAATATTCCTGAAAAAGAATGATATTTTAAAGTTAGTACTTTTCAGATTTGCAAATCTGAAAAATTCTTCTAGTCTGTATGATTTTTTAATTTGGAATATACTTACATTTTATTGTACTTTGTAATTATTATATGATTAACTTGGTAAATGCTTTACAACCAAATGAAAGAACCACATTCACTGTAAGACAGTTTTATATTGCTCAATTGTGTCATGCATATTAATCATAATATTAAGATCCTCAATATGTTTGTATATTTCACACTATAATTTTAGACTCAACATCTTCTGTTCATTATTTGCTTTGTATGACATATCATTTAGGTATGTCATTCTGTCTTCTGTCATTAAAAATGCTCAATTTATGTGTTTTTGCTAGACTTTTCATTTAGTCCTATTTTCTTTCCTTCCCTGTTTTTTCTTTTCCTTCCTTCCTTCCTTCCTTCTTCCTTCCTTCCTCTCTTTTTCTTTCTTCTTCTACCTGGTTCACTGTTTATATTTATTTAGATTGCTCAAGATTTCTAACATTTTATTTAGTTTTAAAGTTTTAAAAAGTACTACAGTGGTACCTCAATACTTGTCATTTATTCCAGAACTCATGAGGAGAGCCAAAACTGACAAGTACCAAACAATGAAGCATTTTCTCTTGTTGGACAGTGTCACGAGTAATGCAAGTTCTAGCAAATGCAATGAGTCCTGAGCAAGCGCCTAATGTAGTGAGATATTTTTCTTGTCAAAATGCAACAAGTACAGGGTTTGACAAGTTCTAAAGCTGATAGATACTGAGGTATGGCTGTATTTATTATTCAAATTCATTTTTGTCCTGCCATGTCATTTGTAAATTTTAAATTTTACAATTCTGCCTCTATATTTCTATAAAGTAAAAGTTCTTCAAATTTATCAGAGATGTGTAATTCCACATATTAACCAAAGTATGTATTATCCTCCATAAGAGAACATCTTTAACAACAGAACTTTACTTCTTTACTTATAGCTTTCTTTCACACAGCATGTACAATGAGAATTTTAATAAGGTTTTCTTTTCCACTTTCCTTCTCTTTCAACTCCTGTGTTTTATTGTAAAACTTGAGGACTCTTGGTCATAGTTTATAGTTAAACTGCTCCTTCGGTCTTAAATTTTTCTTTTACTTTTTGCTTCAAACTTTATTAGTTTTCACATTCAGCTTTACAACTATTATATATACATGATCCTGGCAACCAGTAAAGGATGTATTTAATTAAAAAGTTGATATATTTCTTTTTCCATCTCTCAGAATTTTCTTACTTTTCCTGTCCCTGGATAATGTTAATCATTTGGCATGCATTTTCCCTATTTCTATACTTCTATGTATATACACCCATAGATGCACTAATAGGTGTGTGTTCATGGACTTCAGGTGAACTTGGCAAGAGCAGTCTGATGAGATGGTGGAGGTGAAAACCTCATTGGGATGGATTCAAGGAGGAAAGAATCTGGAGGTTTTGAATATAATCAACATTTTCCTAATAGTTTATTGTAAAGGAGCAGAAAAATGAAGTAATTGCTAGATCTTTATGGAGGAAAAGAAATTTTTGCAATTTGTTTTAACATGTTTTTTATGACTATTAACATTAATAGTCATGAAATGAGGGACTTGTTGTGGATGAAAGGTGAAAACATTGGTGTAGTGATATTCTTGAAGAGTCAATAAATACATTATAGTAAGTGGGCATGGGAGACAGTACATCCATAGAAAAGGGTGAGAAGAGCATGAAGGATTGTTAGCATAGGTAGTTAGCTGATTATTAATAGGAAATAAAGCAAAGGGAATCGTACATTGAGCTTAATAAACTAGGAGGCTGAATTCGATATTGGACCTACTTCATCAGGAAGTTAGAGCATTTCAATAAGCTTGATTTACTAGGAAGCTATAGCGTTCACAGACTCATTCACACGTTACATGGGACCACTGTATCCTCCCCTGACAGGACTGAATCCTTGCAGCAGGCAGGAAAAATCTCCCCAGGGGACGGGCAGTCAGGTACAAGATTATTGGATTTGGTGGGGAGCAGGAGGGGAAATTCCTAGCTGGGCACAACACAAACTAGATGATGCAAAGGAGCTTCAGGGTATCTGCAAGATGGAGCAGCAGGAGGTGCTTCTATTTTAGGGCATGCCTGGTAAGAGCCAAAATGGTGGCATAGGGGCAGACCTAGCCTGGGAAACATTGGGGAAAAAATCAGATTAGATAAGAGGTACGGAACCCTGGAAAGTGGAGGGACCAACTTAGGCCTAGGAAGAAGCAGAAAGTAAGCTGGATGGTTAAATAACAGTTTGCTCATTACCAAGAACCAAGAAAATATATGGAGTTTTGTCAGAAATCTCAGGGCAGTTGCTGCTGGAGCTGCCTGGCCTCTACTTCCCCAAAGATGTTAGTTTTTCCTTTCATCCCAGTAAAATCTTCTATGCTATACATTTGAAATTCCTTTCCTGTAACACCACAAAAGAATTCATTTTCACCAGCAATAGGGTCAGACACACATAGGCTAGTTGACAAGAGTTTGTGGTACTTCTCTTTTGTTTGCCTCTTTCATGAAATGTAAGGTGGTTTTGGAGGCTTGAGAACAGCAGAAAAAGTATGAAATAGTCAGAAGATTAGAAGAGTGATTGAAACCAGACTGCAGGAGGGGTAATGACTATATTACTATAAATATAAATGACACTATTCAGCATGATTACATGGATTTCCCAACCACTTTTACCTGCCAAGACTGAGGTTTTGTCAGACAAGTATGAGGACAGGTCAGAGAAGCTAAGATGTATGATGGATAAAACAGAGTAATTGATGTACCATAAAATCTCTGCTGGGTAAAGAGGTAAATAAGAATGCGAGAGGAAATGAGGGACAGTGACAAGTGGCAAAAACAATGGATTGTTTGTCCCAGTGTGTTCAAGACATATACCATAAGATTTCAATTGTATGTACAATCTAATGAACAAAATAAACAGAATAGTAATAGACTCACAGATACAGAGAATAGTCAGACAGTTGTCACAGGGGAGGGGACCTGTGGGTCTGGGTGAAGTAGGTGGAGGGATTAAGCAAAAAAAATAATAAATCCTCATAGAAACAGACAATAGTATGGTGATTACCAAAAAAAAAGATTGGGTGGGAGCAGGTGGAAGAGGGTAAATGAGATAACTGGTGACAGCAGGAGACTAGGCTTTGGATGGTAAGTGTGCAATGCAATATGCAGATGATGTAGAATTGTACACTGAAATCTATAGTTTTATTGGCCAATATAAGCCAAATAAATTCAGTAAAAAAAAAAAGGGGTGGTGGTGGTGAGTTTAATGAACATTTGGATAGTTCCTTCTGAAAAATTTTCTACTCATATTCACATATTTTTAAAAAGATGGTTGTTCTCCCAAAGGTCGCAGTTTCGATTCCCCAGCCAGGGCACATAGCAAGGTTGCAAAACAGGTCTCTAGTCAGGTCTGTGGCTGGAGGCAGGTGAAAAGCAACCATACATTGATTAAAAAAGAAAAAAAAAAAAAAAGATGGTTGTTCTGTCAATTTTTATATTTTGAGTAATAGTATCATATTTCTCATATATGTTATAAATATTTTTAAGAGTAGGTTATAGTGTGCTTCAGTGGATTGACCACTGGCCTTCGAACCCAAGGGTCACAGGTTCAATTCCCAGTCAGGACACACAACTGGGCTGCAGGCCAGGTCTCCAGCCAGGTCCCCAGCTGGAGGCACGCTAAAGCCAACCATACACTAATGTTTCTCTCCCTTCCTCCCTCCCTTCCTCTTTCCCTAAAATTAATGAATAAAATCATTTTTAAAAATAGGTTATACTATTTTTTTAAAGTTATACCTTCTTTTCTACTAAAAACAAAACAAAACAAAACAAACCTTTCAAGCAGTTTCCAAGCGTATTAACAGTGTGTACATTTCATTATTCCTTTTACTAGTTTTTGCTAAACACTGTTCAAGTTCATTTCATCTTATTTTGAGATCTTTATACTGGTTATTTCTAGTATAAATATTTCTAATAATTTTCTCAAAATGTAAATGAATGAAATACTGTTTGAACCATTAAATGTTCTCAAAACATTTTACTTTGGTCTTTCTACATGAGTAATATTTTGGCATGAGATTCTTAGGGCACAAGCATTTCTTTTTCTCAAAAGCTATATATATTATAGTTTCCCTTATTTTAAATGAGAACTCCGATAAATGGTCTGATTTTCCTTCCTTAGAAATAAAATAAACCAATTTATTCTGATAGAGAATAAATGTTTTCTCTTCAAATGTTAAAATCTTTCTAGTGTGAGACTTATTTTCCTAACGACTGCCTTGGATTTATTGAGCACATTTCTTCTAATGGTAAAACACTTTTCTAAAATCGTTTTTTATTATTATTGTGTGTGTGTGTTTTAACTTTTCTGTCTTCCTGAATCCTTTATTGCTCTCTGTAGGGTATTCTTAGCCTGTCCTCCATTTCTCTAACATCAAATATGTCACCTATGTCTCTCTCTCTCTCTCTTTGTATTTTTATTTATAGAATAATTCTTTCACTTCACTTTTAAGATAACTCAGTTTTCATGAGTACCTATTTCTGTTCTGTTACTGAGTTTCTTTAATTGGAAAGTATGATATTTTAAGTGTTCTTTGTCACCCTGGCTGGTAGCACAGTGGATAAGGCACCAGCCTGTGAGCCCAAAGGTCACTGGTTCGATTCCCCAGCCAGGGCACGTAACCAGGTTGTAAGCCAGGTCTCCAGCCAGGTCCGTGGCTGGAGGCAGGTGAAAGGCAACCATACATTGATGTTTCTCTCTCTCTCTCTGCCTCTCTCCCTTCCTCTCTCTGGAAATAATAAATAAAATATTTTTAAAAAATCATGAAAACTAAATTAATTAAAATAAATGTTCTTTGTCATATTTCTAATTTTTAAATTACATTTAAAAATCTTCTGTTTTTCCATGTAGTCTATTTAAATAGGATCTTTCTGTTTTGTGGGTTTATATTAGTATTATTTAAATAAAACCTTAGAATGGTGTGTTTTCATGTAGCCTTCCTGCTTACGTGAGACTAAATGTCCAAAAGTGTTTTCTTCATGACAATTTACTTGTTCTGGCCAGGCTGCCCATTTTCTTCTACCTCTCTCAATAATCGGTTAATCGGTTGCAAAAATATTTTGTTCTATTTTAGTTTTGTATTCTAAGGATTGCTATTATTTCCTGTATTCAACAGAAAGATCTGTTTTCCCAACCCAAAAATATTGTATTAATTAATTAGTTGTTTTAAAATTTTACAGTCTTGATTTCATCCTAGTTGTATTTCCAATAGGTTTTTATGACTATGTCATACTTAATAGCTAAGTAAATGAACTATCTGATTTAGAGTATTTAATTGCTCAGTATCTCTAGTTATGAAATGAAGTTAAAAATTGTGCCTATCTAAAAGAAAATTTTTAAGGCTAAATTCACTTGACACATAGAAAATAATTCATGCTAGTTATTATTGTTACATTTGTGGTTTTTAATAACCACATCCTAAAAATTGTACTCAGCAAACACTTGGTAACTCCTAGCCACCCACTTTTTACCACTTAAATTTGTTGTCTCTGCCACTCCTCATCTTATTGGCTTTGTAAAGTCTGAACCCTAATTGAATTAAACATTCCACCTACTTTGCGCTGAAACAAAGTGAAAGGGACAAAAACCTTATTATGGTAACTGGTCTCACTTGAAATCCCAGCCTGTGACCATGACCCCATTTCTTTCTCTAGTTTCCTCTCACTCTCCTACTCTTCCAGAAAATCCTCTCACATCTCCTCTTCTATTTCCCTTTGTTCCAGTTCCTGTTTTATATTTTAGGCTACCACTCCTGATCTTCATTTTTGTTAAAATATTTACGTTCATGCTATTCTTTCTATGGTGAGGGAAGTGTTCTAAACAATATGTTTAGTCAACTCAAACACATGCCAAATATATGTACATGGCTTTTGTAGCAAGCCTGCCAGGTTCCACGTTTTTTGAGACTTTAATGATAATGTAAAACAACTATTAACATTGAGGCTGTTTGTCAGCACTTTGAGTAAGACTTCTTGAACAAGATACAAAAAAATACCCTTTAACACACTGTGAGCACATAATGAGTGCATTATAGCTAAGGCACTCTCATATTATGGTAGCAAATAAAGATGTCCAAGTTTACTCAGCATTCTCAGGGGACTGTTGAGAGTAACTAATTGTGGCAACCCTCAGATATTATGACCTACCCCCTTTGAATAACCTTTAGAGAACTAAAGAGAAATAGTTTAAAATGAAATAATTATGAAAGTAAAAAGTTACATCACATATACTGTAACAACAGTGAAAGGTGTTTTATCAAAGAACACTATATTTTATCAATGAATGTTTATTTCCCAAACATCCCTAGCATTTTTTAGAATATACTGTATACAATTTGAAATGAAACAAAGATATTTAACAATTTTATAAGAATAAGAATCATTGACAATAAAAGTTTTGCAGGCCACAAGTGTTCCACCCTTAATTCTGCCTCCCATGGAGGACCCCCATAGAGTTCAGAAGTACTGGAACCAGGTCTAATTTAACAGGCTTAATCTGAATCATTGTTTCTTTTTTCACTCTTGTACTCAAGCCTTCTGGAAAGTTTCTGTATAGAGATAAAATCAAGGTAAGTGGTACTACTTTAATGAGGAGAATTTTTAAGTGGTAAACTCCCTCTTTTCTGTTTGTTACAGTGCCGTTGACCATTTAGAAATGAATTGAAGTCAAGAAATTCATTTGTAAATTAGATATTTGGGGACACATTTTTTGGGGGTTTACCTGTTCTATAGTTTGCAGCCTGCCTAAATCAAACACTCTTCTTGGAAATAATTAACTTCTCAAAGCATTGTATGCAATAAACTATGATATATGCCTTAATCACTGTCCAACAATAACCCTGTGGAATGTGTGCTCCGAGTCCCAACTTGAAGTGCCAGGCTATCAGAAACTGTACACCCTGTACCTTCCATTCAGACAAATAACACATATGGGCTAAAATGTATTAACATTTTCATCTTTACTGACTCACATGTCAAAAATATAATTTGTCACCCTGAAGAGAGGCTAAGGAGAAAGACCCATTTTATAAATGAATATCCCTTTTATTTTTGTCAAATTAAAAACAGCCTGGAACTTCCCCACTCCTCGTGTTTGTGAAGTCAGAACAAAAGTGCAAATAAAAGCCCCACAGCCACTACATTTACTTATATAAATGTATTTGTACACCCAAAAGCACCTTATATAAATGTATTTGTACAAACTAAGCCGCAATTTTAGGCTCTTTCTACACCCTGTCTTCCAAGCAAAAAGACACCACTCGTCATCTTTCAAGGCTAGAAAATGAACATGCCTACATCAAGGTCTTCCCTGGGGAACATTGACCTGGGAAGAAATTGTAACTCCATCAACTAGGGCTCAGCCACATGGCACTTGGACACATGATCCAACAATTAGCATTGAAGGAAGCAGGTTTTTATTTACAGGGTTCCAGTCTTAAAGAGGCTGAGAGCACTCCTGCTCAGAGCCCTCCTCTCCCACTGAGACCCAGCACTTCCCTGGCTCCCCCAAACCCTACAAGCTAAAAACCATGCCCAGAAGGTCCCCATATCCCTATCTGTTCTTAAGCCAGCCAGCTGTGCAAACAGGTCTCTATCCTCTCTGGAATGAGCACTTGTGGGTTTCAGAGTTGCCATCTGTCAGGAGAAGGAAGTTCCCTGTCTTAAGGGGTCAGCCTAGGAGTTAGCTTTGGAGTTAATCTTGTCTCTGAAACCTCTGGAACTCTGGGCTCCAGAGGTAACCAACTTAGCAACTTTGAGCAGGCTGATGTCACCCCCTACGCAATCCTTTAGCATAGAGCCTCCTTTGTCCCAATGTCTATATAAGACAGCCCTTGCTGTAAGCTCAGCGCACACACTGCTGTTGTGGGAGAATGGAAAAACTGTGCAAAAAAATGCCAGCATTCTCCAGCACCAGCCGCTGCAGAAGAAGAGTGGGTGTGGAAACACCTGTACTCTCTGAAATTGTTAACCCCACTGCTACAATAAAGCATGCAAACCCTTCTAAAAGCTCCGCATAAATTCTTTGCTACCAGACTAGGGCCCTCCCCACTGTCATCATTTGATGGTCTTGGACTTGACAAGATTGGACCTGACGTCACCCTCTTGCAGCAGCGCACTCCTTGGGGATCTGGGGTTTGCTGTCCTCAGCCTCCATGTAACGGCTCAGGAAAACATGTGCTGTGTTACACTAGATCATGGTGGAGTTTAGGGTGGCACACATCCCAAGAGAGTGGCTTCTCTGCACGTCCTTCAGAGGAGCCAAAGTCTGCATCGTTAGCATTCCCAGTTACTGCTCGTTCCACTCATCTCCCACAAATTCGTGCTTAGGTGAGTTACCACACAGCTTCATCAGCTCTGTCACAGTCGTCTTCTTCTTTTGTATCCTTTCAGACCACATGGATCCTTCTTACACTCTTTCAGCTCACAGGGCTTCTTTCTCCTTCTCTCTCAGCCCATCCTTATTTTAAATGCAGCGTAGAACTTCCTCATATCTGGCCCCTCCTATAATGCATTATTTTTGCCAGTTCCCTGGTATCTTTTACATTCTTTCAGCTTCCATCTTTAATCAGGGTAAGAGTGCTCAGTGACACAGGGGCATTCCCTACCCCCCCCCCCCACTATGTCACAAGTCACTGTATACACTTAAAGTCACATATACCTTTCACCCTGGGCAGAGGTCCTCTCCCTTGAAGAAAGGTACAAGTATTAATTTGCCATTGTTATGCAAAGTGTTTTAAGTTCTGTATCATCCACTTCTGTGATGGACCAGCTGTCCCTGGATTACATACCAGGTCTGGATGGCGGAGGACACAAGGAAAAGAGAAGAGACAAAGTTGGGGTCGGGAGGCTTGCCCAAGCCACAGGTCCCGTTTATTAATCACACTAAGCTTATATGTAGGTATTACTGGCACCTGCTCAACTGAAACCAGGAAGCTAAGCTAGCCGCAGAGAACAAGGCATAGCACACTCTCTACTTTCCTTGCTTCATGGGTTATGGGGTAAACACACTGGGCTGACTCCCTATACACAATGTCCATTCCAGGTCCTCCTGGCACTAGGGCTGGCCTTGCCAAACCCCCGTTTCTGCTAGCTGGGCCTTGCCAAACAGACTAGCAGTCCCTAACACACTTCCCCCTTCACCCAACTAAGAATTGTAGGGAATATACTTCTATTTTCAGGGGAGCCCTGATCTGCATCCTGTAACTTTTGTAGATCTGGGAGTGCTCTGAGTCAATAAAGGTAGGCAAATGCAGGTTGGGACTCCTAAAACATGGTCTAGAAGGAAGGACAGACTTCTTGGCCTCCCCATATTCCTTGTCCCATAGAAAAAGATGCAGCCAAATAAATGCCGGAGTTTGGCCCTTTGAAGCTAATGAGCAGATAATAGCCAGAATATTTCCTTCAACTAAAATAAGACTAACCAATAGGATAAAGATTCTGGAGGACTAAACACATGAGGAAGTGAGTGGTGAAGAACTGGAGTACAATAAAAGCCCAGTCTGGTAGGAAATGGGGAGTGTGGGGTTAAGCAGTAAAGAATAGTTTTCACTTTGTGGCATCATGTAGATGTTTATTTTCTTTTATGAGTCACAAGAGTTGGCCCTCTGGCTCCTATTTCTTATTTCTATAGTGGGCACCAATCAATGGCATTTTTGTACACCAACAATGAAATATCAGAAACTAGGAAAAATATCCCATTTATTATAGCAATAAGAAAAATTAAGTACTTAGGAATAAATTTAACCAAGGAGACAAAAGATCTGTACTCATAAAATTACAGAACACTGAAGAAAGAAATGAAGGAAGATACAATAAATGGAAGCATATGCAGTTCTTATTGGATTGAAAGAATTAACATCATTAAAATGTCCATACTACCCAAAACAATCTATAGATTCAACACAATTCCTATTAAAATACCAATGGTATACTTCACAGATATAGAACAAATATTTCAAAAATTAATATGGAACCAAAAATGAGCCTGAATAGTCTCAACAATCTTGAGAAAGGAAAATGAAGTACGAAGGATCACAATGCCTGATAACAAACTATACTATAAGGCCACTGTAATCAAAACAGTGTGGTATTGTCAAAATAACAGACACAGATCAATGGAACAGAGCAGAATGCCCAGAAAGAAACTAAATTCTGTATTTGATAATGGGCACATGAGCATACAATGGAGTAAAGATAGCCCCTTCCATAAATAAATGGTGTTGGGAGAACTGGACTGGTACATGCAAATAAATAAATAAATAAATGAAAACTAGACTACCAATTTACACCATAAATAAACCAGAGTATAGTTTTACTTTACATCCCTACATTTTGGGATAGTTTGTTACATAAAAATAGATAACCTGAAATAATAATAATTGCCTCTATGTGTGTATTGTGTCTATTTGTTAATTTTGCATAAATATGAATATATGTCAAATGAGAAGTATCAAAATATTACATTAAGTAATAAAGCTTTTGAACATTTGGTAATATAGCTAACTGGTCCTCTTAATAAAACCACTGAATGCTTCATTGCAACATATCAGGTGTCATGGGCCTTTCCTGACTTCTCATTTGTAAAGGTGTATGATTGGTTATTTGTATAGGTGTATTAAAATTCTTAGATATTATGCTATGTGTATTTAATTCCTATTTGAAAAAAGAATTTGACAAAACTGTGTTGCTTTAATAACATTTATCATAAAATATATACATTTGGGAGGAGAATATATATAGGTTCTTGATACCCAAGCATTTTGACATAAAGTGGTATAGATAATCTTCACAACAAAACTTCCCTTCAAAGTTCTAATAACAAAATTATTTTTCTGTACAGAAATTATTTATTGGGCTTTAGAAGACTTTACCCCATGACCACTATCTGCCAACTGGTCTCCATCTATGAGTCTGTCCCCATTTTCTTTGTTAGTTCAGTTCTTTAGATTCTACATGAGTGAACTTGTGGTATTTGTCTTTTTCTTACTGGCTTATTTACTTAGCATAATGCTCTCTAGGTTCATCTAAACTGTTATAAAAAGTAAAATTTTCTTCTTTTTCATGGCCAACTAGTAGTTGAGGGTGGGGGTGAGCAGGTGGAGGGACTGAGCAAAAAGGAAAAAGACTCATAGATGTGGACAGCAGTATGGTTGATCCTGGGGAAAGAGGAGATAAGTGGACTAAATGATAATGGAAAAAATACAATAAAGATAGATTTACAAAAAAAAAGTAAGAGTTTACATTTTTTAGCCTAGTAGTTCTGATTTTAGACCTTTGCATCTTAAAGTGCTTTTCATCATGCTTTTTCTAAACTTTAAAAAAAAAAAAAAAAAAAAACACTGTTCTCTGTTTTTCCTCTCTTCTCATTTGCTATTGGCCACTGCCAATAAATGCACTTAGAGGAAAAGAGATAATGCACACATACTCCTGCAGTTTTTTTCATCTTTCTCTTGCTTTTATAGTTAGATTTTTTAAATTCATAATTCTGCATGTGATATGGTTGTGCCAAGCCTCAAGAGCTCCACTTTTATCTTAATGCAAGCTGTCTGCTTGAACATCTGTGATATTTCCTTTCTCTAGAGATATTTTACCTTTTTCCGAGCAGACACTCTTATTTACAGAAGAGTCATATTTGGCTATTTTTAACATTCATTTCAATGAGAGGAGTCATTTTGTGACTTCAGAGAATCACACACTAGATATGATATGATTATTCCCAGTGGGAGAAAGAAGAAACTAGGCACAGAAAAATAAAGTGAGCTTTCTATGGTCACATAGATATTTTGGTAGAATTAGAAATTAGGTTGCAGCTTGTACACTCTTCTCAATTCAAGTTTGGTTATTTTTGTCACTTAGACTTTCTAACTTGATTGTGTAGCCAGTATATATATATATAGCCCTAGTAGAATATATCTCAAACTATTACATTCTAGTCAAAAACCCATTAAAATGAATTTTTAAAAATTAAATATTTTTTTAACATAACTGATTGTCCAATTTATTGACTAAGATTTTCATGCACTTATTCTAAATTCAAAAAATATCTGAAAATGTGGTAAAAGTATTGAGATTATTTTTAGCATGTATGGTGAGATGAAAGGGGCAACTATGCTTTAATATTGTGAAAATAAGAAAATGTGAGAAGAAAATTAAAATAAGAAAATTTCTTTTACTAAAACTTATTGAGCTATATTATAACCTTGTAAATTGTTTTGCATAGTCTTTGAATATCAGGACAAAACGAAGAAATAGCATGAAATCATTCACACCTCTTTAGTGACCGTGTATTTAGCAAGATTATTTTCTTTTCTTGAAAAAGAAAATCCAGCTTCTCTGATCTTTAGGACTCAAGAGTTCTTTTGTCTCTAATAAATAAGTCATGAAACATAAAATTAGACTTTTGTTTACTTTGAGGAGTTCTACTTACTCTTTAGAGAATCCACGTAGGAGTGTTAAATTTGGCTTGTATAACATTGCTTTTGGCAGCCACATCATGTAGTATCTCATTACTCGTTTCAGAATGTTCTCACTAACTGGGAAATTTTACTGGATAAAAGCTTAGAACTAAACACACCTGCGACAGCTGAGTAGGCCAGAATTAACATAGTTACAAAACAAAGTTTTGCCTAAGGTGGCTCATAAGCGCTTCTTAGTTCAGGCATGCTTGTGTTTGTTCTCTTTTCTTTCTTTCCTTTTTTTTTTTTTAAGTGTGTTTTAAGCCTACCTCTATACAAGATTAATCATGTTTAACTTCCATAGTAAACATGTGACAGATGGATGTGATAGAACAACTTTAAAGCAATATTCTCTGTATGCATATTCTAATAATTGTCATTTATTAGATGTCATTCGTTCCTGTTTGAAAAAAGAATTTGATAAAACGAATCATCTGAACACAATTTTCTGTTAATGATTTTGAAATTCTCACTTATATATTAAATTAAAAAGTTATAGGTACAATTCTGTCCATTAAAATTCAGTAAGAATTTGTTGATGCAAGACATTGTACTGAAACTTCAGTATATTGGATTGGCCAAAAAGTTTGTTTAGTTTTTTTCCATATAATGTCTCTAGTAATGCTTAGTTGTCTTTACCTTCAAGACTTGCTACATTGAAACTGACATTTCTTTTAGCAATATTTTTCTGATATATCTTCTTGGGGAAGGGACACACACACAAATAAACAAATAGAACTACATTGAATTAAAAAGTTTTGCACAACAAAAGAAACCATAAAAAATGAAGACACAGCATACTAAATGCAAGAACATATTCTCCAATGATACATTTAATATTTGAGAATTAATATCCAAAATTTATAAAGAACTTATACTACTCAGCATCAAAAGAAGAACAACCCAATTAAAAAATGAATGTAAGGCCTGAATAGACATTTCTCCAAATAAAATATACAGATGTCCAATAGACATGAAAATATGTTCAATGTCACTAATTGTCAGAGAAATACACATTAAATCACAATGCAGTATCACCTTTACACCTGTTGGCATGGCTATCATCAATAAATCCACAAATGGCAAGTGTTGACAAGGATGTGGAGAAAAGGAACCCTCATGTGTTGTTGATGGGAATGCAGATTTGTACAGCTATTATGGAAAACAGTGTGCAGTTTCTTCAAAAAATTAAAAAACCTACCCTGGCTGGTGGCTCAGTGGATAGGCACTGGCCTGTGAACCCAAAGGTCACTGGTTTGATTCCCAGCCAGGACACATAACCAGGTTGCAAGCCAGGTCTCCAGCCAGGTCTGTAGCTGGAAGCAGGTGAAAGGCAACCATATATTAATGTCTCTCTCCCTCTCTGTCTCTCTCCCTTCCCTTCTCTCTAAAAATAATAAATAAAATCTTTTTAAAAATTAAAAAAAATAATTTTCCTTTAAAAAAATTAAAGCTCAATCTGCCTTACCACTTGATGATTCCACTTCTGAGGATTTATCTGAAAAAATCCCAAAACACTAATTCAAAAGAGTATATGTAGCTCAATGTTCATCACAGCATTATTTATAGTAACCAAGTTATGAAAGCAACCAAGTGCCCATCAATATATAAGTGGATTAAAACATTGTGGTGCTTATACACAATGACATACTACTCAGCCATTAAAAAAGAATGAAATCTTATCATTGCAACAGCATGGATAGACTAGAAGGTATTAGGCTTAGTGAAATAAGTTAAATCAGAAACAGCAAATACCATATGACCTTACTTAGATGTGGAATCTAAAGAAGAAATAAACCAAACTGAAATAGATTCATAGATACAGAGAGAATGGGTGGCCACCAGAGGGGAGGGGTTGGGGGGCTGAGTGAAAGAAGTGAAGAGACTAGGAAGCACAAATTGTTAGTTAAAAAACAGTCACAGGAAAGTATGCAAAACATAGAAAATTATGCAATAATATTGCAGTAACTACGTATGATGTCAGCTGGATTACCGATAATATCAAGGGGAATCTAATGTAAAGTATATGATTGTTTAACTATTAAGCTGTACACCCTAAACCAATACAGAAAAAAAAAAAAAAAAGGGATGAATATCTGGAAGAACCTATCTATGCTTCTCTTGATTAAATAAAGTAGTAACCAACTTAAGTCATGCCATGGCAGAATAGCCCTTAAGTTTGTGTTCAGCACCAGATGAGTCCAAAATTATCCTTTCTGCAACTCCATCCATGACTTGTAAGACTGAGATTAATGGTTCTACTGCTGTCTGGATCCTGCTAAAACATGTGATTAAACCAGTGACTAAAAGGCCTTGGGGAGTGGGGAGGAGGAGGCAAAGAAGGGGAGCAGTTTAGTCAAGGAACTAGATGGAAGAACCATGGACATGGACAACAAGTGGGATTGACTTTGTGGGGGAGTGGGTGGGTGGAGAAGGGGACAGAGGGGAGTAAAAAGGGGATAGATGTAATACAACAACAATAAAATTTTTAAAAAATTTTTTCCTGAAAAAATTCATTCATTCATTCATTCATTTTTTAAAAAAAGGCCTTAAGGGCTCTTTTTCCTGTATGGAACTTTGCCCCAGCTACTCCAGCTGAGGAAAAGCAGGGCCTGCTAAAGGGTCTCAAAGCCACCCCCTGCTGAGGTCCTGTCTTTGGTGCTTTTGTATATCTGTGCCTGTGAGGAATCCTTGACTGTAAGAAGGCAAAAGGGAAAATTCTACTCATATTTGCAAACTGTCTTGCAGAACCCCTTGCATTTCCCTAGGTCATGCATTTAGCTGCCTTTTTGCCTGGGTTCTCTCCTGGATCTTACCAAGGCCATTCGGATGGACCATACCACCTTTTCTAAAAACTATTTGTGTACAGTTAAATCACACGTAAGCTGCAGTTACCTGCAAGGCCACCAAGGTCAGTAAATATCTCTCATATACTAAAGTTTAAAGGATAGAAACAAATGCCTTTCCCTTGCCAAAAGCTCTTCCTTGTGTATGTTTTATCTAAAAATGTTTACTTATTTTATATACCAGTGTTCTCAGTTCATGCACATACAGGTCCTTTGGGGACCCATTAACTTTACTCTTTCTGGCCCAGCTTCAGTATAACATTAAGAAATAATACAAATGGTAAAGTAAATATGGAGCCAAATTATTACTGCTATCATTGTCAGAAGCCAAGCTGGAAAATATGACTTCAGGCCTTAGCCAAAGAGAGTTAGGAGGAATTTATCTCTTAAAAAAAAAAAAAAAAAAAAAAAGCATAGGCTCGCTCCCCAGAGAAGAAAGAGGTGAGAAGCAGCCATTCTTTTAAATTTACTGGTTAGCTAAGACACTTCACCTCTCCAAGGACAGAGTGAGCAAAAGAGAAAATAATGACTTAGAATTAAAACAACCAAGCCGCCTTCACTGTAAGGAAATCCAAGGAGAAGCATCTTTACTACCACTGGGCAATGCTTATCTGTTCACTACTCCAAAAAATCCACCCCCCAAATCATCTTATCAATTTGAGATAAATGAGATGTTTCCTGGTGCTTAGCTAGAAAGCATCAGAAGCACTATTGTACTGAGAATCATGAAGTGGAGAGGAATTCTGCAGATAAAGATTTTATGATGGGTCTATTTTAGTTTTCCCTTTAGTTTTATGGCATAACTGCTAATCTTGGGAACTTTTTCTTATATAAAAAAAAATCATTTTGAACGTTTTATATATTGCTTTCCATGTAATCCAAATACAGATAATAGAATTTAAAACAAATGAAAATTGATGAGTTAAAATGTATATGGAAATGCAATGATTACAATGCAATCTCATAGAAAAATGAAACTAGAGATGTTACAGTAACAGATTCTCCGTTGTTTTAAGTTATGTTAATTAAAGCAGAATTGTGCTAATGAATAGAAAAAGAGAATCCAGAAAGATATATATATATACATACAACTGATTTAGAACAAACCTAGCTGCAGTAGAGTGAGAAAACTTGTTTTCAGTAAATTGTACAGGGTCAACTGGATATATCTATGGGGGTCAAACACATTTGGAACCTTACCATATAAAGAGATTATAGATTTACATATGAAAGATAAAAAATAAATATTTTATAAAAATTGGTACATGACTTGGTAGTAAACAAATATTTCTTATATAGGATATAAATTCTTATAAAGGAAGTAATGATAAATTGCCTATATTAAAATTAGGAATATCAAGACACCATTAAGAAACCAGTGAGAACCAAGATGGTGGAGGAGTGTGGAGCTACACCAATCTCCTCCCAACACCAAACTGGAATTACAACTTAATTGGGGAGAAATCATCCAGAATAACCAACAGACCACCAATTGGAGAGAAGCCTTATCACCAGGGACAGAACAGAAGAGCCGATTCATCACAATGTGACCAGTAGGAAGTGAGGAGATGCGAAAGAGGTGGCGGGGCTCCCAAGGGCGGCACCTGAGGGGACAGAGGAATATCTCAGCAGCCAGGACCTGAGAAGGTGGGATCTAAACCCCCAGCTGGGCTTCCCAGCCTACAGCAACACAGGTGAGAGTAAAACAGTACCCAGCTGTGAAATGCAAAAAGCCACCAGGTTTAGCCAGCTTGACAGAGAGACCAAGTTTTTAAAGGGACCATACACAAAAATACAGAAGCACCCACCTACCCTGGGCTCCAGCAGAGAAAGGTCAGAGTGGACTAGAGAAGCTTGGGGAAAGTTTGGGTCAGTGGCTTTAGGGGGAGAGCTGAGGGAGCAGCCCGTAAGTCCAGTGCTGACCCCCATACAGCCAGCAGACCACTCTTCTCTAAAGGGCGGGAGCCTGAGGGGAAGCCACTGTCCTGCCCATAGGAATTAATCCACCCCACCCACCACTGCCTAAATCTGCCCTTAGATCACAGGTTGATTGGATTAACAACTGAATTCATCTGCCCTACCCAGAGGTGCCTAAAACTGACCACTGATCACACACTAATTGGATTAACAGCTAAAGGAGACAAAGACAGTGGATCTCTGGTAGTCTCCAACTAGCTGACTAGGCCCAGACTGGGACATGAACTGACATCTCCAAGCACAGATCCAGGAAGTAAAAAAGAGTGCACCTCTACACCACAGAAGGTCACACCACTAAGACAGTAAGTCAAAGCAGACCAATTCAAGGAGCAGAAACAAACAAGAGTCACCTAAAATGGGGAGACAAAGAAATAAACCCTCAGCAGATGGAAAGGAGGAATCCCCAGGAAGAGTACAAAATAAAATAGAGGCAGGCACACTCTCAGACATGGAATTCAAAATAATGATTATAAAGAAGCTCAATGAGCTCAGCGAGTTCAAAGAATACTACAAACAAACTCCAGGGGAACTACAAAGAATGCCAGAAGAACTACAAAGAACTCCAGGGAAGCTACAAGGAACTTACTGAGAACTATACCAGCATTAAAAAGAACATAGACACCATCAATAAGAGCCAGGAGGAAAAGAAGAATACCATTTCTGAATTAAAGAACACAGTAGAAGGAATCAAAAGCAGGCTAGAGAAAGCAGAGGATCAGATCAGCAAGCTGAAGGTCAATGTAGAAAAAAATTCTCAGGCAGTGCAACAAAATGAAAAAAGACTGAAAAAGAATGGAGAGGTTTTACAAGAACTGCAGGACAACATAAAACATAATAACATCTGTATCATAAGGCTACTAGAAGGAGAAGAGGAGGAGCAAGGGATAGAAAACCTGTTTGAAAAAGTAATGACAGAAAACTTCCCTAACTTGAGGAGAGAAAATGTCATGCAAACTTAGGAAGCACAGAGGGTCCCAAGGAAGATGAACCCAAACAGGCCCACTCCAATGAAAATGGTAAATTTCAAAGACAAGGAGAGAATCCTAAAATCAGCAAGAGAGAAACAGCTAATAACATACAAGGGGGTTCCCGTAAGGGAAGCCAGAAGGGAATGGCAAAAAATATTCAAGCAATGAAAAACAAAGGACTGTAATCAAGAATACTCTACCCAGCAAGGCTTTTATTCAAAATGGAAGGTGAAATAAGGAGTTTCCCAGACAAAAGAAGTCTAAAAGAATACACCTGGACCAAAACAGCATTTCAAGAGATGCTGAAGGGTCTGCTCTAAGAAGATAAAGAAACAGAGACAGACAAAAATGCAAGTACAGAGGTAAATGGATTAAATGCACCAATCAAAAGACATAGGGCAGCTGAATGAATAAGAATCAACTTTAACTTATGAATGCTTTAAAGTGATCTTGTTACTATACCCAAAGAACCCTGAAACACCAATTCATAAGAACCTATGTACCCCTATGTTCATAGCAGCACTATTTACAATAGCCAAGTGCTGGAAAAAGCATAAGTGCCTATCAGTGGATGATTGGATCAAAAAACTTTGGTACATTTACACAATGGAAAACTACACAGCAGGAAGAAAGAAGGAACTCCTATCCTTTGCAACAACATGGATAGAACTGGAAAGTATTATGCTTAGTGAAATAAATCAGTCAGTGAAAGACAAATACCATATGATCTCACTCATTATAGGACAATAATGAACAAAACAAAACAAAACAAAAAACAAGCAAAACAGAACCAGATACATGAATACAATGAATTGACCTTCAGTGGGCAAAGGTGAGGGGGAAGAGGGAAGGAGGAGGCAAAAGAGGGGAGCAGTTTAGTCAAGGAACTAGTATGAAAGAACCATGGACATAGACAACAAGTGGGATTGACTTTGGGAGGTAGTAGGAGGGGGGCAGAGGGGAGGAAAAATGGGATGGATGTAATACAACAATGAAATTAAATTAAAAAAAGAAAAAAGAAACCAAAACAGAAAAAAATCAGGGAAGATATTTGAAATATATATAATAAAAAAGAACTTATAAATAGACTAGATATAAGCCTATATACACATGCATATATATATATATATATACACACCCCCACACACAAAAACACACACTTTCAAAATAATTTAAAGAGACAGTCAAGTCCAAGCCCTGGATGGTGGCATAGTGGATAAGGCACTGGCCTGCAAACCTAAAGGTCACTGGTTTGATTTCCAGCCAGGGCACATAAACAGGTTGCAAGCCAGGTCTCCAGCTAGGTCTGCAGCTGGAGGCAAGTGAAAGGCAACCATACATTGACGCTTCTTTCCCTCTTCCTCTCTCCCTTCCTCTCTCTCTAGAAATGATAAATAAAATATTTTAAAAATAAATAAATAAAATAAAATAAAATGTGTTTTTTAATCAAGATTAATCAGGTAATTTTATTGAATACTTACTCATCAGCAGCAACCAGCAGGAACATCCGAGCTCACAGAATCTCTTCGAGAATCAATCCTGCTTTATAGCTGCTTTGGAATCATGCATTTGCTCAACTAACTCTTCATTGAAAAAGTTTTTTTTTTTCGAATGGCTTCAAGAGCACATAACGCTGATTTATACTCTGCACAAGCACTAATCAACAAATCTATGAAATTACAGAGGAAAAGGAAATCAGAACAGCTTTGTTATCTTATGCCTGTCACCTTCTTTTAAGTGGAAGGCTTTACTTCTTTAAAGAAACAAACATGGAGCTTCCTATAGGTGTCTCTATACATTTTTTAAGAGTGTGATTACAAACAGAAAGTGTTTTCATCAAAAGCAAAAGCTCCTTCAAGGAATTTCTGACTGCAACACTTGCCAGATACAAAGTTAAAATTTATCTGTTCCTTTTCTCGATTACAAATACCTTCATTAATCATAAATATGTTAACATATATTCATTTTTCTGACATTCAAAATTGTAAAGTCAATATGGCAGAAATATTGTTAAAAGCACATGTGTATAGTCTTTCCCCATACATAAAGTATTTGGCATAATTATGACAATCATACTACATCCACAACTGTTTGATCTTTTTACTGTTTTTTTTTTTTTTTTACACATAATGGTATCCCTTATTAAAATTAACCAGTTATGTACAAAAATACTTGAACATTCATCATAGAAAACCTATATAACCAGCTTCAATAGCATAGGCCTGCTGAATGGTTTCATTAAGGGAATATAAAAAAGTGGTCACTATCTTCCAGGTGAGCTATCAACACATGGTTAAACTAAAGTGAGCTTCCCAGCAAAAGAGGACGACATTAAACAATGTGATTTCAAATACAGCTCAGATCTAGGGTCAATTGCGTGTTATAAACAGTCGGTGAAGGAAAAAACAAAGGTACAAAGTGCATTGCTATGTACAAGGTGCTTTATGCACAGCGACACGGGCCTCTCTACCAGGGCCTGAGATGCGGCGGTGACAGCTCGGCGAGGGCCACCCGCAGCTGCCCTCTTTCGACAAGGGCAGTGGTGACAGCCAAGAAGGATCCGCTGGGAAGAGCGGGCAGGGTGAGGAACCTTTTACTTTGTGCAGGATCGAATGTGAATGTCCCTGCCTCTGGAAAGTCCCTTGGCCACTTAATCATGCTAATATATTTTCTCCAAGGTTTCTTTTCCTCATTTGCACCATTGATTTAACACTGTCCTGTATTAATTCCTGAATGCCTGTTAATGGGGCACATTCATCTCTGCCTGTTTACTGCATGGACACCTGCTTTCCTTCGGCGACAAATCTGGTGGAGGAAATTATCAAGTCAAGGAAGCCCAGGTTTCAAGTAAACTTTTCACCAAAGATCTGTTACTTCACCTACCCCATCTTGCCTCCTCTTTGCTCTGAAAGGAAGTTGAGCCTTGAAGGGCAACAGCTGACACAAGGGTATTGGAACACTGAAGGGTTTACCAGTCAGTCCCCAAAGCAGCGGTTCATGGCCATCGACAGGTATCATGAGTCAAAAGCAACCTCAGAAGACTATTCTGGCTCAAGGACAAAACCATTTCGGGTCCCAGCCTGGAAACCCCTGACGTGTATTTATCTAGAGAGCCTGCTTTAACTTTTAATTCTGGGGATAGGCATCCACTCATCCCCTCACAGGTGTAGCTGGAAACCTCACCTTGTTCTCCCGGATGGGATGTACATGACTTAATGAGCTTTCTCGGGATATCAAGTATTCAGTAAAAAGTAGATATTACCACACGTCATATTGTTGGACAATACTGTGTTGGTTTGACCACTGAATGATGTAAAAAGAAAAAGTGAACATAAAAAGATACAAAAGAAATCTTGATCACGTTCAAACAAGACATGTTTTTAATGAAATTCAGCCACACTTCATGTAACATCTGGCATTGTAGGTCAGTAACTGTTACTGTTGTGTAACGTTATAAGAACAAGCAACTTTTACTTCCCTACATGTCAAGACAGGTCCGTTATTAAAGTGCCTCCACTCCATGTCTTACCGTTACACTTCCCTTTCTGTAAACAGTGGGGGCTTGCTTCATCGCAGGTAAGGGCAAAAACAACTCACAACTGAGAGACCTTCCATGGCAGGGGTCTGGAAGGTCTCCCTCACTGCCTCTCTCCCTTCCTTTCTCTCTTGAATAATAAATAAAACCTTAAAAAAAAAAAAAAAAGTCAATGCATAGGAATTTAAGCAAAAATTTTGAATAGGTACTTTACAAAAATAGATATTCAAATGACCAGTGAACATGAAAAGTCTCTCAACTTCATTATATAACAAGGAAGTATAAATTATAACCATAGCATGATACACACTCACTGGGATGACTAAAGTGAAAATTGTATAAAATACTAAATGATGAAGAGAATGTGGAACTGAAACTTTCATGCACTGCTAGTGTAATTGTAAATCATATAACTACTTTGGAAAACTCTTTGGTGATATGTCTTAAATCTATGTGTATAATGTTATCTAGTCATTTAATCCTTAGGTTGAACTAAAAAAAAAAAAAGTACCAAAAATCTGCATACCAAAATATGAACAAGAACATTTATAACAGTAGTATTTATAAAAACCAAACTGAAAACTCTTCAAATGGCCATCAAGAACAAAGAAATATTGGTATATTCCACAATGGAATACTATATAGTCATTAAAATTAAAAAAAAGAATACTACACCTGCATGCAACATGGATAAATCTCCCAATTATGATGTTGAATGAAAAAAAGTAAGAAAGTCAAAGAATCCATCTGTATCATTCCCCATCAATATAAACTTCAAAAAAGAAAACCCTAATACCTGGTGTTGGAAATCAGGAGTGCGGGTTTCATTGTTGGGAATATTGGTTGGGAAAGGGTACGAGGGAGGGGAAGACTCTGGTATACGGGTATTGCTCCCTCTCTTTTTAAAGAATATTTTATTGATTATGCTGTTACAGAGTTGTCCCATTTTTCCCCCCTTTTATCTCCTTTCCTTTAGTATCCCCCTTCCCTCCAACAATCCTACCTACCTTAGTCATGTCAATGGGTGGTGTGTCTTAGGTTCTTACCTACCAACTATGCTTCTTAATGTGGATCTGGTTACCCTAATATGCTCACTTGGCAAGATTTATCTGGATACTTAAGGCTTGTAAACTAGTCTGTGTATATGTTATATATACTTCCAAATTAAAGTAAAATGCATTGATAAAGGAAAAACCAGGTATTAGAATAGAAGTTTTGTACCACACAAATACCATGCCTTCCCCATTGGGTTGTTTTGAAAAGAATTTACTTTAGCCCTGACTAATGTGGCTCAGTGGATTGAGTGTGCTGGCCTGTGAACCAGAGGGTCCATTGATTTGAGTCCTATTCAGGGCACATGCTTGGGTTGTGGTCCAGGAACCCAGTTGGGGGTACTTGAAAGGCCACCACACATTGCTGTTTCTCTCCCTCTCTCCCTCGCTTCCCCTGTCCCTAAAATTAAATAAAAATAATTTTTTTAAAAAAAGAAAAGAATGTACTTTATATGCAATTACTTTATTATATATTCCTGCCCTTTTCTGGTTTACTCTCTTTGTGTTTTGGCTTTGTTGCAGAGACCCAATTTGCTTCAAAACTGAGACTCAAAACTATGTCAATCAGAATTCTGGCAAAACAATGGCAAAATATAATTTTGCCACATACTAACCTATTTACAAATTTAGCTTTAGCCAATGGAAGGTATAGCTTCCCAGGAAATAAGCAAAAAGCATTCTTTATGAAACTAAATCTACACTAGTTCTTTAAGCTAATGAATAGTTCCCACACCGAGCAAATTGTACTGAAAAGGTCACCCATTCCTTTTATTTTGAAACACAGTGCATATTTGGATAAAAGCCCAGAATTGAGCTCTATAATTCACTGGGCTTCCTTTTTCCTTTTAAATTGAGTTTTAAGTCTATTTACTATATTTTTCTCATCTCCAAATCTAAATTCAGTCAGTACAAAAGGAGGGTCTTTTTTAAGCCATTCTATCTATCTATCTATCTATCTATCTATTATCTAACTATTTATCTATCTGTCATTTATTGCTCTACCTATCCTTCTATCCTGCTAGCTAGTTAGCTATCTATCTATATATCTATCTAACCATATATTTGTCAGTTACTTGTAAAACAAAATAACCTTCATTACTTGGGAATAGCAACAGATAATATAGCTGTTGAATCATCTTTGGTGTTTATATAAAATGCATAATCTGTGGCACCCTGTCCAAGGCTATCTTATCAGAATATCCAAGGAAAACCACAAGAATCTTGTTTTCTTGACCTAAGAGTTTGGTTCTCCTGCTAACAGGACTAGGGAGAGGCGGTGGGGGAGGGGGGGGATAGAGAGGATACAAATTGTGAGAAAATATTTTGTGCTATCTCCTCCTTTTTCTCCCATATTCAAAACTGCAATGGGAAGTTTCTCTATTAGATTTATTACAGCTTGTTCTCTTCCTCCCTGAATAGGACAGAACAGGACAGAGTACAGTCAGTCCTCTCATTTTCTGAATAGGTTACATTACAAAGAATGTCTTATTAGTCATTTATTTGGATTCTATGCATTTTAATGGGGTATTTTTTCTAATGAATAAGTTTTCAAATACACCCTCAGAATTGACATTAACCTAGGTGATCTTGAACTATGATATTGCCATCTTTATTTAAACATAACAAGAAGCAATGTGATACTGCTTATATAAAAGGAAAGCATTTACAAATCTAATCTCACAGGTTTATAGGCAGTGTCTCTGCAACATTTGGGCTCTGAGAGTGAATAGAGCTTGGAGCCTTAACATTGACAGCTTGGATACCATTACCTAATTATATTTATGGTAGTATTTTGAGAGATAATCTATTACCTATTATCTGAAGATTATTTTTATATAATTCTATATAGTGTCATACAGTGGTTAAGAATGACATTTTGAAGTTAAACAGTTAGATTTAAAGTCTAGTTTAAGTTTGAGTTTCTTCACTTTATAACAGGTATACTAATTCTTATACAAAATTGTCTCACATCTAACAAATATTCAATGCAAATATTAATACTGTATAAAATACAGTAATTATTTCATACATATTAATTTTACATTATACAACTGACATATATGTTAATGAAGTCAGAAACTTCTTTGATTCTCAGCAATTTGCAAAGTATATATATATATTTTTGAAGCCAGCTAACAAAATGGAACAAGAAATGAAAGCTCTCCCAATAGACAAATCTGGAAAATTTTTAGCATGAAAATGCGCTATTACAGACTTATTACCAAAAATATAAAATAAATACCCATAAGTCCTTACTGAAACAAGTAAATAATTATATAACTATGTAAATAAATGGGGAATTAAAAAAATCTCCCAGGCAGAATAATTCCAAATAATTTCTGTAGATACTTCACCTTTTAGAAGATAAACCTGCTTCTCAAGTGTAAACTATGGATTGTGATTTTCTTCCAGATGTATAATATGAAAAGGAAAAGTAGAAAAAGCTGAAAAAATACTACTTCAAGTAGGTGATCAAGGTCAGCATCGGCAGTGATAAGTCACATATATCATATATCTGTCTGTGCTTTAACTCTATGGTTTTTTTCCTCAAAACACATTAGCCCAGTTAATCAGGCAAGTAACATCACATAAATCGCAATTGAGGGACATTTTACAAAATTGGTAACTCTGTTTTTTTAAATATTTAATTAATTTATTTTTAGGAAAAATGGGATGGAGTCAGAAAGCGAGGGACAGAAACATTGATGTGAGAGAGAAACATCAATTGTACATGCCCTGACCAAGGACTGAACCCACAATCTAGGCAAGGGCCCTGACTGGAGATTGAACTGGTGGTGACCTTTTGCTTTGTGGATGACACCCAACCAACTGAACTACGCTGTTTAGGACCAAAATAGATATCAAGGTTATCAAAAACAAGGAAAGTGTAAAAATCTTTCACATCTAGGAGGAACCTGAGAAGACAGGATGATTAAATGTAATGTGGTGCCCTGAATGAGATCCTGAACCAGAAAAATGATATTACCAAAGAATGAAGGAAAACTAAATAATGTTTGGACTTTAGTTAATAACTATAATATTTGTTCCTTAATTGTGATAGAGGTAGCAAATTAATGTAAAATATAGATAATAGGGGGGAATGGGTATGGTACATCCAGAAACCCTCTGTACCATTATGAGACTAAGTCTATAAATCTAAAATGGTTCTAGATGAAATGTTTATCAAAACCCAAAAAGCACAGCTGCTGTTCTTGAACCAGAGAGAGAGGCCAAATGCCCATCATCTCTATTGTTATATCTCCAGTCTCCTGGCAGTTTCTGGAGACCTCAGGAATTCTTTGCAGTATGACCCATAAACCTCTGGACACAACTACCAGTAAAAGCAAATGACAAAAATTGAACTATAACTGATGTCTAGTAAAAGGCAAATTCACTCATTTTTTCAAGACCTGTTCATCTATTAAAATAATAAAAGTGATTTGGTATAATCTCTTCTTTAAAGGGTCAGGTTTAATGCTAGCCAATACACTGTCCTTAGAACTTCAAAGCACTTAGTATACTTTTCAATATATCTAAAAAGTGTTAAGTAAAGGTGATTGATTTATAATTATACAAATTCTGGAAAGAAGAAACTAAGACATTGAGAATGAATTATTGATACTGTAAGATCCTACTTCTTGTCTGAATGTATTTGAATGTTCACCATCTGTGAAATAATAAAATGCTAATAAAAATAAATTTGACTTAATGCATGACATCATATGGACTGATATTACCAATTAGTGAAAATGGTAGATTGAATGTGCTATGATAAATCCCAAAGTTTTAAAGAAAAGTTATTTAAAGCATACAATAGAAAATTGCTTATCAGAAATTGGAAACAGGATATCTTAATTAATAGTACTTTATTTTTCCCAGCTTTTGAAATGTTTATCAGGTTAAATAATTTGCTTTCAGTGAAAATGTAACATCAGTAATTCAAGATTATATGATAACTCTTGGTAAAGTCATTTTGCCATTCTTTCAAAGGCACTACAAACTAAACTTTTAAGATTACCAGACAATTAGAATGATGTCCTAGAATTAGAATTTTGACCTGATCACCTGATTCCATCTCACTGAGGAGCATTTTCAGGATGTGCTTAATAGAGCAGAGAACAAGGAGATGAGGCTATATTTGGCCTCCTTGGCATATAAGGTTGAATGCTTTGTGATACTGCTTTATACTGCTGATAGAAGAGCTATGGAGAAGGAATCTTATAGTCTTAGGTACTTTTAATCCATTGGAGGTTCTCAATACTTATATAACTGTGAAGGATAAAATGACTTGGTCCAAAACTTTCATGGAAGTGTAGAATAGCAATAAGATTTTGAATATGTACTATATTCATCAAAGAAACAGAACCAATGGGATATGTATACATACATACATGTATATATGTACTTTCATATACACATGTGAAAACACTAATTATTTTTATTACAAAACAGAAAGCAAATACAGTGAGAGAATTTTAGAATGTGGAAGAAACATAAACCAATTACTTAATTTTACAGAGAAAACTAAAATCTTATTTATTCAGTTTTCTAAAATTTAAACATGTCACTAAAGGACAATTCAAGATACTGTTTTCTTGGAAGATATTTTGGCTCTTTTCCTTTTATCAATAATGACAAAGTTTCACCATAGGTACTTATTATCATAGGTACTCTAAGCAGGCTCTAGCACTTGCCTTGAATGTCATGATGAAAAAAAACATTTAAGCCATACATTGTCTTCTTAAAAAAACAATCCCTTGAATTGCTTAGTGAGGTGCCACGAATGAAGGAATAATCACATCATTGCCAGATATTTACCATCATTGTCCTTAAATCACATGACACAGCTATTAAAAAATAGAGATTATTTTTATGTAGGTTTGTTTAAAAATTATACCAATGATTGATGGAAAGGAGAAATAGTAATAAATTCATTGTTTTAGGGAAATTAATTTGGTGGCAGTTCTCTGAATGATTTCAAAGAATATTACAGCCTTTTGAAGCTGGAATTCTAGTGGGAGTATTACTATGTGGTGTGGAGCATAAACTGAGGAGGGGGTGAACCAGAGTGTTGTCATTTATGTCAGAGATTTGAAAATGGACAAGAGGCAACAATCTGTAAGAAAGGTAAAGGAAAATCTAAATTCTACTCTTTACTTCATTCTCTCTCCAGTGTCTAGAAAACTACCTGGGATATAACTAAAGCTCACTGAATTTTTTTTGAATGAAGTCCAGTTACAGAGACATTTCCACAAAGGTAAACTGAGCAAAGTGGAAATTATTTCATATTGTTAGTGAAGGCAGTAGTGCAGCTAACTTATTACACAAATTAAAGGCTAGTTCAGAGATAATTATTTTTCATAAACAGACCTTCATGTCAGAAGCTCACACCACATTAACATATTATTAATAAAAATAATAAAGCAAATGGATATATGATTGGCTTTACCTCTTTGATCACAAGAGCATTCTAGAAAGTTGGAACTCGTTCGCAATACCCTTAGCTATTCAAGGTTAACTACTACTAAACATGTTTCTAAGAAAATAAACACAAATTTAATTCCCTGCAATAATTCTTAATATAAATGATAGATAATAAATCTCAAAACAACTATCTCTAGAATCATGGACATATCCGCTTTCAGGAAGTTTGCAGTTGGCATTGGATCAGTCCTCTGAGGAGGTTAACCAGCTTGAGGAGCTATTCCAGGTGCAGAGGCTTGCAGCAGAGATTCCCCTAGGAAGGCAAAATACTGGAACCCAAGTTATAATAGCCATCTGCATTGTGGCTCAGGAAGTCAGTAGTGTGTCCAAACTCCTCTCCAGAGCAAGAAAGAGCACAGGGAGTTTGAGCCAAGAGGAAGTAAAGTGAAGGTCCCAAATGGAGAACAGATCACAGCAATAGGCAGTTCTCAGAAGTTCATAACAAGCTGCTTGGATTTGGGAAGGGCTCTCCCCAGGAAAGTCAGACTCTCAGAGTAGAGCTCCAGTTCCCAGGGAAGAAAAAAGAGCCCAAGGAAGACTCACGTAGGCCTTTCACGTTTGGAAGTTCAGAAATTAGAAATTTGGATACTCAGATTCAGGATAAAAACATTTCCAAAATATAAACTGCATGATTCGGGACATAAACCACTTCTCACAGTAAAGATATTGCAAGAACATGAACTGTGATTCAGGGAACAGTTTGAAACCCAGAGATGGCAGTGTAATGGGGTGTCCAGAATCAACTATTCAGTGAAGGGAAATTGGGGCAGAGCTAGGAAATATGGTGTCAGTGTGCAAACAACATTTTGTCAGCCATGTTAATAGGGAGACAAAAATTCATTTAAGCCAAAATATATGGATATTGAGTAGAATAGAATAAATATTTTCTTGGCAGTACTAGTTTAGGAAAAGGCACAAATGGTCTACTAAAGGTAATGACTGGCCTTAACACAAGAGAATTTGGAAGCTCAAAGTCAGGAACAAAATTGGGAACTGCTTAATGACACAGAAAAGCCAAAGACTTAAAAGAGTATCTGATTCTTTAAAAACCCATTTGTCAAACCATAATTGCCCCTGTTTCAGCAAATTACAGGTAGGTTCTTTAAGATCTGCAACCTAGGCTCTTTAAAGGTCTGTGCGAAACTGAAGTGTACTTCCAGACATTTCCTTCTTATAAAGGACATCAAATTTCTCATTTTGGGCCACTGTGAAGTAGTTCTTCCAGTCACCTGCAACCCCTAAAAATAAGAAAACATGTGAAGAAATAAAATACTTCCATTATGAAGGAAAAGTTAATCCATACCAAAGGAAAAGGTTGCAAAAGTTAAAGAAAGATTTTCCTTGTATTTGGATATTTTAAAATGTCATTTCTACTGGTAATTCCTCCCATTTAAAAGGTTGCTTATAATATAGAGTCTGATGTTTAAAGACATATTCTGAAAAGGGTTAACTTTCTTGTCTAAAGTTAGGGGTTGTACAATACATAATTTCCTAAAAGAGATTCTTTAGTGTTCCTAATTGTCCTGGGTCATAGGGTTACAACTAGACACTAGTTAGGACATATGTCATATCATGAGTTATTTTTGAAAACAATACAAAGGAGTGCTCATCAGCACAACCAAACCGTAAAATAGAAAGCTGATAGATATCAGTTCCCAGAATGTATAAATGAGGATGGCATGGTGCTTGTAGGATACTTATAATTTCTGAGTTCATTAGACTTATATTTTATTTGCACTTTACATTAGCAGAATGACATCAAACATAACATTCATGAATGATCTTTGTAAAAGTAAATTTTTGTGATATAAATGTATTTAATATCTTAAACTTGGATGCTTATATTTATTTGAAAAAAATTCTTAAATGTTACGTACTTGCTTCTGAAAAGTTATATGTAGTGTTTTTAAAAATAAAAAGCAATTTTAAAACACTAGAACTATTTTATATTTTAGTAAGTTACAGAGAAAATGTTTTACAAAAAATTTAATGTATAACTCTTGCTAAATTAAGGTTTTTTTTCACATGTTCTTACACACCAGGGGTATCAAACTCATTTTTACCAGGGGCCATATCAACCTTGAGGTTGCCTTCAAAGGGACTTCATAAATGTAACTACTCCTTAACAGTTAAGCAAGCCAGGTAGAAATAAGGTGCTGGCCAGATAGAACAAGGTGGAGGGCCGGACTTGGCCATGGGTCTTGTGTTTGCCACCTGTGCTATACACAATACATCCCTAGGGTTATGTTTACTTCCCTTTACACAACTGAAATTGTACCCCTTTCCCATCAACTCAATAAAGAATATTGAAATCAGAGGGTGGCACTATTAGGTGGATGACTTCCCAACTTTAAGTCTATAATTTGTTAAATGCATTATTTTTATCATTAATAAAACATTTTAACAGAAATCATAGACAACAAGCTACAGCAGAAGTAAAGCTGTACTTCAATAAAGAATGCCATAATCCTCTATTCTCATTTCCCAACCTCAGTTTAGATTCCATGCTTCCCATAATCCAGATTGTATTTTTAGGTAGCAAAAACTTCTTCTTTTTTTTTAAGATTTTATTTATTATTTCCAGAGAGAGAGGAAGGGGGAGAGGCGGGGAGGTAGAGAAACATCAATGTATGTTTGCCTTTCACCTGCCTCCAGCCATGGAACTGGCTGGAGACCTGGCGTGCAACCTGGTTCTGTACCCTGGCTGGGGAATCGAACCAGTGACCTTTGGGTTCTCAGGCCGGTGCCTTATCCACTGTGCTATCAGCCAGGGCTTGCAAAAACTTCTCATAAGGTAAAAAAGAAAGGTTTTTTTCTCTTGATGAATCCTTTTTAACAAAGTGACCACTGTTTCCTAAATGATATGGGGTCTTGAAAGAATATGGTACATTTGTCCAGACTGGTACGGCTCTCAGTAGATTGGACATTATCTTACAAACTAAAAAGGTCATAGACTTGATTCCCAGTCAGGGCACATGCCTGGTTTGTGCGCCAAGATCCCAGTTGAGGGTGTGTGAGAGGCAACCAATAAATGTTTCTCTCCCTTCTTTCTCTTCTGTCTAAAAATAATAAATAAACTCTTTTTTAAAAGCAATATGGTACTGTACTGACTGACACTAGTTTATCATAAGAAGCACAAAGATTGAAGATTTATATGCAACAAATTTGGAATGACTCATACCAGAGTTGACAAGAACACTCACATTTAGCAGAGTAATAAATAAGGGGAGAAATATCTACCAAATACTAAAGGTATTCTGACAAAAGGTTAACATGCATTATTTCCTTGAATAATTTCTCAGCAGTTTTTTGTGGTTAGTATTTTTAGTGTTCTTATTTTACAGAGGAGGGATTGATGCCCAAATTGCAGTAATTTGATAGAGATCACAAAGTGAATCTTCATTTCAGAGTAATGTATATGAAAGTAAAAAAGGAAATTAAACTCAGAAAAATACTCACCTTTGCGCATGAAAGGGGATTTGTTGTGATCCATTACTGAACTTGGAACATGTGTATAATTCACCAAAGGGTTATCCTTCATCATTCCAAAAGAAGTGTGATGGACAATCTTATCCAAGATCTCATCATTTAAGTTTTTCTCTATAAATGTAGCAATCTTCTTAATTTCTTGCTTTGGATTCTATTAGTGAATAAAGAGACATCCAAGAAAATGATAATGATAATGTTAAAGTTTTCTGAAATGTTTATTCTGAATATCGAATACATATTTGGTTGGGTCCTTAATAATTTTTAAAATTAATTATAAAAATGAAAACAATTAATAACTTATGTTTAGCAAAAGTAGAGTAGGAAGGTTACATTTTTTAGTTTACATTTTAAATAGAATAAGAATAAACTTTGGACTAAATATTAACAATACTCAGGGAAAATCTTAAGTACTATTTTAAGCTTAATTTGTAATCAAATTTGAACTCTGCATATTTTAAAGACCCAATTTCTTTTTATTCTTTCCACCTATTTTTTATGCTTTTAATAGAATTTTGTTATTTTTAGTAAAAATATTTAAAAACAAAAATAATAAGCTCATGGACAATTTTAAGTATATTTACCTTAAAGTATAAATCCTGATTAAACCTTGCTTACACATAACTTATTTAAAGTAAACTCTAATAAATGTGCAAAAATATTGAGACCAAAATTATTTATTAACCGTTGAGGATAAAAAGAACAAAATTTGAGAAATAGATCATTTTCCAGATTTTAATGACATAACATTTGTAACTTTTTAGGAAGACAAACTAAAATCCATATGAATACAATAGAAAGGTTTTAAAAAGGTAACATCTAAGGTGAATGTTAAAAGATGAGTCAGAATTTACCACTATGCATGGTCTTTTGAGGTATCAAACAGTGAATTTCCAATAAGGAAAATAGTTAAAACTCTTTAAGGTATTAGTGGCTCATAATGTGTTCAAAGAAGAAGAAAAGCAAAATGGTTAGATTTGAGATGTTCATAGGAGTGAGGTTATAAAACTACAATAAAGCAACAGTTTTCAATAATGTGTCTTATTAACTCTGTACATGTGTGGGTGCATGTATACACATGTGTATGTTTTGGTAAGGAGTTACCTAGGATGGAAGTTATGATGTTTTATGTGTGAGACCTACTGAGAGAAGAATGAGATGTCTGACTGAGGGTTGGCAATGCTTACAATGAGTAAAAAGTCAGAAATCATGATTGTGGGGCAAAAGAGCAAAGAGAAGTTAGTAGTAGCACTAGGAGAACACATGGATGAACCAGCAAGTAGACAACAATTTCTGTTCATGATGCAAAGTGTTTGGAGTATAATCTGGCCACAGCCGAAGTATCAATGGTGATGTTAGTTCATAAACCAGTAGCAGTTCAAGTACAGGGTGTTAAATCCTATTAATCTTCCTGGGCTGCATTTCTCTTTCACCTCATTGATTGAGAATTTATGCAGACACTTATAAACCTGATGTAAATGACTGGACTTCTTTCTGAATTTTATTGAACTATATTGATATATAGTTATACTTTTGCTCTATTGTTATTCTAGTAAGCCTCTTTACATAACATTAAGAGCAGAAGAAAAATCACTCTCTTTTAATTATAACCCATATAGAAGATTTGAGTGGGATTCAATGTGTCTGGATATGCTTTTAAAGCTGTTTAGGCCAGACTGTCAATTAATATAAATTAGTTGATTTGAATAAGGCACTTTAGCTAAATAAAGAGAAAAGGTTGACACGAGAGCGTCATGTGGCAGACAGCATGTGAGTCAGAATTTGGATACCAGCCCAGCCTAAGAAACCTATTTCTCCATTCTGTGGACTATATTTAGAAGCTAAAATTGCTGTTTTCATAAAGAAAGGGAGATACTTGGTACAGAAGAACAATTATATCATTAATCAAAACCACTTTACTTCTGCAGCTGTGTTTGCCAGCAAATTTACATTAATTGCTTCAAGCATTGACAAGATTTAGACTATAGATTCTCCATGGATTCCGAACAAGTGAGATAGAGTGGGAGCCTGTGCAAAGCAGAAACACACAGATTACTCTTTAATAAGATGTGAGATGTAATCTGGGAAATTCTCAGAAATACATGGGACAAGGGAGATTTTATCTGGGACATGATTTCTGGTATGTTAAATAGAAATGTCCCTAAAATTTTTGTTATTACTCATCTATTTATGCATTCATTCAAGTGATCAATTATTCATACAACAAAGGGCCATTGAGCCCTTATTTATGTGATAGGCGCTACATTAGGTATTGCGGATGTAGTCACAAAAATGGTACATATGATACCTTCCATCATGAACCTGAAAGTTTAAAGAAAAAAGTCCTCATTTGTGTACTTAGGTTTTTAGAACTGGAAAAACTTGGATTCAACATATTTGCCATGTGTGCATGTGCATTTGCCTAATTTAAGTAAACTAGCCCCAGAATAAGCCTGTAATGTTGCAGTAGTACTTGAAGTAATACTATTTAATACAGGAGGCTAGATGAATGCTATGAGTCCTTAAGAGGAGATAGTAAGAAAATAAAGGAGGGGAGAAAGTTCCAAGGATATAATAGCTAGGGCATGTGAACCAATGAGATGTTCAAGATATAGTTGAATTACATCCATTATATGGAAATCAATGAGGACAATTTACTTTCAGGCTTTGAAAACTAAATGGACATATAACATCATTAACCAAAAGAGTGAATAAAAGAAGAGGATGGTGTAATACAACAACAATGAAATTAAAAAAATAAAAATAAAAATAAAAATAAATAAATAAAAGAAGAAGAGGATGGCATGGTGGAGAAAAAGAAGCAAGATGAGATTAGTGTTGAATATGTTAATTTTGAGGGTCATTTTAATAAAACCATGGGTTTGAATTTAGGGTAGAAGTAAAAATAAAGTTTTTGAGGGATCAGTAGCACATAAATAGTTTTGGCAACAGTGAGCATGAAGATGAGAACCAAAATACACCAAGAAGCTTAAAAAGAAAAGTGCTCAAGTGCAAAAGAGAGATCCACTGGAAAACTGCAAAAGTGTGATAACTTGTTAAATGAAGAAGAAAATTTCAGAAGGAAAAGATGCCAAAAATAAACACAATGGTTAGAATGAATAAGAGGAAAGAAATGTCATAGTTTCATAATTAGAATATCATTAATGATCTTAATAAGATTTAGGTAAGCAGGCAGGATGAGCAGGAAAAGAAATATATTATTTTGGACTCCATAGATGAAGTTGAAAATTTTATAGTAATCTTTTTACCACAGAATATAGTAGAAATTTATCCAGAATGAATTTTTACCATTTTACCTCTTTCATATCTTCATAGTGCAAGAAAAGTATTGGATGTTCTTCTTTTTTCTTCCACCAGTTCTTCACATGATTAAACCAGGAACCATAGGCCACTAAAACCAAAGAAACAGTCTATTTCCATAAGCGTTCATAAAATTAAAGATTTGATTTCTGAACAATAAGTCAAGTAGTATAAACATTTTGTAGAATTTAATAATCAGAGGAACTAAGACTATAAAGCCAATTTAACTATACATATAATCAACCAAATATGAATTTACAAGCAATTAGATTAGAAATATATAGAATACAAGGAAGTATTTCAATTGAAAATACATTGACCTCCAATAGGTTATACTTAGCCTCACATGGAAAGAAACTATTATTTTATGAAGTACATATATCAACTGTTTATCTATACTGTAAATATACATATAACAGATTTTACTAACTGTTTGAGCAAGGTAAACAATTTCTATTGTGAACAGAAATTGAGGCTAGGTTTCTAGCAACTGAAAAAAGATTAAAGAACATTTTCACTAAGTCAATGTTTAGTATCAGGTTTATATATTGAATATCATAACAAAATATTAGACATATTTAATTTTTTAAATGGTATTTGAATGTACTTGTTATCGACTTAGGAAAAATAAGTGTTTAGAAAAGAAAAAGTCATACCAGTAATAGCTAATACTATTATTAAAAATTTAAAAATACTTACTAATTTTAGGCCAAGACCTACCTACCATTTCCAGCCATGAATTTCTCCAGATATTCTTCCCAAGTGCCAGGAAAAGGGTGCAAATTATTCATTAAGTCAAAGTGGTAATATGAGACTGCAACATCCTTGGCATTTCGAGCCACATAAATCATCTGCAGGAGGAGGAAGAAAAAGAACAGATGTTATTTTATTTAGGAAAATTAAAGTTAACATATAGGCAAGAAAGCAACATATTTGAAATGAATGAAATTAAAAGCAGGGGGAAAATGTTAGAGAAAATTAACCAAACAAAAAGCTGGTTTTAAAATATCAAAGAAACTGATAAACAGCTAACAAGACTTACAACATAAAAGAGAGAAAATACAAGGAAGAGTATTAAAAATGTCCCATATCACATGCTTTCAGGAGAATGTAAATGAAAACAATGGGACACCACTCCACAATAATTATTAAAATGGCTAAAGTCCAGAAAATGGACAATACCAAATCCTGCTGTGGATTTGAAGAAACAGAAATTCTCACTCCTTGTTGGTGGGAATAAAAATGGCACAGCTATTTTGAAAGATACTTCGGCTCTTTTTTAAGTAAAACTAGACATACTCATACCACATGACTTAGCAATTGCACTACCTGGTATTTACCCAAAGGAGTTGAAAAAATAAGGTACACATAAAAACTTGTACATGGTTTTTTGTAGTAGTTTTATTCATAATTGTCAAATCTTAGAAGCAACCAAGATGTTCTTCAGTAGGTGAGTGAATAAATAAATTGTGATACCTCCAGACAATAATTATTCAGCACTAAAAAGCAATGAACTATCAAGCCATGAAAAGACATAAGAATCTTAAGTGCATAATAACCTTTACACAATCTGTAAAGGTTATATACTGTATGATTCCAAGTATATATAAAACTATGGAAACAGTGGTTTTCAGGGTTGGAGGAAGGAGGAATGAACAGGTAGAGTACAGGATGTTTAGGGCAGTGAAACTACATTGTATGATACAATAATGTATGATGACATACACACACACACATACATATTTGTCAAAACAAATAATACCCTATGTAAATTAAGGACTTTGGAAGATAATGGTTTGTCAATGTAGGTTCATCAATTGTAACAAATGTGCCGTTCTGTTGGGAGATGCTGAAAATAGAGAATCTAAGTGCGTGTTGGGGAAAGGGATGTATAGGAAATCACTTTAACTTCCACTCAGTTTTGCTGTGAACCTAAAATTGGTCTATAAATAACTGAAATTGCTGTAGGAAAAAATAAAATCTGTTAAAAGAAAGAATAAAAGTGGACTCTATGGATAACTTTCCATTATAAAATTCAACAACTTAGAATTCCTCACATACCACAAACTAGTAAAAGTCAGCTAAGGTGAAATAGATCATCTAAATACCAGCAACCTTTTGTTAAGTTCTTAGAGAAGACCAGAACATCTAGGGACAACTGGGGAATAACAGTAGCAATATTGTTCTGGGATGAGCACTCTTGTTGCTACATCACCTTGGAAAACTTCAGTATGTGGGTTTACACTAAAATAATTGAAACACTTTCATTGAAACATCTGAGCAATTATTTACTATGTAAGTGAGTCAAAGAGTATAAGGTCCTTAAAAAACTGGCTGTCAGTCTAGAGTGTACCTTGCAGTTGTTCTCCCAGAAAGACTTTGGAAGGAGATCCGTTGGTAGATGTGTCTTCACAAGTCGAGGTGATGGGTTCTTCTCTAATTGTTCTACACCTGAAAAAATTTAGTTTGGTATATAGAGATATTAGAGTCTCCAAGGAGCCTGCATTTCCTGATTTTATCAGCCAAACTTTTAAAATATTTTTAAGCAGTATATAATGCTGCTAAATTTTGGACTACTCATAGGCATTATTTACCTGGATTCTAAGTGGCAATATTGTATGGCAATTAAAGACATCAGTTCTGAGGACAGTCTCCTCAGATTCAAACTCTAACCTTATCACTTCCTAAGTGATAAGTTTATTTATCACTAAATAAACTTACTGTGAGGCTTTTGAAAGGATCCCAGTCTCTATTTGGCACTTCCTTCACCTTCAAAATGAGGAATAATAATACCAACCTTAGCACTTTGGAGTTTTATTATACCTGTGCATGTTACAAATAATTTTAAAAATGTTTTTTCTATGTCAAAAAGATATTAATACCTAGTAAGCCTCACATCAACAGTTTTGCATCAGCTTTTTAAAATTTTTTAAAGATTTTGTTTATTTAATTTTAGAGAGAGGAGAAGAGTGGGAGAAAGAGAGAGAGAGAGAGAGAGAGAGAGAGAGAAACATCAATGTGTGGTTGCCTCTCACTTGCCCCCAACTGGGGATGTGGCCCACAACCCAGGCATGTGCCCTGACTAGGAATTGAACCCATGACACTTTGTTTCACAGGCCAGTGCTCCATCCACTGAGCCACACCAACCAGGGCTGCATCAGCTTTTATAGTATTGCTGATGTCATTTTTGTGTAGTATCAGCTGTTGTATTTGCATTTTCATTACTTCCTGTATTTGTTTTATGTATGTTGTGTAACTTTTAGGTATTAGCTGAACTCTTCAAAACCATACAACTAATATGTGGTAGAACTTGGTTTCACATTAAGTCCTTGGATAAGGGATATTGAAGCTTCCCTGAGACAGAAAGCATCCATTTAATTTTCTGTGTTTAAAGTCAGTAGGATCTCACTACATAAGCAACTTAGCCAATCTGAAGGCTCTTATGGAGTAAAATCATATTCAGAGAATTTCTGACATAAGACTAGGAAGAGCTGGGCTAACCCTTCTCACTTACTGTTCTTATGATGGATTCTTGGCCTTCATTCCAGGTATATCTGTTAAAGATGTTATTTCTTATAGTCACCAAGATCTCACTTATTGTCTCCTCTTTTAGATTTTGCATGCAATAAATCTGTATATCTTTCACAATATTACTTATATCCAACCTAACCTCTAAATTACCTGTTAATCCTACATTATCTTCCAACTTTTAGCATATGAAGACACACCTGCCCCACGTTTTATTTGACTCACTAATTCAAAGCAACCCTATGCTTCAATTGTTTACACAATTGTATTGCACATGCTAAAAAGCCAGTCAGTGTCTCTCAATTAAAACTTCCTTTTAAAGGTTCTATACAGTAGTTATTTTTGTTTCATAGTTCATTTACCTATTTGTTTATTGCCAGTTCCTATGTGTCTTCCTTGTTTCCCTCCCCAAACATATACACTGGAAAGGAGGTTCCATAAAAGCAGGGATAGAACCTGTTTAGTTCAACAACAAATGCTCTACAGAGAATAGGGGATAGCACATGATTGTATTAAGAAGAATCACTCAATATCAGTGCAGATGGTGTTGGCAAAGTTAGGAAACAAAGATGCAAAAATCCTAGTTAAATTTGAATTTCAAATTAACCACAGATACCTTTGAGTATAAGTATCTCCCATGTAATATATGAGATATATTTTTACTAAATAAAATAGCTATCTGAATTTTAAGTTTATTTTGTATCTTGAATTTTATCTGGAAAAATTAATTATATATCTATGAAATTCCATAAGGTATTCATTATTCTTCTACTCACCTAGTAGTTACAGTCTCTTTATTCAGCATAGAAATGAGAAATCATAACCTTCCACAACTCACTATTTCTCAGTATCATGACATGAACTCATGTCTATTTCTTTCATGAAGTTTTTCCCTCATTTGTTGTTCCTCTTCCCTCTCTAAACTTTACCGAAAGATTTCTTGGCCTCTTCTGTTTTGTAATTGTTTTGCCATTAAGATCCTTTAAATGACCTTTTACTTGCACAAATATAACTGTTAGGAATATGTAATGACACCACAAGAATTCACATTCAAGACCCAAATGTGACAGCCTCACTAACTACTTCTAACTCCGTCTGTCACCAATAAACCCCACTCCTCTATCCCTGATTAATTTAATTCTGTAACTTCTTTATTTTATAGTTTTCTGTGGCTTTGGAGTCTTAACTCACTCTTGCACCCATTTTGCCTGTTCCAGAATAACCCTTGAGTTCCAAGCTTTAGCATTTGCCCTCTGACTTTAGGCAACCACATAGAATGAATGATATCAAGTTGGTCCTTTTCGGCCTACATAAGTAACTAGCTCCAGCATGGCAGAGAAATGGGATTTTGCTCTTTAAATTGACAAACAACTTCACAGTACTCATCCTAGGTTTCCGGCAGCCTTGAAAAGTCAGGTCTCACTACTTAACCCTTCTTTGTCACCTGCCTACAGGATACCATCTGGCTCTCTCTTAGCTCACTGTCCCTTAAAAACTACAAATCCTGCATGATCTGTCCCTGTCTAGCCTCTAATTGTTTTGCATCTCACTTTTCCCATCTTTCATTGCGGTTGTTGGTTGCTGTAGTTGTTTTTTAGTCCCTGGACTAAACCAATATCTCTTCTGCATCTAAGTCTTTGTAACTAATACTTCTCCTTCCTGAAATATGTTTTTTCCAACTATGTGCATGGTTTTAGGTCTTAATTTAGGAGAAGTAGCTCTAATTACCCAATCTAAAGTAAACTCTCCTGCTTTTCTCTTTCACAGAGCTGTATTCTTTGGATACATGAAACCAATAATATTCCCATATTGTTAGTTTAGTTACTCATTTAATGTCCCCAAATAACCATAAGCCTTTTGGGTTTAGGACATTAATTATGTGTCTGGCCCATAGAACAGTACATAATTCTTTAGAAGAACTTAATAACTATTTATGAAATGAATAATAAATTATATTAATAATACATTTTTTTGAGAAGCATTGTACTTCTTTGCTTATTTAACTACAGTGAAGTGCTAAATTGGGAGCTTATTGTTCTAATCAACCAAATTCTATACAGCAAAAGTCAATAAAAAATTTAAAACATTGTTTTGTGTTATCAACCAAATTTTTAATTGTTTCTTACAACAAAACTCATTTATTTTTGGTTGTCATACATGAATATGTCATTTGCTAAAACTATAGTTTCTCTATATGCCTTGGTATTGTACTGTTTTCAAAATTTATTCCGTTTTCTTTAAATGGAAATCTTAAATACAATAATTAAAATGCTAATAAATAATATTACAAAATTATTATAATTTTTTAATGGTTTAAAATTACCTGAATCTCTCATTCCTGGGGCAGCCAATTCCAACATTGGAACTTTAACAGTTATAAAATCTCGTTTACATTTTTCAACATCTCCATCGTTTAAAATCATGTCCAAAATTTCACTTACCCAAGTGGTACCTGTGTCAAAAAGCAACATTTTTATAAACATCATCTAAATCTGAGGGGCAAAGTACCTGTTGGAAGCCTACTACTCTAATACATTCTATTAGAAACTTAATTCTGCAGAGTTTCCTTTTCTGTGCCCCAAATGCCCATTTTAATATACTTCAAATAATATGGCTATACTGACTGACAGGACTATTAATTTTATTTAAGATGGTAATGACTTTTTAGAGAACTTGATTTTCAGAAAACAAAGGTTGGAGTCAGACCTGCATTTGTCAGGCCACAAAACTCACCTGATTTGGGGTAAGTGACTATCACAATGTCATCTGGCCTGCTGTGGAACTGTTCCACCCTTTCCCAGTTGTTTGAGAAGGCAAAGATCATGGGACACCCATGGATCATCTTCAAATTTTTTCTCAGGACATCCTCTGGGGAAGTCATTTTTGTACCAGATTGTACAAATCCTGGGAAAATAAAGAGTATAAGAATCAGAAATGGAGTAACTAATATTATTCTTAAGACACTTCAACCTAACACAGTAAAATTGGCCTCTAATACACTGAGCTCACAGAGATATAAATATGAAGGGCATTTCAGTGGGTGAAAAGTTATAGATTATAAAGCAACAACTGGCTCAGTGACAAGAAGAACAAAGGTCTCTGATGGAAGCTTTGGAAAGAAATGAAACTTTATCTTACTTCAAATTAAAAAAACACATTACACATAAATATATATAAAAAATAGATCCAGACTTAATGCAAAAAGTATCTAGACTATCATCCATAATAACACTTTAGGTTGCCTCACTTTTCCTTATAGAAATCTGTTATCTTTCTTACCATTTTTTTCTGTCTTCTTGTAACATTATTTATCTTTATTACTAATTTTGAGCAATTAAATTATGATTTGCTTTACTGTATTATTTTGTGGGTATGTGCACACACACACGTGCACTTCAGATTTATTGAACATTTTAGTATTGTCTCACAGTCATTTCTTGAAATTTTTTTCATCTCTTCCTTTTTCTTTTGAAACTCTAGGCCCCATGAAGTTGTTCACAGCACACTGATATTTTGTTCATTTTTAAAAATATTTTTTCCACATTATGTTTCAATTGCTATATCTTTATGTTCACCAACTTTTCTTCTACAACATAAAATCTGATGTTAATTCACCCAGTGCATTGTTTTTTTCAGGCACTGTGGTTTTCACCTAGAGAAGATCATTTTGGGAGTGATTGTAGATTTCCTGTCTCAACTTTTCAAACATATTGAATACAGTTACAGTGACTGTATACAGAGTCTGCCTAAATACATAAAACATGTTAGTGACAACACAGAAATAGACTCCAGTCTTCCCAGCTCCATTCACATGATCATACTGCAAATATACCATGGGTGGGCTCTACAGAGTCAACAAATGTTAATCATTTATTTAAATAAGAACTTTACAGTTTATAAAGAAATCTTTCTTTGACAAAACAAACTTTTCTTTGACAAAAAGCACATGTTTTCCATCCTAGAAAAATGTCAGAAAAGAATGGTATGAGTAACAAGATGAAAATAAGGCAGCTGATCAGAATACACACTAGTCACATCTGGAATGTGGGTGTAACCGGTTCAGAAACCTAGGAGGATTAGTCCTGAATTAGCATTGCTTCATTGTGTTTAGTTGACAACGATGGGTTCATAAAAGCAGTGATGGATGCAGGCAGTAGGGCTGGGAAACATAAACTAACTAATCTCACTGAACCAGATACATTGCAAGATGGTTCACGGTTTGGATTTACTTTCAAATATGAAGTTGTTTTATAAAAAAAAAAAAATCTTTCCAATCCTACCAGAAAGTAACAATTTTAGGTGGCTGTGTAGTATAGCCTACATGATCCAGCAAACCTTCCTATTTAAATTAAGCCATATGCTAAAAATTAACTTGTCTATAATTTTGTTTTAAAAAAGAAAATGCATCTCTTAGCAGAAATGGACTCATCTAACTTAAAAACAAAATTGTTCTTTTAATGAGAAAAGAACATGTGTTTCACCCTATATAAAGTCCTGCTTTATTTGGTTCACATCAAACCCATGCTGCTGAAAAAAATAAACAACATATTCAATACACCGGAAAGTGCGTGTGTGCACACAATTGTTTGTAAGGGTGGAGGGGATGTGAGAGGAAAGGAGGACTTGAAGTAGATTCCTTTTTCCCTTATGTGGCTCAGTGTTTCGTGAGAAGATGATCCTGGCATGCTTCAGAAGAGACCAATTGAACCCAGATAAATAAAAGTGATCACTGAAACCCGAGAAATTCTGCACAACATAACCATAACTGAACTTCCTGCAGAAGAAAATGAAATATGGCAAAACATCCAAATTACAAGCACTTTCAAAGTAGAAATCACTCAAAGAATACAATCCTCTGTGGAGGCAAGACAAAACTTTCAAGAAGAGAGATTTAAAACACAAACTTTACCTCACAATTGAATCCCCCTTTTTGTTTTCACTGTCAGTGGTGCTGCTGTTAAAAGGAACCCTGGGAGCTGGTTCTAGTCCAAGAAGGGTAGAGCTAGGGAGTCCTGGGAGGGGAAAAAATAAGCTCCAGGATATGATTTGGATGTAGCTGCCAGTGATTTTACAGGCAGTTAAGATATGAAAAGTACTAACTACACACACTTGCACTCACGCAAAGGCAAGGAATGCTGTTTCAGCAGCTGGCGGAACTAGGAAGCACTGAGAAGGAAATGAATCAGGGTGGTGGCCAGAAGTGAACAAAGTCAGAGATTGCCTAGATAGAAAATGCCCACAAGGCTTCAAAGGTCCTGAAAGGAGTGTATAGGGAAAGGACCAGAAGGGTCAGTGGATGAAAGACCTTTGCTTCTCTACAATGCATAAAAATGTGTTCTAACCATTTTGGCCATGATGAAAAGTGTGTGTGTGTGTGTGTGTGTGTGTGTGTGTGTGTTCAGCTGGAAGAAACATGAACTCTCAATATCATGAAAGATGAAAACATATGCTGAAGATTAAAGAACAATTTTGGCAATAGAAATAGAGAAACTAGAACTAATGGTTTCAGGATGTGCCTGCTTTCTTTCAGTCTAACCATTTTTTCAACTTCTAGGAGTTTTCTTTTTTTTTTTTTTTTTTTGTCTTCCTTTCCTTCCCCCTCTCCCGCCCCCTATTCTGAATCACAGATACATAGAGAAGCAATGAACAAGAAGCTTGTGTGGAGGGCAAGAAATAGGCTCCTGCCCTCCACCCCTTACCTCAACCACCCTATAAGATTTCTTATGTTCTAGTTTCTTGTATCGATCCCTTTGTTAAGGGCATTTGTCTCAAACTTAGGTGCAACTACATGCACAAACCCCTTGCCTTGGCCATTATATCAGCGTCAGCTTGAGGAAGTCAAAAAGCCCAGAAAGAAACGAGAATACTATTTTAAATCTTTCATTTGACTTAAAGATTTTAAAAGAAAATTTAAAGACCTATTTGTTTTTCTAAAAGGCTCTGCCTTTACCAATAAGTTTATGGGTTTTTTTGCCAACAAGCATTCATGTTTTAGTTTGTGTGGAGATTAAAATTATGTGTGAAGCCCTTGCTGGTGGCACAGTGGATAAGGTGCTGGCCTGGGAACCCAAAGGTCGCTGGTTCAATTCCCAGCTGGAGCACATAAGCAGGTTGCAAGCCAGGTCTCTAGCCAGGTCCACAGCTGGAGTCAGGTGAAAGGCAACCATACATTGGTGTTTCTCTCCCTCTCTTCCTCTGTCCCTTCCCCTTTCTCTGAAAAATAATAAATAAAATATTTTTTAAAAAAACTGCGTGAGAGAGAACACAAAGAAAAAGTGTGTGTGGCAGGGTTTAGTTGTATTTTGGTGCAATGATGGGAAGCCATAATTTTCAGTTGTTCTCATATACAAATCTGGAGAGCATTAAGGTGTGTCATATATTAACATCAATCTGGCTCTATTTGAGAATATTGAACATAAGATTTTTCTGAGATATTCCCTAAGTTAGTTCATTTTTTGCATGAATTTGTGACTCTGTTGACTAAGGCTTTTTGTTTTTTGTTTTCCCTTTTGATGACACAAATACATTGGCTCCCACCAATCAGCTTCCCTTCATGATAACCATGCAATCAAATGACAGATCCAAAATACACAGGGTCAATACAGTTCCACCAGCACCAAAAACAAAAGTTCAAAAAGTTATATTTTGCATTGGATATACAGATCTGCTATTAAAAATTAACTTTTCAGTGTTTGTTAAAAAACCAGGTGAGGTAGACAAGATAATAATGGACATCCAGACAACCTGAAATCAGGCTTGTGCAATTCTACCTTATAGGCTCCTAAATAAACTCGTCAGTAAAACAGATGATTGCATTATCTCAGACACAATTAGTGAAGCTAAGCAAAACAGCAGTAGGTGCACTGAAATCCGTTGGAGAAGCTTAAGGGGCAAAAGGATGAACTCTAGAACCAGAACTTCTGAACTTTAAATCCCAAATTCAAGTTTAACCTCTGTGCTTCTACAAGGAAAAAAAAAAAAAAAGAGCCCTGGCTGGTAGCATAGTGGATAAGGCGCCGGCCTGTGAACCCAAAGGTCTCAGGTTCGATTCCCCAGCCAGGGCACATGACCAGGTTGCAAACCAGGTCTCCAGTCAGGTCTGTGGCTGGAGGCAGGTGAACCATACATTGATGTCTCTCTCCCTCTCTGCCTCTCTCCCTTCCCCTCTTTCTAAAAATAATGAAATAAAATCTTTAAAAAAAAAAAAAAGAGAGACTAGAGAAAGAAAATTCTAACACAAATGTTTAAAACTCATATATCTTAGTTGAAGTCAACTTTAAAATCATCTTGTAATATGAATATAGGCATCATAAAAATAATAAGCAAAAAATTGTGAAGCCCATGTTGCAGATTTAAGCATGCTGCTGGGGCAGCAAAAAGTGTGTCAATTAGGTCAATTTGTTGTGTCAAATATATGAAGGGTAAGGAAGCACTAATGAAGGCACTTTTTCACACAAGAATTAGGTTTTTGTTAATCTTGTTTGCTTATTTCATCTCATAAAAATGTACATACTGATAAACGTGTGTGTACATAGGCACTGACATAATGAAAGATTTTGTGCAGAAACCACAGTGTAACTGGGAATTTTCATCAATGTAGCACATACACTGCACTGATATCCATTGCATGGCCTGCTTCTAAATGTTGGTCATAGTGTGTTTAACAGATGTTAAACATTGGAAAAGAAATACCTTGTAAAAAAGGATTCTATTTTTTTTTTTTTTTTTAACAGTATGAACAGCCTAAAGGCTGTTGCAACAGGAAGTAGAAAAGAGGAGGGGATATGACAGCTCCGTTTTCCTGGGTCGGCTCCACAGACTATAGCAGCCCTCCCAAGCTAAGCCCTGGTTGGTTTGTTTGTTTTGTTTTGTTTTTAATTTTCAAAAATAATTTATTTGGAGGGGAAATATATCTGGCCAGACCTATCTTTTCTTCTACTAGCCTCAAAGCCAGGCTCAACCCTAGGGCAGCGATTTTCAATGTTTTTCTTCATTCATTAAATACTCAAATATTGTGGCACATCAAAAACCACATATTTTGCCAATCTGACCCCCCCAAAAAGGTATAATTTTGATGCTTTCATACCTAACAGTTATTGTTGTGTGGGCTGTTATTTCTTATTTTTTTAATATTTTTGACACTCTAAGGGAAAAGACATCAGTTCCCCTGATTAAATAGTCAAATAGTGCTAAGCCCTGTTTTTTAATGAGAAAAATGTTAGACACTTACTGTACTACACTAATGTTTATTTGTTAATTTTTCTTTATTTAGATTGAATTGCCAGTTTTTTTTTTTTTTCCCCATGAAGAGAAATTGTCTTTTAACAAAGAATAAATCTCTGAAGCAATGTCTTTTTTTTTTTTTTAAGAATAACATCTCAAGCAAGTCCTGCGATGAAAATTTTATTTTTTCATGGAAAAATTGCTGCAAAAAACAGTGATTTGGAAGAAAACTGATTATGGAAGTATGGGAAGTTGAGATTAAATTTACATTGTCACGCAAAATTTTTTAAAATGCTATCATCATTATTTCCTCACTAAAAAATTCTTGTGGTATTTCTAAAGTAACTAAAAACTAACCAATGGGCAAACTTTTAGTAACATACCAGTTTATGTCTAAAAGGTCTCCACCTGGTTAGCTATGTACCATATTTGGCAAAATACTGGATATTTATATTTAGGCCTTATCATGATCACTAAACCAGTGAAAACAATATTTTAATTTTTATACATATATTTATAAGAAACTGAATCCTCAAAATATATAATGCCAAAAATCGGAAGTTATATTGGTTGTAAGTTTTAAGCTTATATATTGTTCTCCAATTAAATTCTGCCAAGTTTCTGAAATATACTCAATGTAATCAATGAGTCACACCCCAGTTCTATTGCATTTCTCCAACTGATTGAAATAGATTGAAGACACTTTTCTCTTCATTTTAAACAAATTTCTTGTTTAAAAATATATACTATATGCAGAATAAAATTTTATGTATATTTTAAGCAAAGTATAATATATATATTTTAATTTTATTACAGCGTAGAAATTATAGTCAAGAATAGTATAATAACTATGTATGGTGCCAGTTGAACCAGAGAGAACATTTTGTAAAATATATGACTATCTTACCACTATGTTGTACACCTGAAACTATTATAAAATAATATTCAATGTAAATTGTAATTGAACAATTTAGTTTTAATCTTATTATCAGAATAGGCGATTTGGGCTTCCTCTTAAACTTCCTTTTTCCTTTCCCTATACCTTGGGTCTCATTTACTTTCATCTCTTAATAGAGGATCTTCAGTATTAACTTTGAGAAGGGTTGATGTGAGCAGGAGTTGCAAAAGCAAATGCCTATGAACAGGGTGACTTATAATTTATCATCTAAACCAGAGATTTTAACTTTTTGTTAAAGATTTTATTTATTATTTTTAGAGAAAGGGGAAGGGAGAGAGGCAGAGAGGGAGAGATACATCACTGTATAGTTGCCTTTCACCTGTCTGTAGCTACAGACCTGGCTGGAGACCTGGCTTGCAACCTGCTTATGTGCCCTGGCTGGGAATCGAACCAGCAACTTTTGGGTTGGCAGGTTGGTGCCTTATCTACTGTGCCACCAGCCAGGACTGGAAGTTTTTTATGCTGCTCTGCTTTAATACTTTTTTTTTTTAAGATTTTATCCATTGTTTTCTAGAGAGAGGGGAAGGGAGAAGGCAGAGAGGGAGGGAGACATCAATATATGGTTGCCTTTCACCTGCCTCCAGCCACGGACCTTGCTGGAGACCTGGCTTGCAACCTGGTTATGTGCCCTGGCTGGGAAATTGAACCAGTGACCCTTTGGTTCACAGGCCAGCATCTTATCCACTGTGTTTCCGGCCAGAGCAATACTTTTCTTTTTAGACAGCAAACCGTTATGAGTAATTTCTTGTTTTTGCATTGAAATATTTATATTAGAATTTTAAATGCTCTTTCTACATTAAGAATCATAAATATTTTTCTTCCATAAATGGGATAAATATTTCCCCAAGTTGCCATTTTAATTTTATTTACTTTTCTTACAGAAACTATGGTATGCAATTTACCTTTGCATAATAACCTAATATTTATAGATATATTTTTATTATTAATTATCTCTCTTATAAGAAAATAAATTATTTGAAGACAGGGACTGTGTCTTATACTTTTAGAGAATTGCATATTTAAGACAAATACAAAGAAATGCTGAATATATACCTGCTTTTTTTTTTTTTTTAAGATTTTATTTATTATTTCCAGGGAGAGAGACAGAGAGGGAGAGAAACATCAATGTAGGGTTGCCTTTCACCTGCCTCCAGCCATGGACCTGGCTGGAGACCTGGCTTGCAACTTGGTTATGCACCCTGGCTGAGGAATTGAACCAGCGACCTTTGGGTTCCCAGGCCAAAGCGTTATCCACTGTGCTACCAGCCAGGGCCATACCTGCTTTTTATAAATGTGCTGGTGGAAGAAAAGGCCTCTAAATTTTAGCCACACATGCTTATAATGAACACAGTGAACATAATTTTTCAATACATTTTTAAAAAGATAACTCCCAGTCATGAACCTAGTAGTACTGAATAAATGTTCTAAATTTTTTAGAGAGCAAGTTCAAAATGGGAAGTGGAAAATGTTGCAACTGGAAATATTATTTTTATATACTTAACAGAAGGCGAAAGTGGTGATACATTTTTTTATGCAGATAATGTTGTTTCCTAGTTCCCTTTTACTTTTTTAGGACAATTTGTTTTTATTTTTCTTACCTAAGCATATGCATTTTAATATCCTAATACTTAATTTCTCCAAATTTGTTTTTGGTCTTATCATAGTAGATTGTATGCGTATACAAATTTTACCCTTCTATGAGTCCAAAGAAGAAACCACTCTTTCTTGCAACCATTTACTTCCATTTAAATTCCTGAGCACTGGGCCATCTTTTTCCACCAGTGATAGAAATAATAGTAAAAGTCACCTCCTTGACATCTTTGTTTCATTGTATCTCATCTACCCTTTTTTTTGAACCTCTAAAGAGGCAGGGATTAGAATGAACAGTCTACTTCCTTCTCTGAAGGGGAGTTAAGTTAAACTGACAGTTGTAGAAGAAAAGAAGCCACGTATTAATCTGAAAAGTTCAGAAAGGGCCGAAGTGGCAGCCTTACGAACTCAAAGACCAAAAGTAACAACAAACTATGGCCTGAAATTAAAACTTACTAACAGCAGTTCATGCCGGGTAGTCCAGTCCTAGACCAGTATCTTTCCCTGACAGAAGTCAATCTTTATTTTAACTAAACCTATCTGTTGTCTTTTTGCATCTAAAACAACATATCTTTGGAATATCAAGATAATTTTCTTTTTCTGGACTCTCAGGGAACAAGCTTGTACCAGAGCAGAGATCCCTGGAGCCCCTCATTGTCATCTTGTTCTCCGAATACCATCTCCTTGTGCTGTAAATGTTCATTTTGAACTATGATATATACTCACTGATGGGAAAGAAGAACGTGTCACTCCATTTTACCTTTTATCCAATCCCAGAGATTTCCCCACTTTTCTTTCTCCCGCCTCCCTGATCTATCACCAATGGATTTCATGTGACCATTGTGTCTCTTCCTTCTATTGTAAATGGGTAAAATAAAGTGTGAAACTGCCATTCTCAGGAGCATATCTCAATCTGTTAAGGTTTTGCTTCCTGGCAACTGTCATCAGTTTGGCTCAAATCAACTCACACAAATTTTCTACAGGTTTGAATGTTTCTTATGTTGACACTTTGTCACCAGAATGCTTTTTCCTTACTTTCCTCCTCAGAACTGTATTAGCCCTCATCTGAATATTGACATCCCTGAATTTAATAGTCATCTTTAATGAGGAAGAAGGATTATAACAATGAAGGGGACATTATTGAGTAAAGAAATATCCACGCAAAAAAAAATGATTGACTTTGGGAAATAAATGGAAATATCTAAACCTAGCCTGACAGAATCGATACTCTTGCCTTAAATGCCATCAAAAAAAACAAAGAAATCCACTCTCTATACTCCACTCTCAAAGTCTCTTAATGGCAAAACTTGTGGCTTATTCCTTTTTATAAAGTGAATGTCTTTTAAGGTCCAGGCTGTGACAATGGTGCAGTATGAATAGTACCTTCTGGAATTGTAGCATGTTCAACACATATAGCTATACTTGCTAGCACTATAGACTAACAATTATCCTGCCCTTAGAATGAACTTGGTAAACATTTTGCTGAATAATAAGCTTTAGCTCTATGTTAATAATTATACAGCTTTGCGAGATATTAATGAAAGCTTTTGTCCTAGAGTAAGAATAGATTAATTTTTTAGTCAATCATGCTTGGTGACTATTAGAATGCAATTAATCTCATATTGTTTTATCTCTAATTATTAAGTTATTAACCTTCAAAGAGTACATATTACCATGATGAGATCATGAATTTCAGCATCTGGATGATAAACTTGAGTTTAAACCCAGATTCTTTTAGTTGTTCCTTTTTGGGTAAACACTATTGAAATGAAAATGAGCACCAAACTAAGTTATTCTCATAAACAACTGCCTGCAGTCAAATATAATCTCTCTCTCAAGCAAGGAGGCTTTGTTTGATTAGGCAAGACTAGGTGCTTAGGGCTATGGATATGTATTTTTTTTCTTTCTCAGTAATAAAAGTGAATTTATAGAACAACAGACAGTGACTGCCTCAGTACAAAAGCTGCAATTTTGGGTGCTGCGGGAGTACTTATTTTCTTAGCGGCCAAAGAGAAAAGCCCTATTTGAAAGCTGTGGTTTTTGTATATACAGCTATGCCCTGAGGTTTCAAAGTTCTCTTTGGGCTTTTGTCTTGTAGAAAAGACCTGTTTTAGTGCCTGTTATTATTAACTGAAAGATATCTGAAGAGGATATTTGGTTTGTAAAAAAGGTGACAATGAAACATAGTGTTAAGCCCTTTTTTTGAGCCTTTAGAAAGGCAGCCCATTCCCTGGGTAGCCAGAGTTGCTCTGCCAAGCTCCTTCCCTGGGAACTACGTTCGCCATCTCAGCATGCAGCCAGTAGAACTTTGGACTATCTATGAGCACACTTGCTTCATCTTGATTTCTTTGTGCACTTGTTAGTAAATTGCATCTTTGCTTTATACCATTTCAGCTTACAAAAACTTTTGTAAGAAGACTGCATTTGGATAATAAAGAACACCTTTACTCCTGCCTTATCTGGCCCCCTGGAAAAGGAAATTGCAAAGTCTACTACCTGATGTTTAAACTCCATTTATACACACCCCACCCAGCCCCACCCCACCACGCATACACACACACACACACACACCCTTTCTAGAAAGAAATAGAAGACAAAAGTTAATTTCCTGGGAACCAGAACAACACATTCACTCTGAGTCACAAAAATACAGGAAAGGTAACCCCACTCTTGTTCACCATAGAAAGAGCTTGATTTGAACACCTTCCCTTCTCTTTTCCAAGGTGATTGTGTACCTGAGCAAAGTGGGGCGAGCGCATATGGCACCTGGTGCATGACCCAACAATTAGTGTTGAGAGAGACAGGTTTTTATTACAGGGATGAAACCTTGGACAGGGCTGCTGTGAGCACTCCAACTTGGAGCCATGTTCTCCCAGGGGATCCAGCACTTCCCTTGCTCCCCACCAGCCTATAAGCTAAAAGCAAGCCCAATAGTTCCCCCATATCCTTATCATTAAGCCTGCTATGGAAACAGTTCTCCAGTCCCTCTGGAAAGTACACTCATGGGTTTCAAAGCCACTGTCCTCTTGCAGCAGCTCTCTTCTTCAGGATCTGGGGTATGTTGTCCTCGGCCTTCATGTGCCATTTACACTAGATGATGGTGACGTCCTGGGAAAGGCACATGTCCCAAGAGAGTGGCTGCTCCATATGTCCCGAGTCCCAAGCGTCCAGATAGAGTCCTAGTTTGTGAGGCAGCAGGTCAGTGTCTTGCAAGGTGAGTCCTTGGTGGCTTTGGAGTCAGCTAGAGCAGACACAATCAAAGTAGCAGCATGTGTCCTCCTTACTACATCAGACTGCATGGTAAAATCCTGGCTACAAACTTCGTAGCTGGTTGCTTATTTCTGCCTTCCCGTGGTGGACCAGCTCTCCTACAAACTTCCTAGGTACCACGTCATGGCTGTCTCTCCTCATGGATGCCCATCCTTATTTTAAATCTCCACTGGGATCTTCCTAGTGACCTCGTACTCAGCTCCTCCCACCATGAGCTACCCTCTCTCAGCTGCTATTTTTCATCAGGGTAAGAGTGACTCTGTGATGCAGGGGCCCTGCCTCCCTGTCTCTGGAGCAAGCATTATAGAAACCCCCACTCTCCGTATCATGAATCATCAAATGCAGAGTCTGTAGGTGTTTTGCTCCAATGCTAGCAGGGCCATTAACTAGCTATCAGCTTGTGGTAGGTTTGCAAAGTATCTCAATGCAGTATCATCGCTCCCCTTTCCCCCATCTCTCAACCGCGGGCTGTGGGGCTTTGGGTACCCCTCATTCTGCACCCCATTACAGAAGCAGTTAGAAAAACAAGTTGGCTGTTTTAGTAGCTTGGGAAAGGTGAGCAGCTGCATCTACTGCCTCATGCTTCTGCCAGAGATTTCCATGTCCTGAAAACAAACACAACAAACAAAAAACCCTACAAATATTCTTAAGAAGGTGCCTTTAGCCTGAGACCTCATAAACTGCCTCAGGAAAATATAAAACTGACATATTTTTTAACATGTAATTTTCACTTCAATAACCCAAATTTTACCTCATCATTCCCCCGTTCCTGACCTCTGCAGCTTTGAAGATGCCCCTTCCCCATTTGTGAACAAACATCATCCACTCAGCCTGATGAAGTGTATAGTTAGGCAGGAGTCCCTGTTAAATACATTGCTTGGTATACATTTTTAAAATCAAACATGTAGTGGTTTGTAGTTAAGGTTGAGTAGGATCTCTTCATGAATATATAAACAACTGAGACATAATACTATATAATCAATTTTTAATATATATATCTTTAGAAACTGTGATTTTATAGCTGAATTAATTCTTAGAATAATTTTTCCACTATCTTTTAACTGTATATTTTTTAAATTTTTATACAAATTGTTTTTTGCAGGTAATTGTTACATTTAATGCTTTAGAAGAAGTGTTGCTTTTAATACTTCTGAGAATTTTGACTTTCAGAGATGGAGGAGGTGAACGATTAAGAGTAGTCTAAATGCTTACTTTATGACTGTGTAGAATACAAATGATTGTTTTGATTTTACTTGCATGAAATAAGATGTATCTTTTCTCTTTTAAAGGGAATGATAACATTTTTATTTTGGTCTTAGTAAAATTAAGGTGATATAATACATTATCACTGTTAAACTTTCCAGAGTTTATGTTCACTTGAGAACTGTGAGACCCTTTAAGATTTTGTATATTTTTAAATAAATGAGCTGAGGTTAGGATCTAATTTCATGTCACCTGAATACACAGCATTTTAATTGACTTGGTTGGTTAAGTATATATCCTGAAAGTATCTCAACATATTCAAAATTAATAAAGAATATTAACCAGGAAATAAATATAGAATGGTGATTCAGACTTTTATAAATATACGTGGCTCAGTCAGTTGCTATACTGGGTATCATTTTTAACTTTTCCCAAAGAATTGTAACTTTTCGAGACAGGCTTATTACCCCATAAGGTGTAAATCTATAGGAAGCACAAAATGATATATTACAACACACCCTTATCCCATGCACAGTGCTGTGTATCTTTTGCCCAGAATGTAGTTAACTGGTTTTATTTTGCCATGACTTTATTTTTAAATCTCTTTCACATTCTGGCCTACACCGCTTTCAGTCAATTATGCTTGAAATTGATGAGTGAAGGATAGAACTGAAGATCCTTTCTAACCTGGGTGCTGTCACTTTGCTGTCAGTAATAGCCTGGGAAGAGTTCTTCAATTTCTTCAGTATCAGTTTTGTAATTTAAAAAACACTGACTTTGGTCAGTATGAGATAAGCTTTTATAGCAAAGTAGAATCGGCTAGATTCAAATCTCAGCTCTGCTGTACATCAGGTATCTTACATATTATCTCTGCACTTTGTCAAATTCACAAAAACGGCATGCAGATTTTAAAAAGGTGTTTGCGAAGCACTCACTATAATGCTCCAACTAATAGCCAGCATTATGCAAGTGGCTTTTATCATTAGTACTTCAGTGTTCACTTTTGAATTTGGTAGCAGAAAAGTCTAGAACCATGAGCAGTGCCTAAGCAGGAATCAGCTGCTTCATTGAATTCTTAATGAGCCAGAGGCCATTATGCCTACAGAGTTTTGTAAGCCCAGCTGTCCTAACTTGATCCCCTGGGAACTGCTGTTGAGAGATGGCTTGCTTCTCAATCACGCTAACTCTACATTTCTTTTGAATTCAGCCCTAGACGTTATATTTACGTTGTCATTTCCATATCTCAGAAGGACTCTCAGGATGCCCACCACTATATACTTAACCAGAGAGGCATGCAAAATGTCAATCCATTAATACCTTCCTCTCCAGTTCTCTTATAAATTATTTTTTCTTACAACCCTTCAACCTCCAGAACTCATACACCCTAGCATCTGTAGCTGCCATTGCTCGCTACACTGTTTACTTTTGCTTTTATCGAATTCGCTCTCAGGAATTTTGAAGCCATTATAGTGCCTTTGACATAGAAGCTCTTGTTACGGACACACACTAAGACATTTTAACCTCCACTTTATTGAGAGTGTATTTACTTTCCAAAGACAAGTATACCATAGATCGCTGAGTATAAGATGGTTTTGATTTAATAGGCCCCATATTATAATCTTTAACATATAGTTAAACAAAGGGATGTAAGGAGGACACACATACCGATGAAAATTGCTTGACTGTCAGAACCATGTAGGCACAGACGTTGTTCTCTAAAACTGTCTTAACTGAGGAGTGCTGTTGGTCTGAGAGTGAAGCAGAACATATGGTTTCATAATTATTTGATTAGAGCTGGCCTCATGTAAAACTGTTTCTTTTTTCCCTTGCCCATTTTGTTCCAGCTGAATACTAGTAGAGTCTGGTTTCATGGGCGCATTTTGGGGAGTGTTACTTGCAATAAAAACCACCACAATTCATCAGAAGGCTCCACAATGTTGAAGTCCGTGCCATGTCATATTTTATTTCTCAACTTTTGTGTGGTCCCTGCTCTCTAATTTTTTTGGTAAAATATGCATAAAATCTTTTAGTTTGTGCCATTATGTGGTAATTTCACCAGCAGTTCCTAGAAATCAGGAAAAAAAAGTGAAAACACAAAATAGGATTATTAAGTGTGACAAAATATTAAAAAATATTCCCATAATAAGATAGAATTTATTACAGCACATATTGCCAAGCTAATGGCATCAATGAAAACTGCCTCTCACTGATACGACTCTGAATGGATAATAATAATATTGCATTCAAATTTGTAACCATAGGCCTTATGTCATGTGAGTCTGTGATTAAATATGTACTCTCTACATAGGTTTGAAAACTGGAGCTCAGATATTAAAGCTGAAATAAAATTATACCATTGGTATGGGCACTGATATATGAGAGATAGAAATACAAATAGTATCTAAAGAAAAATAGTGTAAATATGTGTCCTTAAGTGGGGAAAGGACCTCTGGGTGAAGCCTTGGCAGAGAGTGACTGGGTTTAGGGTCCGGGGATGTGTTCTGGAAGGGTAGGAGCCTGCCATCCTCCCAGATTATGCAGCTTTTGAATAAAAGACCTCTTTTTTTTCCTTACCAAGCCTCTGCCTCTGGAATTTGCCTACGGGAAGCAGAGGACAAATGAACCCCACTTTTATTTGGTAGCAAGACCATGTATATAAAATAGAATTATCTTTCTCCATATCTCTCTTTCTGTCTTTCTTTCTGTGCATCCTTTTTTCTCCCTCCTTTCTCTTATGAATTCTTTAAAACTACTAAAAAAGTATTTCTTTCAATTTTGTTAACACTTAAAATAGAAATTCTGATCTGTATCTATTGTTTAGATTCTAATAATTTTTCTTACGTCTTCCCACTTCCTGTGTTTTGATTTATAGAGCAGTAAAAGCTCAATTGTTTAGAAAGTTAATTTATAAAATCCTAAAGAAAAATGCCTATTGTTTTTTTGTTTTGTTTTGTTTTATTTTTTAAAATAAAGAGCAGTGTCCTCAGGCAATGTGTTCTCTGTCTCTTCCAGCTGAAATAAACAACATATCAGAGTTCTAGAAGTTTTTAATGTCTGAAGAAGATATTTTAACACATATATAGTCCAGCTTTTCTCTTTGATTTATACATTCATCAGCTTCCCAAATACAAACAGGAGCTATTTGTTTTTTAATTATTTATTTCTAACTTTAATATAGTGATAGAAACATCTTCACTACTGGTTTATGGGAATAAGCAAACTAACTATAGAAAAGTAAGATTTAGAAAAAGTCTCATTTAATGATTTTTTAAGAATTTTATTTTTGTTTTATATTTTTTTATTTTTTCAAAATGTTGCTATTCTAAGTAATACATATCCCAAGGTATATCTCCTAGGATTGGTTTACTTGTGTGTACAAATATGTGTGTGTGTGTGTGTGTATATCTTTCCAGAAGTTATCCAGCCATGTAATACAAAAATTAGAGACATCTGCTGAAGAAGATACAAGATACAAGAAATGTTGCACATAGACAATGACACCTCAGTCCCCTTCAAAGTAGGCATCTTGGGACCTCACACAGTTCTCCCAATCACCATCAGCTGCCCAGTCTTATTTTCCTGAATTTTATCAATGGTCTAAAATCTCTTCCTTTTAAAAAATTATTTCAGTTTTGAGAAAAGCTATAACTTGCAGGTGCCAAATGTGGGCTGCAGGGGGAGGAGTTACCCAGGAGATTTGATGTTTTGCAAAAAAAACCTCAGCGTAAGACATGATGCATAATTGGGCGCATTGTCATGACGGATCTACCAGTCACCAGCTGTCCATAGTTGAGACCTTCTAATTCATCTAAATAGTTTCTGTGAATAAATGTTTAAGCTTAACGCAAAATTGATGCAGATTCTACTCACTCTACTCTCTCAGCCATTTTGAATGCAACAGCCACACAGTACACATGCTCACTCAATGATGTCTACTACCTCCACTGACTAGTACAATGAAGCCATCATTGTTCACATATGCACAGTCCAGTCCAATCCCCTTGGCTCCCAGATTACATCAATGTCATGCAAGCTGTTCCCATTATATCAACAATGAGTAGACTTTTACCAGACAGACCAGATTGTTATAATTAAAAAAACATGTAAATTAAAGAACATTTTGGAAACTAGATAGATTTGCTCAATCAACTAGAAATGAGTTAAAATGATGTATCTGTAGGCTATTGATTTGCTAATAAGAAAAGTGACAACATATTACTCACTATAACATAAAACTGTTGCTTTGAGCAACCACCTATAGCCTTAATCTTGAATATCTATTCCTTATAGCTCCATTTTGGTTTTAAAAGTGTCATTTCGCTGTATTTAGAATCCACCTCTGCCTTTAGAATTTGCCTTTTAATGGTGGTGGGCAGCCAAACTCCACTTTGGTTTGGTAATAAAACTACCTTTTCTAACAGAGATCGAGAAAATGCCAAACTTAATTATTCAACTACAAATTTCAATAAACTGAAATTCCCTAGTCTCAAACTAGAGTTTTTGGTGGTTATCATAAAAGTAGAATAGTTGAGAGTTGAACAGGACCTGGTTGTCTAAATGACATAAGATTATGGTATCTATAAATAACTTTCACATCATTTGTGCATCAAATGTTTTATATCAAATATACATTTTATATAAGTCCATTTGATTCTTCCATGAAAACTGAATGCACAGATAGACAATATTTAAGATTTTAAAGCCCAAAGTGTTTGTTATTTTTATACTGATTAAGTCAAGTATTAGAAGTGCAGTGCCAATATTTTCTGAATCAAAACATTGGTGATGTGATCTAAAAAGTAGCTGCATGTATATGAGAAAAAGAATAAAGCATATTAATCACTCATTAATTGGTTGTAAAATTTCCTTATTGCAAAAAAAAACACAAGATATCTTTCTCATTTCAAAATATTGTGTGTTTTTGGAAGAATAAATTTCCTACTTACATCCTTCATTTGAGTAGGTATACACAGCTGAACAAATCAAAGACATTGAAAATATACAATGGAAGTAATTTGACTAAAGTAGAAAACTAGTCTAACTTATTTTTGAAATTTTATACTTGAAATATGGCAATCTAAAAGTTTAGTAGTGATGCAAAAATAGCACTTTTAAATAACTAGAATATTTGATTTCACTTTTGAGACTGTCTTGAGAACCTGAGAAGTATTTATCTAATGCACATGTAACTGAGATGAACAAATAAACAATGGACATAGTTCCAGAGAAAAAGAAAAAGATTTACTCCTTCTGGCTTAAAAGACTCAGTCTTAATTATATAGTATAGAGACATTTCTTTTCCTTCTGGAACAGTCTGAATGTAAATTTCTTGTTTCTTCCTGGAAACTCAATCTCTTTAATCAGCTTGCATTAAACTGCTTTTCTGTTAAGAGATCAACAGATAAATCATACAATCACTACTTTACATATACTTGAATAACATGAGACGATTATTAAAATACCACCAAGGTGCTCATAAGTATTATTTCCTTTATTTGCTATACTACAGGCAATAGCTAGAAAGTCAAAAAATTGAGAAAAATATTTGGTTCAATCTTATTTCAGTCAAGGTCAACATAGACATTTGAACAAATGTCTATGTTTATTTTTTAATAGTTTCTGTTAATATCACGCAACTATTAATCTTTTAAGATGAGGGAGTATTTATCACTGTACCCCAGTACAGTGATACTGGGCTCAGAGCTAAGTGAGCCCTATTAACAGGTAGCTAAGTGCTCAGTGACTAAAAGTGCCTTCCCATTCAGAGGTTCCCTTTATCACACCCTTTAATCGAGCCTTAATAGAGTCCTCTTAAACTTCAACATAATTGATTTTCTTTAACTAGGCTTTATTTCAGACTATAGTTATATGACTTTGTCAAAACTGTTCATTTCTTAATGATTATATTTAAATTTTAGAATATAGATTCACATGAAGTTATACAAAATAATACAAAGATCCTAATTCCCCTTTTACCCAGTTTTCTTCAATGGGAACAGGTTGCAAATTGTAGTATAACATCAACACCAGGATACTAATATTTAGGATACAGAATATTTCTATCACCACAGGATCCCTTATGTTATCCTTTTATAGCTTTTCCTACTTCACTCAAGTCTCTTTAAATTCTATCAATCATTAATCAGTTCTCGATTTCATTAATTTTTTCACTTGAATAATTTTATATCATTAACCTTAAAGAAAAAAGTCAAAGTGAGAAGGAATACACATTAATTTGAAATCGAAGGATTGCAGTCCTATAAGCAATAATTCAGGCAGAAATCTAAACAGTGTTCCAATTTCAGGGTAAAGTCAAGGGGTTTTATAAGAAAGGGAAAAAGAAATAATTGCATGAATAGAGAAAGTAATTTCTTTTTATGTTAACAGGCTAAATTACTGGTTACTGATTCTAAAGTATGTCCATAATCATTAACCTTGTGATCAAGATGTCTGCTTTTTCCTATTAGTTTTACAGTTGTTTATAAGATAATGCTAGTTTAGACCAATCCAAAGATTATTTTGCCCCAGACAAATATTCCAAAAGGTTCAAGGAGTAAAACATACAAAGCATTTCCTCTGGATTGGTGCCTCAAGCTCCATTTTGGAATGGTTTTGTTTATTTCACTTTTTACCATGTAAATGAAATAATATAGTCTTTGACATGTGGGGATTAGATGTTTTTACTCCACACAAATCCCTGGAGATTTTCCCAAACTTTTTTATGTTTCTTTTTGTTGCCCAGTAGTGAATCTTGGATTAAAAGCTTTGGTCTACAACTAAGAATGGTGAATGCCAGAGGGAGAAATGCTATGTAGCAAGTATTCTGATGTAGGCCAGAAGCCAGGAAAAGGAAAGAGGTCTAACTGAAGGGTGATTCGTTATATATGAAAGTCTTTGCAGAGGTTGTCTGAATCCAAATAATATTGCAACAAAAGGTTGGTCATTGATGGGAATATTTTAAGAAAATATCACCAGCTATAGAAAAAGAATTTTAGAATAGATTCAATATGTGACATATAAAAATAAAAGTAACCCTGGCTGGTGGCTGAGTGGATAGGCACCAGCCTGAGAACCCAAAGGTTGACAGTTGGATTTCTAGCCAGGGCATATAACCAGGTCCCAAACCAGTAATTGTATCATCTTAATCTTCCTTGCTTTAGATGATTCAGAACTAGTAGTGTTGACCCATTCTTTTAAAATTTAATATATCTAAAATGAGGTATTCTCTTATTATGACCTATAAAATTATCTATATTAAAATTATGATGTCTAAAACATTAAATAACTTCAGAGTAACTCAATGAGTTAATTATTATCTCTGTCTCAATGATGACCTAAATTCTGGAGTCAAATTATATCCTTCAGAAACCTGGGTTCTAAGAGCATAAAAGATTATATAGAGAGTAATGGGAAATTCATAGTCAGTGAAAGGTAGTAGAGCCTCTGAAATTAATATATTGGTGGTAAAGAAGTGTCCAAACTGGTAATTAACTCTCCTCTTCTTCTTCTTCTTTTGTTTAATTCTTATTTTTAGAGAGAGGAGAAGGGAGAGAGGCAGAGAGGGAGAGAAACATCAATGTATGGTTGCCTTTTTCACCTGCCTCCAGCTACGGACCTGGATGGAGACCTGGCTTGCAACCTTATTATGTGCCCTGGTTGGGAAATCGAACCAGTGTCCTTTGGGTTCTCAACCGGCACCTTATCCACTGTGCCACCAGCCAGGGCCTAACTCTTCTTTTATAGCACAGAAGAAGTCAAGGGTTATCATCTGTGATATATGATTGGTCTCTAGTAGCATACAGGCACTTCATAGAGCAATAAAAATCAATAAAATGTGATTGAGTTATACATATTATGCATACTTCTTTCACTGTATCTCTCCATTTAGCAATTATGTATAATTATATATAGAAATAAAGAGATTGAACTTTATTCCAATACAATGTATAGAAACTCAGATTGGCATCCTTTGTCCTTATGATAGGGGAACTCAAAAAAAGAGTTAAAGATTTTAATGCATGCGAAAACTTGTTATTCCAGGAACTGGAATGCATGGCCTAAGTGACTCCAGGAGGTGGGCAAGCAATTCAACATTTGTCGAACGGAGATGATATCTGGGTCATTGTGTTGCCAAGAGGTAACCTCTGCGACATAGGTAAAGAATTGTTCATCAGCAGATAAAGAAATACTAGGAAAATTGCCTCTAGGCTGCAACTCTTATCCCATTAATTTTTTCTCTAAATCTCTTATCTATCCTTTCTTCTCCTTAAAAAAAGTTTGGTTTGAAATGAGATTATCAAGGTTTTTGAGATTATATAACCCATCATTTTCTCAGATCAGTGGCATTTGAATAAAGCACCCATACAGATTCAATCTCTGTCTCTAATTATTGGTTTGGTACTAACAGGCAGTACAAATGCTGACTTTTCTGGCTTCACTCACATCAGGTGATCATGAGTCATGTATGATAGCACCACAAGTATTCTGAGGAAACAGAAATTCTAGGAAGATGAAGGAGTTGACAGTGGCTCTTTCAATTGTTGTTGTTCAAATTGTGTGATAATTGATGTATAATATGTTACTTTCAGATGTACAACAAAATGATTTAATAATGTATATATTGTGAAATGATCGCCACCATGTTTAGTTAACCTCCATGGTCACACATAGTTATTATGCTAATCTAAGCCTATAACAAAGAGAAAATAAAGCTCTTTGGTATTATGTATTTTGGTTCTATTCAATCTATCTTGAAGACTCATCTAAATACCTTTTTTGTAAGTTTGAAGACCCAGAGCCTGAAGTTAAAAAAATAAAATAAATTTATAAATTTTTAACTTTATTTTATAGTTTAATCTTTAAGAATAGTAAAACATTGTGGAAGGTAGTTAAAATCATAGAGACAGTACTGATTTTTCATATGTAGAATTTGAAATTCTTTGAATATTCTATTACAAATCACTAATATTGTTAAATAAGGAAATATCACATATAGAGTTTTCTTTCACTAAATGTTTAAAGAGGTGTTTTTTTTCCAATTTAAGTGCCATCAAAGGAGTTGGACAAAGAGCAGTTATTTCTTAGATCTCTGAACGAAACTTCAGTGTAGACCCTTTCATTTTCTTTTCATAATCTTCTTCAAATTTCTCATACTGGGCTACAGTGAACTTGTTTTTCCAGTCTCCTGAAATACCTGGAAAGAAAGATAAATGGTAAATTTGAGACTACTGTAAAACTTCCTTCTATGGTCAGTTTTAACTTGAATGATCACACATTTTTAAGCCTTTAACTCCTCAACTCCATTCCTTACATCCTACTATCCTACTACCACTCCCAGATTCCTAGCTGGCTTTCTTTCTTTCTTTCTTTTTTTTAAATACAAAGATTTAAATTATTTATTTATTTTAAGATTTTATTCATTATTTCTAGAGAGGACAAGGCAGGAGAAAGAAAGAGAGAGAAACATCAGTGTATAGTTGCCTTTCACCTGCCTCCAGCTACGGACCTGGCTGGAGACCTGGCTTGCAGCCTGGTTATGTGCCCTGACTAGGAATCAAACCAGCGACCTTTGGGTTCATAGCCCAGCATCTATCCACTGAGCCACAAGCCAGGGTTATAGGCTTTCTTAATTTTCCAAAAATTTCCACGCATTTTTTCCAGATTTTATATGAAGAAGAAAATATCTTAAGTAGCTTCAAGAACTGTCAATGGAGAATATCCAACATATTAAAATATTTACTCTTTGGCTTTAAGAGGTTAGAGAGAATTTTTCAGTCCTTTTAAAACTTTATTTTTCAATGTTAAATATTTTAAAAAGTTCTAAGATCAAGTAAGATTGGAAAATTACTGACTAGTGTAGTTAAACATATGTCTTTATTATTGGGTTGTTCAATCTTCAAAATACTAATCATATTTTAAACCTCAAAGGAATGATATAGGACACAGCATTCTAAATAAATGTGATTTAAAAAACATGCCATTTTCATAGAATATCTCACAGAGTGACTCAGAAGACACATCTGGAAGCCGAGGATTTCTCAGCTTTGGCATTTACTTTATAACTCTTGGCACTTAAAGTCAAACAATTCTTTTAGGGAATGATGTGAGATTTCCCTCTGCATTGTAGGATATTTATCAGCATCCTTGGTCTCTGCATATTAGATGCCAGTTATATACCCCTATCATGACCATCAAAAATACCTCCAGATTTGCCAATATGCTTCCTTAGAGGCAAACGATACATAATTGGGATTGAGATATCCCCAGTATTACTTATCTGTGGCATACTTAATAAATTTTTAAAAGAAAAATGTTTAGAATGCATGAAGACACATTGTAATTAAAATTACCCTTAATAGTTCCTTCATAGGCTCTCAGCAACACCTGTTTCTCCAAAACTCAGTTTGTATGATTCATTCTCTCCTTCACTGTAAGATTTTACACCTCTGACAATTGTCATATGTTATGTGATTCCTTCTTTCTTCCCTATCTTTGGGCTTGAATTTTTGATATGCTTTGGCCAATGAAATTTGAATAGGTACAATATATATCACATCTGAGCAGGAACTTTTAAAAAGCATTGCAAACTTCTGCTATCTCTCTCTTTTCCCCTGTTATATAATAACCTTAATATTGGCACAACCCACAAATAGGCAGGTTTTGCAGCCTGGGTTTCAGAAAGAGAGCCTGGGTTTAGTTAGTTATGCTAACTAAGCCCATAATAGCCAATAAACACTGATCAGACTCAAAAAGAGCTGAGCATAACTGCAGCAGCCACAGGTGACCAACATTAAATGAAAAGTAACCTTGTGATTTTTAAGTCATTGAGATTGTTGGTGTTGGCTTTATAACAAATCTAATACATACACAATTAACAGAATCCTTCTCTCTCTCTCTCTCTCTCTCTCTCTCTCTCTCTCACACACACACACACACACACACACACACAATTCAATATATGTCATGTTTATTATCCGTTAAAGTACTATATTGTGCAAGATGATAGCTATACATGGAGTTCAAAGCCAAGGATGCAGTAATTTACCATAATCATAGCAACAACCTCAAGGAGTTGATACTACATTAATTTAGTATGCTGAACATTTTGTAAACTTGCTACCTCCCACAGCAAAATTTCTAAGGAATGAAGAATAGATACCTAGATAATTCAGACAAATGGAGAGCATTTTTCTGATGCAGAAATTGGTGCCAAGACTCATGCTTATTAATACATAGGGTCATGAGTAAACATTTCTCATTAAAGACTTGTTTTACTGTTAGTATTATAGCAATGATAGAGTTTCTTTGCCATAAATTATTTTCTCTAAAATTTTTGGTTTTCCTAAATTTTTCTATCAATCTCTTTCCATTTCTTATAACATTGCTCCTATTAACCCATCTATACTCTCTTTCATGTGACTAGTAAGCTCTACAGAAGCTAATATATGATGTTCTTACCTTTTCTCATGAAAGGAGACACAGTATGATCCATATCCTGTTCTTGCATAGTAATATAATTTGCAGCAGGATTGTCCTTCATCACATCAAAAGAACTATGATAGACGATTTTATTCACAATTTCTTCTGGAAGGTCTTTATCTAGAAACTTTAATAATTTCTGAATTTCACGCTTTGGATCCTAAAAGAATTATAAAGACAAGGAATTATTTCAGGTAGATCTAGTCATGAAATAAGCATATACATTCAATTAGACTATACATATGTCAAAATGATAGAGGAAGTTATTTTATATTTTATCCACACTTTCCATTTTGCTTTCCCAAGTACTTATCCTACTCTTAGTTGTAACAAGTAACCATCTTCTAGAAATTTGTTTCCAAAGAGTACAAAGTAAAATATTGAATTAAAATTCAACCTTCCACATTCAAAAATAGAATTAGCCCATAGAATAGCAGACGATGATAAGGGAAGTTACTCTTATCATAAGGTATAATTTGCAAAATCCCCCAATCTATTTGTTTTTCATACCTAACATCAAGAATACCAAAATTTTAGAAAGAATTAATATAAATCCTTCTCCAATTCTTCAAAAAAATTAAAGGGGAGGAAATATTACCAATCTTGTTTTGTAAGGCCAATATTACCCTAATACCAAAGCCAGACAAGGGCAGTACAAAAAAAGAAAATTATAGGTTAACATCCCTGATGAACATGGTTTCAAAATACTAGCAAACAAAATTTAACAGCACTTTTAAAGGAATATACATCATGATCAAGTAAAATTATTTCAAAGGTGCAATAACTCCAGTCAATAATTGTAAATCAATCTAAGTGACACAGCACATCAAAACATGGAAGGATAAAAATTATATTATCATCTCAAGAAATGCAGAAAAAGCATTTGATAAAATTCAATATCCATTTTTAATAAAAACTCTCAATAAAGTAGATTGAGGGAATATATCTCAACATAATACAGGCTATACATGACATGGCTAGAACTAACATACTCAGTGGTAAAAAGCTGAAATAATTTCTCTAAGATCAGGAACAATTGTTAACTGCAGTTAATAACATTATATCATTTATTTGAAAGTTATTAAGAGAGAAGATCTTAAAAGTTCTCATCACACAGAAAATTGTAATTATATATTGTGATAGACAGTAACTAGAATAATTGTGGTGATCATTTCACAATATATATGTATATTGAATCATTATTTTGTACACCTGAAGTTAATATTATGCCATTTCAACTATACCTCAGTAAAAGAATAGGTTACTTGTCTCAGAAAGTTCTCATATAGTGGAAAAATGATACCTTTTAAACCTCTCACACTCACACAGGTTTTTTATATGAGTACACTAGGAGAAAGTAAAATAAAATTCTGTCAATTTTCCAGCCTACAGAATAATGGGGAGGAGAAAGGGGAAACAAAGGAGAATAATTTGAGGTATTTATTATGCTTTGCTTTCTTTCTTTTTCTTTCTTTCTTTCTTTCTTTCTCTTTCTTTCTTTCTCTTTCTTTCTTTCTTTCTTTCTTTCTTTCTTTCTTTCTTTCTTTCTTTCTTTCTTTCTTTCTTTCTTTCTTTCTTTCTTTCTTTCTTTTTCTCCTTCCTTCCTTCCTTCCTTCCTTCCTTCCTTCCTTCCTTCCTTCCTTCCTGTTTTCCTTCTCTCTCTCCCCTTCCCTCCCTCCTTTCTTTCCGTTCTCTCTCTTATTATTGATTATGCAATTACACTTGTCCCAATTTTCCCCCTTTGTCACCCTTCACCCAGCACCCCTTCCTTCTGGCAATCCCCCCTCTTTTGTTCATGTATGTAAGTTTTTTAGTAACTCCATACTTTATACTCACTTTTAACATCCTCCTGCCTATTATGTAACTACCAATGAGTACTTCTTAATACCCCAGTTTCACCCTCATCCCTCCAGACCTCCTTCCCCACTGGCCACCATCCCAATAATCTCCATATCTATGATTCTGTTTCCGTTCTGCTTGTTTTCTTAGTGTTCATGGTTTTGATCTTCTTCTTTTTCTTAAATAAGTCCCTTTAAAATTTCATTTAATAATGACTTGGCAGTGATGAACTCTTTAGCTTTACCTTTTCTGGGAAGCACTTCATCTGCCCTTCCATTCTAAATAATAGCTTTTCTGGATAGCGTAATCTTGGTTTCAGGTTTTTGCTTTTTATCATTTTGAATGGTTCTTGCCAGCCCCTTCTTGCTTGCAAAGTTTCTTTTGAGAAATTAGCTGACAATCTTATGGGAACTACTCTGTAATTATTTTCTTTAAAGAGTCTCTCTTTACCTTTAACTTTTGGCATTTTAATTATGATGTGTATTGGTGTGGTCCCTTTGGATCCAACTTATTTGGGAATCTCTGTGCTTCCTGGACTGGTATCTCTTTCTTTCACCAAATTCAAAGAACTTTCTTTTACTATTTTTTTCAAAAAAGTTTTCAATTTCTTGCCCTTTCTCTTCCCTTTTTCTGTGCTTCAGATTGTACATAGGTCAGCATGTTAGATAATATAAAATAGTGGTGCTTAGGCCAAAGAGTTTGTACCCTGATACTCACTGGGAGGTGTTCTTGATGGTACAAACTAAACTGAGAAGTATAGCCATAATCTTAGTGACCTGGTGACATCAGGAAGAAGGGCAATCTGAGATTTAGCTTTCCTGAGCTAATCCTCTCAATTCATGGAAACAGAACTACAGTTTCTGTAGTGGCTCTAAAATAATCTATTTCTTGTAACTACAAAACTAAACTTGGAAATTAGACAAATACCTTAATTTTTTTCTAGTGGAGAAACTACTAAGAAAGTTAAATGGTTAGTTGACCAAGTCAGTCATGTGAATGGTAAATGAAAAAGTGATAGAAAAAGAACGGACTGCTCAAGCTTGCAATGAGAATCTGGGGGTGGATCTGATGACACTAAAGCTCTGGGACTCTTGAGTAATTCTAAGCTATTCTGCCAAAAGATATAGATTTTCTTCCCATATTTAAAGAAACTAAACTTCCTTTTGTGGAGACCTTATTATGACCTCATTTGGGAAGTTTCTTTCCAAGATAATACCTATCCTCTTCAGAACCCACCCTAACCACTACTTGCTTTTAGAACCGCAACTAGCATAATATATCAGCATAATTCAAAGTCACAGCTACAAAATGGCTTAAATAGAATGCAGAAGAGGCTGAGAATTTGACTCAGGAATCTACCAGAAAGGGTCACCTTAGCTGGGTTAAGTAGTTTCCCAAGAGGCTGTAGACTAGATTTTCCAATGGTAGTCATAGACATCCAAAGGAATTCAGAGAAATATAAGGGACTAAAATTAGGCTGAATTAAGGTACTAGACTTTGAACATTTGATACAGGTAAACCAGACACAGTGTGGGGAGGGGAGAGGTCAGTGGACATTGTTTCTAGGGATCCCAGCTGTACTCATTCTTATTATGTCTTATATAATTTACCCTTTGCCCCATACACATAGACACCATGTTAAAGAAAAATGAGATGTGTAGGCAGGTTATCTGAGAAACATTCCATTTAAGAAATGTGGAAGGCCCTGGCTGGTAGCACAGTGGATAAGGCACCGGCCTGCGAACCCAAAGGTCGCAGGTTCGATTCCCCAGCCAGGGCACATAACCAGGTTGCTAAGCCAGGTCTCCAGTCAGGTCTGTGGCTGGAGGCAGGTGAAAGGCAACCATACATTAATGTCTCTCTCTCCCTCTCTGCCTCTCTCCCTTCCCCTCTTTCTAAAAATAATGAAATAAAAAATCTTAAAAAAAAATAGAAATGTGGAAGACTTTTTAATTGAATTTATTCTGGTGACACTGGTTAACAAAATTATGCAGGTGTCAGGTGCACAATTCTACAATACATCATCTGTACTATATTGTGTGTTACCACAATCAAGTCTTCATCAATCACCATTTATCTACCCCATCTCCTCCACTTCTTGCCAACCCCCTTACCTCAGCAATTACTACATTGTTGTCCATGTCCGTGGGTTCTTTCCCTTTTTTTCTTTTTTTTTGCTGAATCTCTATCCTTCCCACCCCTAACAGCCTGAATAATTTACATAGATCAGAGTAAGTTTTAGATCAAATTAGGGAGTCAGTTATTTTCATTTTAAAAATCAGGTGAAAGATGAGAGAATAAAAACTAGATTAAATGAGAAAATTACAGTTTCCTCACTGTGCTTGCCACTTGAAGAAGCAACTATGGACAAGATAATTTTAATCTCTACATTCACAGAGCTTACATTATAGCAAAGGAGACAAGAAAACATAAGTCAAGAAACATATAGATTAAATGATTAGAAATGGTAGTACATGCTATGAAAAGAACATTAGCAGCAAAACACTCAAATAGGTAATAATGAGGTAGATTACTTGGCATTGTGGGCATAAAAGAACTTTGTGAAGAAGGAACATTTAAGTGAAGACAGAAAGGAAATGGTGGTACCTGTAGAGGTTGGAGAGATTGGCACTGAATAATGTTAACTTTATACATTATCTTAATGGGTTTATATTTCACATAGAAATAGAAGCCTTGGAGAGATTTGTACAAAGAAGTTGATATTATTTTGATTTAAGGTTTAAGATCATTCTAAGTGGATAATAGACACAACATGAGATAGTTTGGATAAATCAAGATAGCTGACTGAACTAGAGTGAGAAGCAGTAGTGGTAGAAAGAATTGGGTTGAGTGAGATATGAATTTTGGGGCAGATAATAGATTAGTTACATTTATAGATCAAGAGGAAAATGTGATATGGAGAAGGTAAAGCTTAAGTTTCCTTAAAAAAATAAAGAAGAAATTATGGTTGTCTTTTACCTCTTTCATGTCTTCATAGAATAGGTAGAGGATACGATAATCTTTCCTTTTCTCCCACCAGCCTTTCACATGGTCATACCAAGAACCAAAAGCCACTACATTAAAACATAAAATGTTTGCAACATTAAACCTATTTAAGTAAAAAATTATTAACTTGTTAAATGTAATTGGAAGTTATCATTATCAATACATACTATTTACTTAGTAGTTCATGAAAAAGAGATAATAGTATAAGGGAACTGTATCACATCACCCCAGCTCTCATTGAATTTATAGTCTTAAAAAAAGGATGAAGTACTTCTGTCATAGGATGAGTTGCATTCCCCAAAATTGTTATGTTGGAGGCTGAATTCTAGTCCGTACTTTAGAATATGACTAAATTTAGACATGGGACCTGTAAGGAGGCAATTAAGTTAAATGAGGTAATTAGGGTGGGTCCTAATCAAGATGACTATTCTCAAGCCTTAAAATTGAATTGAATTTGCCTTACTAGGTTTCAGGCTTCTTTTTTCCTTTCTTTCTGCTCTCTCTCTCTCTCTCTCTCTCTCTCTCTCTCTCTCTCTCATTGAAATGTTTATCTTATGTCTGTCTCACCACTTTATTTTGGAAAAAGATAATCTGGTTTCACAAATTCATAGATAAAAAAGAATTTGGTTTCTCCCCTTATCTGCCTCTCTCCCCTCCTTTCTCTCTAGAAATAATAAATAAATCTTAAAAAAAAAAAAAAAGAATTTGGTCTTAATATGAATCATACCTTAACTCTCACTTATACCTGATTCACATGATATTTAGATGAAATTTTTAATTCAGAGTTGATGCTGGAATAGTTTAAGACTTTTGGGGCTTAGAACATGGAATGAATGCCTTCTGAATGTGAGGACATAATTTTTGAGGGACTGGAAGACCAGGTAATATGGTTAAATTGTGTATTCCCCAAAATTCATGTGTTGAAGTTCTAAGCCCAGCACCTCAGAATGAGACTATATTTACACATAGTGTCTTTAAAGAGGTAAGTTAAAAAGAAATCATTAAGGTGGGTTTGTAGGGGTTCAGAATGAGTCTCCCCAAGATGTTGCCATTCTGTTACGCAGGTTATTTCAAGAGAAAAAACAATCAAGGCTCAGAGGCTCAGGAAGAAACTTTGACCTTCCCTTTTACTGACTCAAAGTGTTTAAGAAGTGGATGTGCTCCAGGAAGGGAGACATCATTATGGATAATTCCAATTTAATTTGAACTAGGAATGGTAGGGAGGAATCTGGCAAAGACCATTTGATGAACGTTTTCTGTGTGTTCTATTGTTTTAAGACAGCCATAAACCTTTGTTTACTAAAAACCCCTTGCACATTTGCCTCACTTCCCTAGTTCTTCCTCCTTTGTCCAGAATGACATTCAAGTATATACCTCATTTTGCCTTCCTGTCTTTGAAATGTTCATTTTTATGTGAATTCTCCATGTGCATGTATTAAGATTTCATTTTCTGTTAATCTGCTTAGGTCATTTTAATCATTCTACCAACCAGAAAAACTAAGAGGGAAAAGGGGAAGTTCCAAATCCCCAATAAATCTTAATCCCTTAGGACTGTCCCCCTTATAAGAAAAAGTAATTGCATCATGGACATATACAGAGAGAAGACCATGGGAGGGCACAGAGAGAAGATGACCATCTACAAGCCAAGGAAAAGAGTCAATCAGGAGGACACTTTGATTTTGGACTTTGGCTTCCAATACCGTGGGAAAATTAATTTTTGTTGTTTAAACCACTCAGTCTGTGATATTCTGTTGTGATAGCCTTAGCAAATGAATACAACTTTTGATAAATAAAACTAAAACAAGAAGAGCAAGATGGCATACAGCAATGCAGATGTTTATTGGAGAGAGAAAGGGAGAGAAAAGCATTGGAACGGAGAGGTGAAGAGAAGACTGTGGAGGAAGCAGAGTGTATCCAGCTCTAAGAGTTGGGCATTGCTAACAAGAGGTAGATATTCTATGGGTAGGGAACAGTCCAAACAATGGCAGGAATAAAAATTTTGCAAGATAATTATTGAGAGGCATTTGCCTTGAAGAACGGCTTTTTGTTAGAAAATATTAGAGTTACTATCATGGATATGAGTATGTTTTCCTGAAAGACAAGATAAAGAGAAAAAGAAAACCTTGAGGATGAAATCTTCATTCAATGATTTTCAGATTATATAGCAAAACTGAAGGAATGGTAAAGAAAAGAGAGTCTAAGAAATATGTATGTAATCAAAACAATAAAATGGCATAGATAGCAAGAGAAGAAAGTGCCCAAGATTAGTCACCAAGTACTAACGAAACAATGAGACAAAGGACTGAAAATTCTGCATCACATATTCCTCAAAAGTCCGTAAAGGGAAAAGAGATGACTATATATTCTTCTTCTGTTGTTTTCCTAATGCATTGGTAGAGTGGTGGGCATGTATTAGGTTTATAATAAGTATAAAATTGTATCTGGACTTTATATCTCCTCAAAAAAAATTATTATGGAATTTCATGATTAAAATAACACCTGGACTCACCTTTCTCAGTCATGAATTTATCCAGAAACTCCTCCCAAGTACCAGGATCTGGGTGCAGTTTTGCCATTTGGTAGAAATAATAGTAGGAGACAGCCACATCTTTAGCATTCCGTGCCACATAGACCATCTATGGGAAATATGAAAAATCATAATTTTTTTGTAAACTTTTGCTTACCTTAACAGGATGCCTATTTTTCTCTTTCTGTTTTTCTGATCTAGGTATGTATATCTATATCCTGATATAGGATATTCACAACTACTTAATTGTCTTAATGAAAAGACTTCTCAAATCTCACACCCTTGTGTTCTCTTTCCCTTGAAAAGAACATCTCTTGAAACATGGAAAATCAAGTATAGTAAGAATAACAGTAAATATTAACAAAACAATACTGTAAAATTTAGAATATTTTTTCTGTATCACGACTTATTAAAATTGTTAAAAAGAAACAATTTTTAGAGTTGAAAAACTATCTTATTTTTCATCAAAAATAAATTATTATTTCAGTACATTTAGTCAATGAAGATTAAACATTCTTCATTCTGTCCATGTTAATAATGTCTAGTGTGAGATTAAATTTTGTTTTATGTTGAAGGCCTCCAGTCTTCTTATAGGTAGAAATTTTAAACATATTTGCCAATAGAAATGACATTATTATGCCTCATTGATAATTAGGTTTTCCATCAAGTCTGCTGAATTCCATTAAGTCTAATTCCCTCCTGAAGCATACCTAATAATACTGAGGCTCCAGCCACACATACAATGAAAACATTTCTAAAAGAAAAATACATTCAGGAAGAAATCTCTTTTTATCTTAATAGATTCAGACTTTCTTCTGTTCTTCCAATTGAGAGAAAAAGGAAATGAGAATTTTTATATTTTCACGTTACTAATAGTAGTTCTCATACTCTGAGATGAGAATGAGAGACGGAAAGGAATGCCTGGAAAGGAATTTTTCAAAAGATTACGGAGTTCTAAAAGTTGAAACTATATTATATTGCTGGTGTACTTTCTTGAGAAAGTATTAAACCTTATAAACATTACCAATTATTTCCTATTTGAACACCAAGAGGTTATGGTAATGAACAAACTGTTTTTCTCTTCCTATCATCATCACTTTGAAATCCTTAGTAAGGTCTGTTTCCACTTGCCTCAGTGGAAGGCTATCTAGGAGATATCCCCAGTTCTCCTAACAATAAAGCCAGAGATTCTGGGGCCTTCTATGGGTTTTTATTTCTGGAATAAACACTAAACTCTTTATTTCTATTTTCTTATCACTTTTGTTTTTAATTAGACTTTGAGTCAAAAAAATAAGTCATACATAAACAGATGAACAAAGACTTTTGTATAATAAAGTTGAAATTATAATCAATTTTTCTAAAGAAAAACAACAGATGTTTTGGTCATTCTATTAAAGGTACTGTGATAAAGTGTACGCTAAACATATTGCTCAGATTTAGAATGAATCATTACCTACCTTTCCAGATTCATTTTTTTAAAACCACACTGAACTACTTATAAAATGTGATGCATACCTTGCTGTTTCATATCTGTTAGCCTATACATAGAATTTTCTTTCTGTAAAATGACCTTGTGCATCTGAAAAAAAAGATACTAATCTTTTTTAAGGATGCTGACCTACTATAAGTTCCCATGTGCTGTTCCATAGTAGCACTAATCTTACTAATATGTAATTATTTTTAATATAAATGTCTTTTTGCCACTACTTGAGGTATTCTGCAGGACTGCATGGTATTTAAACCATTGCATAAAACAGCATAGAAAAGGTACTTGTAATCAGACAAAACTCAATAGTATTTGTAGAAATTAAATAAGATAATGTAATATACTACACAGTTAGATAACAGGCACTGTCTTATTCATGTTTGCATTTATGATGATCAAGGGGTCAGGATAAAAGATTTATGTTAATGTACTAACAACAAATATTTTAAAAATAATGTGGATATATTTGTGTATGTGTGAAAAAGAATATGAACTAGTACATAAAAAATGAAAATAATAATTATGTTATAGATATTAAATATATTTAGATTTAAATATGATCATTGAAACAAGACTTATAGAAGTGATAGAGGCAAGAATATCTTCATGATTTGGGAGATGGCATTTTTAAAAACAAATGCAAAATCCTCTAACATTTAAAAAATATATTGACATACTGACTAACTAGAAATTAAGAACTTTAAAAGTTATTATTGTAAACTTGATTAAGAAAATACAAAGTAGACTATGGTATAATGAAATTTAATAGATCTGAGATGATGGTGAATTGGGTGGAAACTACATTCACCTCCTTTCAGGAGTAAACTGAAAATGCAACTAAAATATGGAACAAGCTGAATAACCAATTGAAGACTAGCTGAATAAAAGTCTCATAATCAAGGAAGAAAAATTATACCAAGACTGGTAAAAAGAGCAGAGATGCAGAAGAGGCTGGTGTAAAACCAAGACTACTTTACCCAACAGAGCTATCATTTAAAACTGAAGGAGAGCCCTGGATGATGTGACTCAGTAGATAGGCTCTGGTTTGTGAACCCAAAGGTTGCTGGTTCAATTCCCAGTCAGGTCACCTAACTAGGTTGCAGCCAGGTCTCCAGCCAGGTCCATAGCTGGAGGCAGCTGAAAGGCAACTATACATTGATGTGTTTCTCCCTTTCTTCCCCTTTCCCTACCCTTCTCTCTAAAAATAATGAATAAAATATTATAAATAAATAAATAAAACTGAAGGAAAAAAACAAAGAGCTTCACAAAAAAAACAAACAGAAGAACAAAAATAAAAAACAAAACCTAGAGGAGTTCATTACTTCCAACCCAGTATTATAAGAAGTGTTAAAGGATCTTCTTAAAGAATAAAAAGGAGAGGGAGGAGGAGAAGAAGATGAAAAAAGTTGTGAAGAGTAAAATAGCATTAAATACATACCTAATAATAATTACTTTAAATGCAAATGGATTAAAAGTTCCAATCAAAAAACATAGGATAGCTGAATGATAAGAAAACAAGATATATAATTTAAAAGAGGTGCACCTCAGGGTGAAAAAAACACACAGACTAAATGTAAAAGGATGGGAAATATTTCATATAGAAAATACTTATATCTGACAAAATAGATTTTTAAAAAAATTTTATTGTTGTTGTATTATATCCATCCCCTTTTTGCTCCCCTCTGTCCCCCTCCCAAAATAGATTTTAAAACAAAGACTATAAAGAGACAAAGAGGAACACTACTTAATGATTAAAGGATCAAGGCAATGAAAGGACGTAATCCTTGTACACATTTATGCATTCAACATAGAGGTACCTAATATATAAAGCATATCTTGATGGACATAAAGAGAGAGACCAACATTAATTTAGTAATAGTAAGGGATTTTAACACCCCATTGACATCAATGGATAAATCTTGAAAGCAGTAAATCTAAAAGGTAACAGCGGCCTTAAATGACGTACTAAACAAAAGAATTGAATTGGTATCTTCAGAGCATTTCACCCCAAATCAACAGAATACACAATCTTTTTAAGTGCACATAGGACATTTTCTAGGACAAAGCACATGTTGGGACACAAGGCAAGTCTCAATAAATTTAAGACTGAAATCATATCAAGCATCTTCTCTGGCTATAATGCTATAATACTAGAAATTAATCACAAGGACTAAAACAAAGAACACACAAGACATAGAGGCTAAATAACATGTTACTACACAATGAATGGGTTAACACTGATATCAAGAAAAATATCAAAACATACTTTGAAACAAGTGAAAATGAGAACCAAACAACCCAAACCTATGGGGCACAGCAAAAGCAGTCTTACAAGGGAAATTCATATCATTACAGGGATACCTTAGAAACAAGAAAAACCTCAAATAATCATACAAACAACAAAGATCAAAGTTAGTAGAAAAAAAGAAATAATAAAGATAAAGTATAAGTAAATAAAATGGGGAGTCTAAAAAAATACAAAAGATTGATGAAACCAAGAGATGGATCTTTGAAGGAATAACTGAATTGATAAACTCTCAACCAGATGCATCAAGAAAAAAAAAAAAGTGAAGCCTCAAATAAAGAAAATCAAAAATGAAAGAAGAGAAGAAACAACTGATGCCAAAAATATACAATTGTACAAACATATTATAAACAACCATAAGCCAACAAAGTGGATAATTTGAATGAAATGCATAAACTTTTAGAAATATACAATATTCCAAAACTGAATCAGAAGAGTCAGGAAATATGAATAACATGATTACAAATAATAAAACTGAAGTGTCAATTAAAAATTATTTTTAAACTCCCAATAAACAAGAGTCCTGGGCCTGATGGCTTCAAAGGTGAATTTTACTCAACATTCAAAGAAGAACTAATACCTATTTTTCTCAAACTATTCTAAAAAAAAAATTCAAGAAGAATTAAGACTCTAAGTTCTTTTTACAATGCCAGCATTATCCAAATTCCAAAACCAGATAAAGACACTACAAAGAAAAAAAATTATAGGACAGTAACCTTGATGAAAATAGAGGCTAAAATCCTCAACATAGGATATTAATAAACTAGGTCTAGCAACACATTCAAGGGATCATACACCATGATCAAGTAGGATTTATTCTGGGGATACAAGGTTGGTACAATATCTGCAAATTCATTAATGTGATACACCATATTTTAAAAATGAAGGATAAAAACTACATGATCATATCAATACATGCAGAAAAAGCATTTGATAAAATCCAACACCTATATGATAAAAACTTAGCAAAATGGAATGAGGGAATATACCTCAACATAATAAAAACCATATATGACAAACCCACAGCCAACTTCATACTCAAGGGTAAAAACTAAAATTGTTTCCCATAAGATCAAGAACAAGAAGAGACACCTACTTTCACCACTCTTATTCAACATAATACTGGAAGTCCTGGCCATGACAATCAGGCAAGAAGAAGAAATAAAATGTATTCATACTGGAAACGAAGAAGTAAAACTGCTACTATTTGAAGATGACATGATGATGAATATAGAGGACCCTAAGGATCCCACCAAAGAATTACTGAAACTAATAAATTCAGTAAAGTTTTGGATACAAAATAAATACCCAGAAATTAGTGGCATTTTATACACCAACAGTGAACTATCAGAAAGGAAACAAAGAAAATAATTCCACATATGATTTCATCAACATAAAATAAAATAAAATACCTTGGAATAAATTTAACCAAAAATTTACAAGTTTTATACTTGGAAAATCATAAGAAGTTTAAAAAGGTACAAATAAGTGGAAGCGTATACTGTGTTCATACTACATAAGGCAATCTATACATTCAAGGCAATTTCTATCAAAACACTAATGGCATACAAGTATTTCATAGAACAAGAACAAATATTCCAAGAATTTATATAAAGCCACAAAATACCCCATATAGCCACAGCAATCTTGAGAAACAACAAAGATGGAGGAATCATCTACCTGAAGTCAAACAATTATACAAGGCCATAGTAATCAAAAAAGGATGGTATGGCATGAAAACAGACATTTAAATCATTAAGAGAGAATAGAGAGCCCAGAAATAAATTCATGACTTTATGGTCCATTAATATTTGACCAAAAAGAAAGGAACATACAATGGGGTAAAGACAGTGTTGGGAAAATTAGACAGATACATGCAAAAAAAGAAGAAGAAGAAAGAAATTAATCCACCTTCATACACTATACACAAGAATACACTCAAAATGGATTAAATACTTTAATGTTAGGCCAGAAAATATAAAACTCCTAGAAGGCAAAATAGGCAGTAAAATATCAAATACATTTCATAGCAATATTTTTTCTTCTATATCTCCTCAAGCAAGGTAAGTAAAAGAAAAATAAACAAATGGGATTACATCAAACTAAAAAGTTTTTTTTACAACAAAGGAAGCCATCAACAAAATGAAAAAACAATCCAACTATCCACCAATAGTACCATGAGTAAGTAAACTATGAAATTGTTGGATACACATAATAAATTGCCCTACATCAGTGATCTCAAATGTTAGCATGAACCAAATCCACCTCAGGGTCATATTAATACCCATACGGCTGGACCCAAACCCAATGTTCCTATTTCAGTAGGTCTGAATTGGGCCTGAGAATTTGCGTATCTAATGAGCTACTTTTGCTCAGGGCACCCCATTTTGTGATCCAGATGGCTACATTAAACAAAGAAGAAACAAAATAATGAGCATGATAAGAATTGATCTCACAAACATTATGTCAAATGAAATTAGCTAAATATTTAAACATTTGATGATTACAGACAAACTAAACTAATTCATAATGAAAACTTTCTGGATAGTGGTTATCTTTGGATTCTTGCCTAGAAACGCACCAGAATATAGCTTTTAGAGTGCTGGTAATGTTCAACTACTTTTTTTTATTTTTAAGATTTTATTTATTTTTAGAGAGAGGGAAGAGGGGGAAGAGGGAGAGGGAAATAATGATGCATGAAAGAAACAGGTCAGTCACTTCTTGCATGTACCCAACAGAGGCTAGGCCCACAAACCAGGTATGTGCCCTGAATAGGAATCTAACTAGTGACTTTTAGGTTCGCAGGCTGGAGTTCAGTCTACTCAGCCACATCAGCCAGGGCATAATGTTCAATTTCTTGATCTGGGTGTTAGTTTCTTGGCTATGCCACTTTGTGAAAATTTATCAAGTTACAAATTATAATATATGCACTTTCTCCCTAATACTACTCTTGAATTAAAATGTTTTCTTTTTGAAAAGTCTACGTGCTGGTTGGTGGCTCAGTGGATAAGGCACCAGCCTGCTAACCCGAAGGTCTGTGGTTCGATTCCCCAGCTAGGGCACACAACCAGGTTGCAAGCCAGGTCTCCATCCAGGTCTCCAGCCAGGTCTCCAGCCAGGTCCGTGGCTGGAGGCAGGGGAAAGGCAACCATACATTGATATCTCTCTCCCTCTCTGCCTCTCTCTCTTCCCTTCCCTCTCTAAAAATAATAAAATCTTTTTTAAAAAGTCTAAAATAATTTATAAAGTATATATTTTATTTATGTAATTTATATAATATATTTACACATATTTATAATATAATTATAAATATATAAAAATATAAATTATACATCACTGATATTACATAAATTATATAGTTATATACAATATACACTATATTATATGCAATTTTATACTTATAACTTGCTATCATACAACATTCATAAATAAGTAGTTCTGAAATTATTTAAATATCTATCGTTTATAAGTAGATAGAGATGGAGATTTACAAAGACAGGAATTTTAGAGAATTAAAAACCTGAGAGAATCTCAGGACTTGGGACTGAGTGTAATCCCTTACCTAGAGCATTAAAATCCATTGGTATTATTTTGATCCTCAGGATATAGGGACCACATTATTATTTTTACAATGATTTATCCAGGGGTTGAAATCCCCCATGTTAATGTCTACATAATAAGTGAAATAAGTTACAACATAAATAAGATTTTTTTTCAATTTGCTACCTTGCAGTTATTCTTCCAAAATGAAGTAGGGAGAAGTTGAACAGGCAAGTGTGTTTTCACTAATCTAGGAGACTGCATCTTTTTCAAATCTTCAATGCCTACAATCATAAAAGTTAAATTACATTATAAACATAGAATCATAAAGGTCAATTACAATATAATCTAAGACTTTGTAAACTTTAACCCCACTATATAGCTTGAAATGGCTAGATGGCTAAATGGCCTCAGATTTAAAATCTGCAAAGAGATTATTTTTTAATGATAAACTCTGGTAGGTTAAACTGTTTTATTGCCTAATAATAGTAGAGTAGAATAGTAGAGTTAATTATCTTTATAAGTGTTTATAAAATATTCAGATATAGTACTTTGATGAGGTACAAACAGCAGTAGGTCAAGTGTAAAAACATCCAAGTTTTCCTTCATTTATTTTCCTCTTTGTTTCATTTACAATGTGGGAAATTCCTTTTAAGCTTTCTTTTTTAGACATTTTAAAATAGCTTTTTAAATTTATTTTTAATTACAGTTGACATACTTGACATACAATATCATATATTAGTGTCAAGTATACAATATAGTGATTATATATTATAATATTTTATAAAACAATCATCCCAATTTAACTGTAGTACCATTTACATCCCCATGACTATTTTTATAACAAGTAATTTGTACTTCCTAATCTACTTCCAACTTTCTTATATTAAAATTCTGAAATCAAATTAAGTTGTGAGGTTCATGGCTAGTTTTAAAGTTTTAATAATGTAAGACCTTATATGCACATAATTCTTTTTCTTACATCTGTAAACATCAGCTAAGTAGTAGTAGTTGTAATTTTGTCTTGGATCAAACACTGATTTTTTTTAATGTATAATGATCTTTGTATTCAAATATTAAAGACTTCCTCCTGTCTTGTTAATAAAAAATATACTCAACAAAATCTCTTTTTATATAGATATTATCTTTGGGTGGAAAAGGAGTATAATATGGTTATTGGAATACCAAATTCTTACACTTCTATTATAGAAACTGTTCAACTCTGTCTGTGTCATTTTCCAACATGACTCCTTCAGACACTGCAACAACAAAAAAAGAAGTTTACTCCCATGGTAAAAAGGAATATTAAGAGAAAATACCATTTGAGAGTCCAGGAACTATAAGTTCCATGAATGGCACTCGGTTGTATATTGCATCCCGTTTACATTTCTCTGCATCCCCATTGTTGTAGATCAAATCCAGTATTTCACTGACCCAGGTTGTACCTGAAAAATAAAAAAATAGAAGGTACTCTAAACTTTGCAGTAAAAATGTTTAAGAGGTTCACAAGAAGTTTTATAGCATCAAAAATCAAAATGTGCTTTGTATTCATTCCTTTTATCTCTTCCCCTTCTCCTAATACACATCATCCTTATCTATCTTGAACATATACATATGTATCGTGTATGTATAAATCTGATGAAAATACTCATAAAAATAAAAATGAAAGGAAGTAAAACATGGGGTATAAAAGAGACATGGTGAGCCTTGGCTGGCTAGCTCAGTTGAGACAGTGTAGTCTTCCAACAAGTCAAGGCTGCAGGTTTGACCCCTGGTCAGGGCACATATAAGAAGCAACCAATAAATGTATAAAGAAGTGCAAAAACAAACCAATGTTTCTCTCTCTCTCTCTCTCTCTCTCTCTCTCTCTCTCTCTCTCTCTCTTTCTCCGTCTCTCTCTCTCCTCCTCCTTCTCCTCCTCCTCCTCCTCCTCCCTCTCTCAAAATCAATAAACAAAATTTTTTTTAAAAAGAGAGACATTGTATAAGTAATGATAGTTCACCTTCCTGTGTGGGATAGGTGGGGGAAGCAGTCAATTTTAATGTTTGAACACTAGTTTGTAATTTTCTATTTATATCAAAAAGACTATTATTCCTTGGAACTAAAGGATACTTCAGGAATGTTGAAGGGGAGTGAAGAGAAACAAGGGGGTGAAGGGAAACAAAGAGAACTATGTGATTGTATCTCTGTTGACCAGTGGGACACTAGCAAAATCAAATACTGCATCTGGTTTGAGTACAGTGGATTAAGTCAGTCTGATCTTTATAAATCATGTCTCACCAGTCTTTGAGAAATGGGTCTAATGAACATGAGCATATGGTCTACTTAATTGTCCTTGTCACACAATAATCAAGCTATCAAGGTACTGCTAGAAAAGATTATAAGATATAGGAGAAAAATATATTCCTAACTGTTCCCATTTCTTCCTCTTTACCAAATGTGTAATAATAGTTCCTAAGTGGAATAATCATGAGTGGAAGGTTAAAAAAATAAGTTAATTAATTTATGCAAACAGCAAAATTTTAGAATAATCAGCATTTGGCGGTACCTTTGAATTAGTTCCAGATATTTGAATATTTTAGGCCTTATTTTTATTTAGTCCTTTTTGTGGACAATTTTTACTCATTCTTGTCTCTAACTCATGAGTATAATATGACTCTCATTCCCATCCTTGTAACTCAGACAATTACAGTGCTAAGTAATTGGTAAGTCAAGTCAATGCTGTACCTGAATGGTTTGTTGCTTCACTGGGTTTAGGCTTAAGCAATAATTCACAGATCAAAAAAGACTTAAATTCAACACATTATCTATCAATAGGTGGTTCAAATTTTGGCCAATGTATCTGAAATAAAAGCCAATATAGATATGCTTTGAATTTCAATGTTTATTTTCCATGACTTATGAAAAAAAAAAAAAAAGACATGGTTTAGCCCATATAAAGAATTAGTTAACTTGGATTTCGGCTTAGAACAAAAAAAAAAAAAAAAAAGAAAGAAAGAAAGAAAAGGGAAAAAATTACCAAAGAGAGTATATGATTAATTTATTTGTAGCTAACTTGCCATCTATCATTTAGCACATCAGAAAAAAATTCAGCTTCAAACAGCAATGTTGTAGATAAACTATTGTGTAATAATACCTTCCAAAGATTATCATAACAGCTTCCTATCTGTAAATATGTCAAAAATAGAAAAATAAACAAGCATGTAGATACTCAGTGATTGACCTTCCCTTTCTAACTTTGTATTTCAACAAGAAAATGCAAAGTAGTTTTGGTCTTAAATAATTTGGGTTTGGAAAACTATTCAGAGAGCAATGTAAAAAGTAAGAAAAGGAAGAAAAGCCAAGCTTTTGCCAAAAAAAAGCTTGTTTTCTATATCTATAAAATTCTATATGGTACATTTGTCTCCTTTCTGGTAGGAGTCCATTGCTCTTGCAATGTTTGTGATATTGGCACATTAGAATCCCCCAAAGCCAGGGCTTTCTTCCTTAGAATTGTTACATATTTATTTGAAGTAATTTAAAAATTTTTTTTAATTTAATTTTTTTTCAATTTTATTCATTATTTTCAGAAAGAAGGGCAGGGCGGAAAGGAGAAAGGGAGAGAAGCATCAATGTATGGTTGCCTTTCACCTGCCTGCAGCTGGGGACCTGGCATGAAACATGGCTTGCAACCTGGTTATGTGCTCTGACTGGGAATCGAACCATGATTTCTGGGCTCTCAAGTCAGCACCTATCCACTAAGCCACATCAGCCAGGACCAAAGTGATTTTAAATTTTATAATAAAAAGAAGGTCAGTGTCAATATACTAATTAAAAACATCTTTCCCTCATTTCCATTAAGAAATGAGACAAATATAAATGAAAGTTGACATTAGAGAGTTTAGTAATTAGGGCAGTTGATTGATTGATCATGTGTTCAAGCACATTAGTTGGTTAAAAGGTTAAAGAGAGCCTCATCTCACTAATATTTCTCTGTATATCTATCACTGGGCAAATTGAAAGACACTGTCATAAAAAGAGCTGAAGAAATGAAAGTTATTTTTACTGAACCATCTTAATTTCTCTTTTCTAAGACTGTATTCTGAAGATAGCAATTCTTTAAAGTTATAACAAAGTACTTCTAAAGATATTTTAAAAGCATGTTTAAAGTAATAAAACATTAATATTTTACAAAATATTTAAAAGTATTAAAATCTGTAAATAAGTGGACCTGTACAGTTCAAATCCATGTTGTTTAAGGGTCAACTGTACAAATAAATAAAAAGGTCTTACCAGATTTGGGGTAGGTGGCGATCAAAAGGTCATCTGGTCTGGTTTCAAATGATTCCACCTGGGACCACTCCTCAGCAATGCTCCAGAAGAGAGGGATACCTTGAACATCCACTAACGGCCTTCTGAGGATATTCTGACTGTTGTCCATTTTCAAGAGACTAGGTTTTGTACAAAAAGGTTCATGTTAAAGAATCTGTTTTAATAGCATTGATCAAATTAAAAATGAATTAAATTGTATTAAATAAAATACTTAATTCCTCTAGATCTAGCACCATCAGATGACAGTACTACTGTGCATTATCAATCAGCAGAAGGAAACCATGTATTATAAAAGCCAATGATGTCTTACACAATTTACTTCATATATGCCATTTATACAATAATATCATCAATTCTTTTTTTTTTTTTTTCAATGTATGGTTGCCTTTCACCTGCCTCCAGCTAAGGACCTGGCTGGAGACCTGGCTTGCAACCTGGTTATGTGCCCTGGCTGGGCTCACAGGCCAGCTCCAATCCACTGAGCCACACCAGCCAGGGCTCATCAATACTTTTTATGGGTACTTAATTGTGTACAGTTTTTTCTCAGGCAAAGATTTCTGGGATATGTAATAAAGTTACAGGACTTTGGAGTTAGAAGGGCTTTTCTTAACCACAGCACTGCCAATTCATTGCAGTGGAATCTGAATAAGCTCTGTAACTGCATTGAACTGTTTTAACTATAAAACCAGGAGTGGCTTAACTTAGTACTTCCCTCCCTTAAATTACTGCCCAGGCTGGTAAAACTAAATTATTCTAAGTTATCTACAAGACCACAGGAATAAAAAGCAGGGGGTGGGAGATAGCAGGATCAAGAAGAAAAGAATGAGGTTAAGTGTAGTGCTAGAAATACATTGCTCTGATGAACTTTTTAGCATTAGTGACATCATATATCATTTTATGTTCTTCAGCTGCTGCACGTAGAAAGTGAAAAAGCTTGAACTATAAAGTCCTACTCCAAAACATGTTTCCCAAATTTAGCACAAGCTGAATGATTATTTTTCTTTCTCTAAAGTTCTAGGAAAATGACTTAAAAGGTTTCCTGAGGCCCTTTAGCAGCTGCTGAATCTTTCTTCAGTAATTAAAATCAGAAGTCTCTGAAGTCAATAGATATAACTTAACTTTACCTTTCCAAAGTGCAATTTCTCATCTTTTTTTTTGTTTTTTTAAGATTTTATTTCATTATTTTTAGAAAGAGGGGAAGGGAGAGAGGCAGAGAGAGAAAGAGACATCAATGTATGGTTGCGTTTCACCTGCCTCCAGCCACAGACCTGACCGGAGACCTGGTTTGCAACCTGGTTATGTGCCTTGGCTGGGGAATCGAACCTGTGACCTTTGGGTTCCCAGGCCGGCACCTTATCCACTGTGCTACCAGCTAGGCAGTTTCTCATCTATTTTATTTCTTTATCTTCCAGTCCTACCAACTCCACCCGTATCTTACCTTAGCCAAGTACTTTTTTATTTTAAAAAGATATGAAGTTGCAGGATACAAAATCACATGTAAAACTCTATTGTACAGACAATAATAAAAAACTATCAAAAGGAGAAATTAATAAAAATAATCCCATTTGCAATTGCATCAAAAACAAAAATGCAATTGCATCAAAAACAAAAACCTAGGAATAAAGTTAACTAAACAGGTAAAAGACCTGTACACTGAAAACTAAAAGACATTAATGGAAAGAAACTGAAGAAAATACAAATAAATGGAAAAATATTCTGTGCTCATGGATTGAAAGAATTAACTGTTAAAATATTCATACCACCCAAAGTATTCATGCCACCAGCCAGGGCTGTTTTTATTTTTAGGTTCAGTTGTTGATAATTGTGAGTTTGTTGTCATTTCACTGCTCAGAGTTTTGATCTTTCTTTTCTTAAATAAGTCCCTTTACATTTCATATAATAATTACTTGGTGATGATGTATTTCTTTAGCTTTAACTTGACTTGGAAGCACTTTATCTGTCCTTCCATTTTAAATCATAGCTTTGCTGGACAGAGTAAGCTTGTTTATAGATCCTTGCTTTTCATTAATTTGAATATATACTTCTTTCCAGCCCCTCTTGCTTGCAAAGTTTCTTTTGAGAAATCAGCTGATAGTCTTATGGGGATTCCTTTGTAAGTTACTCAGCTTTTCTCTTGCTGCTTTTAAGATTCTCTCTTTATCTTTAAACTTTGGTACCTTTGTCATGATGTGTTTTGGTGTGGTCCTCTTTGGGTCCAACTTGTTTGGGACTCTGTGCTTCCTGGACTTGTATGTCTATTTCCTTTGGCAAGTTAGGGAAGTTTCCTTCATTATTTTTCACATAAGTTTTCAATTTCTTGTTCTTCCTCTTCTCCTTCTGGCACCCCTATGATTTGGATGTTGATATGTTGAAAATTGTCCCTGAATTTCTTATATATATAAGAATTTATATATATAAATTCTTGTTTCTTCTTTCTGTTCCAGGTGAATATTTATTTTATTTTATTTTATTTTATTTTATTTTATTTGTTCCAAACCATTGGTTTGAATTCTGGCTTCCTTCCCTTCACTGTTGGTTCCCTGTATATTTTTCTTTATTTCACTTTGTGTAACCTTCACTTCTTCCTTTATTTGTAGCTACACTCAATCATTTCTCTGAGTATCCTGATCACCAGTGTTTTGAACTCTGAATCTGATAGGTTGGCTACCTCTATTTCATTTTGTTCTTTTTCTGGGGTATTATTCTATTCTTTCATTTGAGCCATATTTCCTTGCATTTTTAATTTGGCAGCCTCCCTATATTTGTTTCTGTGCATTAGGTAGAGCTGTTTTGACTCCGTGTCTTGGTAATACAGCCTAATGTAGTAGGTGTCTTATAGGGTCCAGTTGCATAGGCTTCTCTACCATACAAGTTGGGGACTCCAGGTGTGCCCTTCCTGTGAGCTGAGTACAACCTCCTCTTGTAATTGAGCCTTGGTTGCTGTTGGCAGATCAATGGGAGGGATTTATCTTGCAAGGGCTACCACTGACCACTAACCTTCACCCTCCATGAACGACCAGTTGTGTAGGGGCACAGTAGTGGTGCTCCAAAATGGTCTGTAGCTAGCTCTTGGGTTCCTTAGGTAGTGCAGGCCAAGGTAAGCCCTGACCTGTGTTTTGCCTGGGGCACCCTGCCTGAGCTATAAAACAATATGAAATGGTTGTTGCTTGTGCTGGGCTTTGAGATCCCCAGGTGAAGCCAAGCTGTGAATCTAAGCTAGCTACTGGTACTGCTGGGTCTTGAACTAAATGAGGCCAACTGTTGCTTACTTGATAAGATTTAGGAAGCTATGAAGCCTGAGCCAAGACCAGCCATTCACATGGAAGGTAGCTTGGATGGGTCCCTAAACTGGGAGAAGCAAAGTTGCTGGGGATCTCTAAGGTGGGTCAATAAATGTTAGCCAGGTTAATGGATTCTCAGATATGTCACCAGCTATATCAATGGATGTGGTTCCTTTAATTCTATAGTTGTCAGGATCCAATTCAACTCAGTATCTGATTTTTCTATATTTTAGTTGTAATTTTGATGTGGTTGTGTGAAGAGGTGAGCCATATCTGCTTATGCTGCAATCTTGATTAGATCTCCCCAGGAGTCACAATCTTGAGAAAGAAGAACAAAGCTGGACAGGCATCATGCTCCATAATTTCAAACTATATTTGTATATGGAATTTGATACCATTGACCATATATTCTTCTGAAATTCTCTTGATTTTTAGGTTACTACATTCTGATTTATCTTTTATTTCTTTAATTTTTAATTTTTCAAAGGAATATTTAGGACAAAAGTGTTGTTGTTCTGGGAGTCCCATAGTTTCTAGTTGGATCTCTTATTGTACACAGTCTTCCATGATTTTAACCACCACCTATGAGGTGTTCCTCCAGAAAATAGATTTATCATTAGTCTGTTCTGAGCTTAAGACCTATATATCCAAATGCTATTGCACATTTTTCCCTGATATTTCTTAGGCATCTCAAATTTAATAATCACATTTAACTCATGAGTCTTGGCTCTTCATTGACCAGTTCTTGTCCTAGAGTCACTATGTACATTATAGTTTAGTGATGCCACATTCACCTTGCCACTAAAGTCAGAAATCTGGAAGTCATCTTAGATTCTGACTTCTCTTTAACTTTTCCAAATCCAATTGGCTCACAAATCTGATTTTAATTTTCTTTTAATTAACCATGGGAAAAACAGCTTCTCTTCATGAATTAGCTTAGCTGTTAAAACTATAAGTTCTCCAGATTTATAACTGATAGGCTAGATCTGTCATTCACTACCAATGTGATTCTGGACAAATCAAAATTCTAAATTCAATTTTCTAATCTTAATGGTGAAAATTTACTAACTTTACACAGCTACTATGATAGAGAAATAATATGATGGCTATAATGTGTATGTTGATAAAACATGGTGAATATTTGGTAAAAGGTAGTCATTATTAAAATTGTTATTATTACCCTAAAAAATACAGGTATGTCTTAGTTTATGTCTTTAACATCATAAACCTATACTATGGCAATGACCTTAAAATTTGTCCCCGTAACTCTAAGCTCATTTCCTCCTTTCCCCCTGCCAAATCTTTTTACATCTCTAAAACCTGAGCCATAACCACCTAACCAAAAGGATCAAGTTTCAAGTGCTGACCCTCCCAATCTGATTCTTTCCACAGCACTTAGACTTTAGCCTCAAGCAACAACAGGCAATTAAAAAACAAAAGCATCCACTTCCACATATCTAGCTGTTGTAATTGGATGGTTCTGTCTTTGAGTTGACACTTATTTCTCTTGTCTATGGGAAAACAACTGCTCATTTCTCAAAATCTTATACAAATTACACATCCTCTGAAAAACCTTTCTCATGACCTAAAAACAAATAATGACTCTTCTCTTGAATATACTGTTTATGCATGTTTAATACTATTATCAGTTCACAGTGTCTGTTTCTTTGATTATAATTTAGGTTCCTAGTCTCAGGAGGCCTTTACTTTGTTGAGGTTAATAAATGTGTACTGAAATGAAATAAATTTTCCTTAATGCTAGGAGGAATAACAGGGGTTGGATTACTTTATGGTACTACTATAACTTTATAACTTTGGTTAGCAAACTAACACTTTGGGATATGCAGGGAAGTATCAGTCAGTAAGTCATAAACCCGACCAACAAGGGGTTTACATTCTAAATCATTATTCAGTACACACACACTCTCATACACATACAACCCCTACACACACACACACACACACACACGCACGCACAACCCTGTTTTCAGTGCATGTAGTGTTATTTAATTTTTATAAAAGTCTTCTAACTTAAATTCTACTATCCCCATTTTATCAAAGGGGAAATTAACATAGAGAAAGCTTAAGAAATTTATCCAGGTCACACTGTCAGTAAGTGGCAGGACTGGGATTGAACCCAAATAGTCTGAGAACAGATTCCCTAACATTAATTACTTTTTTTATACTATCTTCTAGATATAGACATTGAAAAGATAAAATTCAATACAAGGCAACGTAAGAGAATTGCCAAATTATGGTAAGGTGGTTGTCAGGTCTCTGGTACAGCTAGTGTGATTCGATTTTGACCATGAAATTTAGTTAAATGGACATACAGAAGAATATTCTAGGTAGAAAAGATAGAGAAGCAGTATGTCTTTTGCTCAGTTTTGCACACATAAGGTGCTTTATAAATATATGGAGATTTAATCTACTATAGTGTATATGAAATGAGTTTTAGAGCATTTGATTCACACTATTTGGTTTTTTTGTTTATTTGTTTTTAATTTAATTTTATTGTTGTTGTATTACATCCATCCCCTTTTTACTCCCCTCCGTCCCCTTCCCCACCCACCTACTCCTCCACAAAATCAATCCCATTTGTTTAAATAATATTTTTATTTAATATTTACATATTTTAGATAAATATATAAAATTTTATTAGGAACCATTTCTAAAGGGACAGATGGTACATTTTAAACCTTGTTTTATGTGTGAAAACTGTATAATAAAATATTTTAATTTAATTTATTTGCAGTTTTTGTGCATTTTGGCTTATCTATATATTTACCAACATCTAGTTATTTTAGGTCATCCTTTTGAGAGGAACTAATCACACCCATGTATACAAATTTTGCATGAATTTAGTAGTTTAAATTAGCATTATGCCTCCTAAAACACCCAAGAAATAAAATCAAATTTAACTTACCTTTAAACTCCTGAGAGCTTTAAATGGTCCTCAAGTTAAGAATCAGAGCCAAAAAATCATTAAAAGGATGATACCCTTGCATGGTATATAACACTATGCAAGACATACTGAGTTGTTTTAAAAGCTCATGAAATGTTGTAGGTGATAATGTCCCTTAGGCAACTTTTGTTTACTTCTCTGAAGATGTCCCTTGAAATATAACTTCCTCTAGAGGATAACTGTAAGACTGTGGACACAATTAAATATCCTTCATGCTATTAAAGTCCTTGTTTACCTGAATAAAACTATGGACTCTTATGCCCATTGGTGAGTTAAAATGAAATATTGTACCTAAAGATCTGATGTGCCTTAGTCATGAAGAAAACATTAAATATTAAACTGAAAATACATTATTCTCCTAGCAAGTGACATTTTAACATTTAACAGATTCTTGGCCTAAAAATAGATTTTATTAGTTTCTTTTTTAAAAAGTAAAAGCTAAAATATTGTAAAGATAGAAATGCTATAGGGTTTTTCAAAGCACAGCATTGGGAATCTGAATACAGGCATTTAAATCCAATGCTTCCATAAACCAACAGTATGACCCTGAGTTACTTACTGCATATCTCTGGTTCATATTTTACATGTCCCCAAAAATATGGCAAATGTACAAAGTGATCACTCCAGTTTGTTTCACTTCTAAAATTATACAATTTTAAATTAAATTAATATTCTTTGATTAGCAACTAGATGCTTTGAGTCACAACAGAAGAAATAAGAATGAGCAGTTGAACAAAATAATCCTTTATCGCTAAAAAAATCCCATTAGAACATTGCTTCACTTTTATAAACAAAAGAGATACATAAAAGCTTCTAATTTATAAAAACTGAAAAGTAATAAAATGCTCTTCTTATACATGACCAACCTATGGCAGTTTATCTCTGATATAATTGATTCAGTTTCTTTTGACTGCTACAATTTGTTTGTTCACTTCATACCTAGAAAAGAGGTCATGTTCTTTTCCCACACACTGTATTTTGTAAATAATCTTACTTTATATTTTATAATCAAATCTAGTTAGCTACAACAACATGGAATAATATTAAGACACAGGCTTAAGATTAAAATTTGTAGAACACTTTTACACATTATAATTTCTATATCATATATTTCCATTTCTACCTAGTTCTGCAATTCATATTATCATTAGAAATATTCAGAGTTTGTGCAACTTGCCCAGCTAGAAAAAACTAATAAATGGTAAAATCACATTCCAAATTCTGGGACATAACACACCTAATGGGGAAAGCCCTTCACTTTGTTGCTGGAAAGGCCACTGCTAGAAAAATCTAGAACTTACCAACTATGCAACTTTGGAGTATTTTTTTAAGCAAAGAATTCTTTATTTTAGTGGATAGTATTCAATACATAAAGTCATTGTCATTGTTATAATCTTGCAAGTGAAATAATTTAATGTGTATAAAGATGTGACATGGTATCTAGCAGGTAAAAATTGCTTAATATAGTTTATGTATTACTAAAAGTATCATATTGTCACCACTTTTACCATCCTAATCTGAAAATTCATGCTGTTTTTAATTTTGAACATTGCTTCAAATCAGAAGAAAAATGCCTTCTCTTTCACTTAGAGAATTATTCACTATTCTTCATTCAGTCCCACACAAAAAGAGTAATGGGTGAGGGTTTTTTTTTTTTTTTTTTTTTTTTTTTTTGAATTAGCAATTATTAATCCTGTGAGTGCTTGGAAACATTAACCTTTAAGTAGAGATAATTGCATTTACCTGCCTTCTCCATCCCATACAAAAATATACCCTTTTTTTCTTGATATCCTCAATTAATTGTACAGTCAGGAAGTACTGGATACCATTTGCTTTTAGGCAATATTGTATTGTTAGGATCTTTTAACATAGGTGTTTGCCGGTAAAGAGTTAACTTGGAGTCCCAGGGGCCTAATAAATCCAGAAAATAGCTTCCTAGCACCCTAGCAATGGAAGACATTGATGTGATCATCATCTCAGGTCCTAAAAGCATAAATGATCTACTGCCTTGGCTGGTAGCACAGTGGTTAAGGTGCTGGCCTGCAAACCCAAGGGTCGCTGGTTCGATTCCCCACCAGGGCATGTAACCAGGTTGCAAGTCAGGTCTCCAGCCAGCTCCTGTGGCTGGAGGCAGGTAAAAGGCAACCATACATTAATGTTTCTCTCCCTCTCTGATTCTCTCCCTTCCTCTCTCTCTCTGGAAATAATAAATAAATAAAATCTTAAAAAATAATAATAATAATCTACTTTATAATGGGTCTTGCTTGTCAGCCTAAATGAAATATATGTTTAAAGTAAGGTAATAAACATGTATTAACATTCAAAGCATAATTGTGTGTGTTTGTATAGGTGGTTTTTAAAAACTTTATCTTGTCATTGCTGCTTTCTTTAATGATTTGGTTTTCTATTACCACAGTATTATATGATTTATCCAATGGGAAAAAAGTTGTATTGACTGGTAATAGGCATTAGCCTAAATACTGTTACTGATTACTAGAATTTTAATTTAAAATATTTGGATTTAAAACATGTTGAGTCTTTACATTTGTTGTTAAAATGTTGTTTTCAATACTGCAACAAAATAATTATATTACATAACTTTTTTTTAAATCAGGGCTTTCTGTACTGATGTGGGGTTCTTAGAATATTGCTTTGATAATGAACCCAAGGGAAAGATAAATGGATGTAAACAAGTTCATGAAAAAACAGTTATTCATGAAAGTGACAATAGGAGCCCTGGCTGGTTACACAGTGGATAAGGATTCCCAGCCAGGGCACATAACCAGGTTGCAAGCCAGGTCTCCAGCCAGATCCATAGCTGAAGGCAGGTATAAAACAACCATACATTGATGTCTCTCCCCCTTTCTTCCTCTCTCCCTTCTCCTGTCTCTAAAAATAATACATAAAGTATTTTTTTTAAGTGACAATAGGAAAATGCATGTGAAAAAAATAAAACTCAAATCTTGTTTCAAAATCCTTGAGGAAGTCATTAATTTTCAGAAATTTGAAGAACATATCACTGTAGTGGTTCTCTGATTTAGTGATTAAAAACATTGAATATATATTGTAGTGGAAAATATACCACATAGTCAAAATATTTTTGAAATTGATAAATCAGTTTTCAATGGAAAATGCATTTTCTAGTATCTGTACTTTTTCTTTCTTTCTTTTTTTTTTTTTTTAACTCTTGAAACATACACAAAAGCAGGCTTGTGAAAATAATTTTGGACAAAATCTGATATTTATGCTCCCACACATAGAATGTTTAAGAACTCATCCAAGCAGTGGATTATACAAGAATGTTCCCTTAAACTAAATAAAAATACTGAGAATGTCAAAGACTAGTACTTTTTAAAATATATTTAGTTTTATAAACTTAAAATTAGTAGAGCAGACTACTTCAACACAACTTTAAATATGAAAAATAATCTTGTTCATTTATGATAGGAAATCTAGACCTAATAATTTCCAAACAATTCCCTTTTTTAAGGCAAAACATCCTTGTATAATTTTCTAGTTCTCATTCTCTAATTTTTTAATTATTAAATTTAGTTTTATACAAAATATGGCACTTTAAAGACAGCGTTGATAAACCACTTACCAGATTCTTGCCTTGAGTAGCTGGAGGTCCAATTTTGCTTCTACAGTAATTGGTTAGTGAAAGTTTCACCTTGTATGTTGTTTTAGTCAACAAAGATAATCAGTTTTATGCATTAAGAAAGTGAAAGATAAAGTCTGTAGGGCACTATCAAATTAATGATTAAGCTGTACTAAGTATGTTGTTGTTCTAAACGACAAAGGCTTAAGGGAAGGCTTTTTATTTCAGCTTTTCATTTTGCTCGGATTTCAATTATAAAAGCCAAACAAAACACAAGTGGCTATTTCATGGTTTCAGTGATCTTACTAGAAATCCTCACTTAAAGGTAGTTTTTCCATACCTTAAAAATTATGTGGGCAATTTAGACAGGCAAGAACATGCTCCACATTTAAAAGCAAAGGGGCGGGGGTGATGCAAATAAAAAATTGGAGCACATTCTGAGGCAGGATAGTAAGAAGCTAGGAAAATTCCTGGGCAGGTGGAATGGGCAAACAGAGACAAGATAATTATACATAGCCAAACAATATGACTAATTTACAACCAGCTTATGAATGTAAAACATTATCTTCCCTAACAGAGGGCACTTGAAAACACATTATTCATACCTCTCCTCCTTGCAATAGCTTAAATCACCTTAGTCAGGAAGATAGAGGCCAGAAACCCAGTAAATGTCATTTATGACAGCTAAACCCAAGGACAGATGATTTCAAGGGAACAAATAGCAAAAACCTGATTAGAACCTGACAGGCCCAATATAAAAGTGAAATAATGGCCTGGGCCCAGTAGCTTAGTCAGTTAGAGCATGATCCTGAAATACCAAGATTACAGTTCAATCCCCGGTCAGGGCACACATGAGAATCAATCAATTAATGCATAAATAAGTAGAATAATAAAGTAATATCTCTCTCTCACACTCAAGTAAATTAGAAGAGAAAAAAAATCTCTGGTTGGTATATCTCAGAAGAATTCATTTAAAGGGTACACACACCATCCATACACAAACCCACCCACTCTGGGAACCACCACCAGGACAACCACTTAGAGGGGTGCCAGTCACATATGAGAAGTGGGTAAAGTGACTGGAAATGGAGCAACTGCATGAACAAACCACCAGTAGCCAGGCAGTGGTGTTGTCCCTTCTTCAACCTCTCTTCCACATATAGAGCCACAAAGTAGTAAAGTAGACTGCCCTGCTCTGGCAAACACCTAGGCTCCAGCCCATACAGAGTAACAGTTGGGCCAAGCCATGGTGTCAAAGCAGCTCTACCTAATACATAGAAACAAACACAGGGAGGCTGCCGAATTGAGGAGACAAAGAAATATGGCTCAAATGAAAGAATAGAACAAAACCTGAGAAAAAAAATTAAATGAAATGGACCCAGCCAACCTACCAGATGTAGAATTTAAAACATTGGTGGTAAGGATGCTCAGAAAACTCACTGAGAATAGCAAGAGCATAAGGGAAGAAATGAAGGCTACACTAAGTGAATTAAGGAAAAATCCAAAAGAAACCAACAGTGAAGGAAAGGAAGCTGGGGTTCAAGTCAATGACTTAGACCATAAGAAAGAAAGAAGCATTCAACCAGATTAGAAAGAAGAAATAAGAATGTGAAAAAAAATGGGAGGCTTAGGAACCTCTAAGACAACTTTAAATGTACTAACATCTAAAGCATAGGGGTGCCAGAAAGAGAAAAGGAAAAGCAAGAAATTGAAAACTTTTTTGAAAAAATGATGAAAGAAAACTTCCCTGTAAGATGAATTATCTGCACAGGGTGGAAAACCCCAGTGCCAGCTAAATTGTAACAGGCCCTGGCTGGTGTGGCTAAGTGGACTGGATTGGCACCAGCCTGCTAACCCAAGGGTCACTGGTTCAATTCCCAGTCAGGGCAAATAGCCAGGTTGCAAGCCAGGTGTCCAGCCTGGTCCCTAGCTGGAGGTGGGTGAAAGACATAATTATGCTTCTCTTCCTTTCTTCCTCTCTCTCTGCCCTTCTCTCTAGAAATAATAAATAAAATCTCTAATAAAACAAACAAACAACAACAACAACAAAAATCCCAACAGATTGCAGCCTGAAGTATAATCTCCAGTAGTTCCAACTTGGACTCTGGGGTCAGTACTTCCCTTTCCCTTCACCTTTTCCCCTTACCTCCCCCTCCTTACCTTGCTACCTAATAAACCTTCCCTTACCTGTTGCCTGTTCTCCAAGTGGTCTTTTTGGGTAGGGTGCTGTGTAACATTTCCTAATTTGGGGAAAGAAATAGACATCCTAGTCTAGGAAGTACAGAGCCTCAAACAAGTTGGACCCAAAGAAGGCCATATCATAATTAAGATGCCGAAGATTAAAGATAAAGAGAGAATTAAAAGCAGCAAGAGAAAAGCAGAGAGTTACCTACAAAGGAATTCCTATAAGACTGTCAGCTGATTCATCAAAAGAAATTTTTCAGGCAAGAAGGAACTGGCAAGAAGTAATCAAAGGGATAAAAAGCAAGGACCAACTTAGTTATTCTTTCCAGCAAAGCTATCATTTAGAATGAAAGGGCAGATTAAGTAAGTGCTTTACAGACAAGGTAAAATTAAAGGAATTCATTATCACCAAGCCATTATTATATGAAATGTTGAAGGGACTTATTTAACAAAAAGATCATAACTATGAACATTAAAATGATGACAAACTCACAACTGTAAACAACTGATTCTAAAAAACAAAACCAAAAAAAAAAAAAAAAAAAAAAAAAAAAAAAAAAAAAAAAAAAAAAAAAAAAAA